>JBBGZY010000859.1:7500-172500 GCA_037952925.1 Lithobates clamitans | reverse complement strand
CAACATGAGGACAAGGTGCTTTTGGGTGGGGGGAGCAGAGTCCCCTGCCTCAAAGCACCCCTCCATGTTGAGGGCATGTAGTATGGTTTAGGAGTGGGGGGCGCTCACTCTTTCCCCCTTTTCCTGGCCTGCCAAGCTGCATGCTCAGATCTAGCGTCTTGTATCAATTTTGAGGGGGACCCCACACCATTTTTTTTTTTAATTTTGGCATGGAGTTCCCCTTAAAATCCATACGAGGCCCAAAGAGCCTGGTATGCATGTGGGGGGGGGGGGGGGGGCACATTGTTTTCTTTTTATTGCCGGCAATAACTTGTAGCTGCGATAATCCATTTAAATGCCATTTTTTTTATTTTATAAATGTCAGTTTTGCTACAGCAGGTTCTATACATGGTACAGATGCGCCACTTTACAGGCAGACTAAGGGGACCCCAGGCACAATATATTTTACGGAATTTCTAATATTTATTGTTTCACTTTAAGCATCATTAAAATCACTGCTCCTGTAAAGATGATCTTTTTTAAAAGAACTGAACCGGGGGGTGTTGGGCCCATCACTAGTTGTGATAAATGTGGGTCACATACGTGTCAACAACAAATTTATAGTGGTGTTGACATTTACTTGAGTGCCAATATTTCCCAGCCAAGTGCATGGACCCTATTCCTGTACACACAGAGAAGGGTTCATGGAAGTTGAGGGAGGAAGTCGGACAAAGGCTCTTTTAGATTTATTTCTCTTCCTTCAAATTTCTCCCATGAACATACCAACAGATTATTTCCCAAAGTGTCAAGTGGAACCTTCTCTGGACATTGGTGACATTCTGATCAGTAGGAGCCCAAAGAAACATAAGCTAACCACAAATAATGATAGAAGGTCACCTGTAGATGAATACTGGCAGTAGAAGGTCATTGGAATTACATTTGACTGCAGTTATTGCTTCCATTCTCTCTTTGAAAGAATGTTCCCAAACCACCTCTTTATCCAGAGGCTGCAAGTTTCCTGCAAATATATGGAAAATGATCACACATTTTAAATGCTTTTAGACTGACAAGGAAATACTCAACTAGGGTCATACAGGATCATATTTATCAATCTGTATAAAGTGTAACCTGTGTTTCCCCTGAGCCACAGATCACTTTCAAATGTTTCTGCTCTGACTCCCATATTTTAGTGAAGGTTTGTATCTAATGTGTGGCTCTACAACAAACACATTGGCTCTCACTGCTGTCAATCAAAGCCTGTGAGGAGAGAGCGGGAAGGCGCGGTGAGCCTTGCTCTGTGGGTCTTATAAAAACACAGACCGGGTGGCTCAGGAGCGAGCACACACAAGTGCCCCCATTGCAAGCCGCTTGCTAAGGGGGCACTGAGCAGGGGGGCAGAGCCTGGAACACCGGATGGGGACCCCAGTAGAGAAGGCTGCTTTGCGCAAAACCATTGCACAGAGCAGGTAAGTATAACATGTTTGTTATTAAAAATAAAAAAATAAAAACTCACTCCAAAAAAACCCTTTTATATCACTTTAATTCTTGATAACGTGCTTCTAGAAGTGAAAAGTGAAAACAAACATAAGGTGTGTGGGGAATAATAGGCCTGATCTTTATCCTGTCCCTACCCCTTATTCTGACACCAAACTAACCCAACTCAACCATACCATCACCATACCCCCCAAACCCAAACACTTGGCCTTAATCCATAACCTAACCCAGTGTTTCTCAACTCCAGTCCTCAAGGTGCCCCAATGGGTCATGTTTTCAGGCCTTCCATTATTTTGCACATATGATTTGATCAGTTTCACTGCCTTAGTAATTACCACAGCCGTTTTATCTGAGGGAAATCCTGAAAACATGACCTGTTTGGGCACCTTGAGGACTGAAGTTGAGAAACACTGACCTAACACTTAAAATATGCCCTTGCGTTAAACCAACCCCAACCCTATCTTTAACCACTTGCTTACTGGGCACTTAAACCCTCTTCCTGCCCAGATCAATTTTCAGCATTCCGCACTGTTGCACTTTGAGTGACAATTGCGCAGTCATGCTGCACTGTACCCATATGACATTTTTTTCACAAAAATTGAGCTTTCTTTTGGTGGTATTTAATCACCACTGGGGTTTTTATTTTTTGCTAAACAAACAAAAAAAGACAGATGGGCACCGATAGGTGGCACTAAGGGGCACTGATGAAGCGGCACTGGTGGGCACTGATGAGGCTGCATTGATTGGTGGCACTGATGGGCACTAATAGGCAGTGGTAGGTGACACTGATAGGCCAGCACTAATAGGTGGCACTGATGATGAGGCACTGTTGGGCACTGATAGGTGGCACTGATGGGCGCTGATAGATTGCACTAGTGGGCACTGCATAGAGGCAGTGGGTCAGGTGTGTGTGGGACCGATGTCCAGATTACTCCAGATGGTAATTGAATTTTTTTCCTCTTTTCTCATGCTGTCAGCGTGAGAGAAAAAAAAGCAGAACACTGTCTTCTGTTTATATATACATGATCGGCTGTCATTGGCTGACAGCTGATTACATGGTAAGGGGCCGGGACTCGCTGATCACAGAGCGTGTAGCCCACAGGGGACGCACAGGCAGCTCATGCATGGGAGGACGTACATGGACGCCCTCCCGGCAATTTAGGCCCGTGGTGTAGCCGTCTTTCAACTACAGCGCAGGCGGCAAGAGGTTAAACTACCCAGACCCTAAACCCTAACACTTGACCTTAATCCTTTATCTCAGCCATTCAATCAGCCCCTAAATTTGACCCTAATGCAAATCCAACTCAGCTGTCTCCCTAACCTCCTCTAAGACTAACTCAGGTGTAACCCTTATGCCATAAATCTTAGCCTAGCTCTTGGGATATGGTACATCGGTTTTCAGCACCAGAAGCCCTTAGAATATTTTTAGCATGGGGAAAGTAGAGTGGTTGTAAACCCTTACATATAGTGAAGTGACTGGCCTTAGGGGATACACAGAGATGAAACAAATCCATCCTAAGTTGTACCTGTTTATCTACAGTACAGTATTCTTTTCCCTACATCCATTCAAAGTGCTGAATTTATAAAGGTTGTCAGAGAATTTAGAAAAAAGTGGGTGGAGAGTTGAAATTACACTCTGCGGAACTTGGTGAGGAGAGCTCTGTTCCTGTGTACTGTGTGAACGGACACACCCCTCACACAGGAACAGAGCTGAGGCTGTCAGTTAACTGGAGATCCCTCCCCTGGGAGGAGGCAGCAGACAGAAATGACACTTAGTCCTCTTAATTGGGAAAAGTACACATTATCTAAGGATATGCTTTGTTCACATTTCATGTCAGAGGTTTACAACCACTTTAAAGTGCATGGAATAATGACCCTAACCTGTAACCTAGCCCTAACATTTTGTATAGCCCTAACATCATAGCTCTCAACTGTCCCTGATTTTGAGGGACTGTCCCTGATTTAGAGCAATGTCCCTCTGTCCCTCATCCCCCCTCATTTGTCCCTCATTTTGGGCCGATCTATATAGTTGTATATAAAATGCACTTTTTATCTTTCAAAAAGTGTTTCCCAGTGCTAAACCGTTCATCAAAATTCTAAATTGGTGCACTTGTAAATTTTAAAAGCTAATATAAAGGAAAAGTAGTGGTAAAAAAAAAGCTCTTGTGGATTTAATTAACTTTTTGTTTTGGTTAATTCTCCTTTAAGAGGGTGTGGCAGGGGGGCGTGTCCTATGCCTACATACATTTGCTAGTAGGTGTCCCTTATTCCCATCTCAAAATGTTGAGAGGTATGCTAACATTGCTCACCATAATCCTAACCTAACTTTTTTTGCCCTAATCCTGAACCATAATCCCACCCTAGCACTAAATGGTTAGCACTTTTGTCTTGCATTTCCGAATCCTGTGCTCAGATCCTTCTTGAGACACGCCATATTGAATTTGTATGTTCTTCCCATGTTTATGTAGATTTTTTTTTCTACTGAAATACAAAAATATACTGCTGTGGTAAGTGGCTTTCTCTTAAACTCCCCTAGTTGTAGACAAATTTGATTTTGAGCTTATTTGAGTAACAGGGCCTGATGCGCACAGTTCTATGCCCTTTGTAAAGCTCCTCTAGGAAGGTCTCGTGTAATGGTTTGATGGTCTTTGGTCAATGTTGGCACTAGAATTTGGACAATTATTAGACATATGTAATAAAAAAAAGAACACTGACCGAGCTGAGCATAAATTTCCTCCTTCTCATAGTTGTCTAATTTTCCAAACCCTCGATTGTCCACCAGGGTGATGACTTTAGTCAGGTGGTAAGATTTTCTGTGCCGGGTGTGCCCCCCTTGGCTTTCGGTTGCTGACGCCTCAGATGCCTTGACCTCAAACCTGCCACCATGCAAGGCATACCTGAGGGAATTGATGAAGGATGATTTTCCATGACCAGCCTGACCACAGACCTGGAGCAAGATCCGATTGTAACCCAAATTTTCCATCTCAGTACTTTCAAGGCTGTAGCTGAGGACCTTCTCTCTCAAGTTCACCTCCAACTCCGCTGACTGATGGAAAATTCTGGGACATATTAGGACAATAAAAAGGGAAAGTAAATTGAAGGTAACCCATCACAAAACAAAGGTCCCACCTAAATACTCTCATATGAAGCTTGCCATTGTCCAGATTCCAGGTGTAGGTGAAACCTAATCAATGTAGTATGAGTGTAAGTGTAGTCCCTGGATCAGATTTGGTATATGGACTGAAGATGGACAATAACTGCTCACTCCAATGGTCTTTAAAACTTCTGAGACATGTATCTTGTTTTGTAACAGATTACCTTTACATGTAAGTAACTCTGGAGACACTTGTAGCTGCTTTCAGTAAAAATTCCAGTTTTGTTAAAAAAGTGAGCATTATGTGCCCTGTCAAAAGAGCCAGCTAGTGTAGGTGGGGTGTAGTGTGTGCGGCGGCAATAATTCACACAGTTGGGTGCAATATAAAACATGTATTGAAGTAATGTAGCAACAATTCACAACAAACCTGGTGGGAAAGCTAACCAGCTGGGGAACTCATGGTTTAAAGAAACGTGAAATGAGCAGATTCCAGCTGTATGAGAGGGGGTTGAATGCAGTCTGGCCGTCTCATGGCCCATAAGGTGTCCAGAAGAGCTGCGACCCTAAGCATTTCCTCCTCGTTAGGAACTGTTCCCTAATGCTAGTGCTGTCCCTAACAAGCGGGGTACCTGTACCTGCTCTACCAATTTGCAAAATACATGCCAAACCTGCAAGCCAGGACCTTTAACCACTTGCTTACCGGGCACTTAAACCCCCCTCCTATCCAGACCAATTTTCAGCTTTCAGCGCTGACGCACTTTGAATGACAATTGCGCGGTCATACAACACTGTACCCAAATGAAATTTTTATCATTTTTTCCCCACAAATAGAGCTTTCTTTTGGTGGTATTTGGTCACCTCTGCGATTTTTATTTTTTGTTAAAAAAATTTAAAAAGACCAAATTTTTTTAAAAAAAATTATTATTTTTTTTATATTTTGTTATAAAATTTTTTAAAAGGGTAATTTTTCTCCTTCATTGATGTACGCTGATGAGGCGGCACCAATGGGCACTGATAGGTGGCAGTGATGGGCACTGATGGGTGGCAGTGATGGGCACTGATTGGTGGCAATAATGGGCACTGATCTTGTACACTGCTAGGTGGCACTGATTGGCACCACTGGTGGGCATTGTTAGGTGGCAATGGTGGGCATTGATAGGTGGCACCTGTAGCCATTGATAGGTGGCACTTATGGGCATTGATACGTGGCACTGGTGGGCACTGTGGGCACTGTGATGTTGCAATGTAAGGTGGCACTGGCAGGGGGTACTGGTGGCACAATTGAGGCACAATTGAGGCATTATTGCCTCCTCCTCTTCGGGACCGATGTCCCTTGCTGCTGAGCCGGTGATCGGCTTTTTTTTCTCCTCGCACTGTCAGCGCGAGGAGAAAAAAAAAACGATCACAGAGCTTTTGTTTTGATCATGTGATCAGCTGTCATTGGCTGACAGCTGATCACATGGTAAGGGGCCGGGACCGGCCTCTTACTTGGATCGGTGATCACCCGAGTCTCAGTGACTCGGTGATCACAGCGCGCTCCACGCGCGCCCTGCAGGGTGCGCGCAGGGCACGTGCACAGGGGAGGCCGTCATTTGACGGCCTCCCGGGAATGCAGGTCCGCGCTGTAGCCATCATTCGGCTATAGCGCGGATAGCAAGCGGTTAAAAAAGGCTCTGCCTGACCCAAGATGTCTGCCAGAGTCACATGGGGCTGCAGCATCCAATCGGTTTGCTTCCCCAGTAACCCAAGAAACCAAAGAGGGACCATGTTCCTCCTGACTTTCTCTCCAACTGCCGCTGTGTTATAGCGCCACCTGCAGTGCAGAAAGTACACTGTACCTGGCTACATGTGCTTACGCTAAAATCTGGACATTATTATATCTTATAATCCTATATTACTACATCCGTGCTGTGCAGGCCAACTTACTGGATGGTGTCTGACCCTTCAAGTGGATAGTATAAGGTCAGAGGTTTTCTTAAGCCCTTTGTACTACCTGACCTCAAACACAACTAACAACTCCTGATAATGCACAGGAGCAACACTGGCACTGATCATAAGGTCATACTAGAAAGACCCATCTCCTTAGCACTTAGTTTTAGCAAGTGTACTTGAATGGCTTTTCTATACATGCACAGAATTCTCGCAACCTATGTAGCTTACCTGAACAGAACTGTTTTTAATCCTGTTTTATTTTAAAGTTTTGAGGAACATCTAAAAAAAAAGGGGTTGACACCAACAAGTCCACAGTGGCCAACACTGACCACACCAGCTTTTCCAACATGCCACAAAGCCAGTCCAGGACCCAATATTCACATGCCAGTCTCAGGTCACAGAATATTTTTTTCTAGAAGTGTTCAAGCTTTAGAGGTTGTTCCTCAGACTTCTGGGCAGCCCTTCTCCAGTACCCAGGTGTCATTTGGCCCTTACTATAGGATGCCAAAAAAAAAGATGGCTGCCAGCAGCATTTAACAAAATGAGGGTCATTTCTAAAGTAACAAGATGGGAAACTGTGGTTCTACTCTTCACACCCAAGTAAAATGTCACCATACAGCTATTGTACTGTAGTAGACTAGTTGGTCTTCATCATTTTTCTAACAGAACACACAGAAGTACAATTAAAAGTTTCCAAAACATTAATAAAATACATAACATTGTATACCCTTTTACCTCTGGTTTTCCTTACCTCCTTCTGTATTAGAATCTATTATCCAGCTTCTTCAAAAACAGAAGGTGCCTGCATGTCATCAATCCCGTCCCAAATCCCAAAACAATTTTGTTTCTTGCTTGAGGCAAAAATCATGCTCTTCCATATTTTTCCTCTCCTAAAGCTCACATATCGCTTGTGTCGCGATTGAGTTCCTCGGTATAAAACAAGCTGGAACTTCTGCTTTCAGAAAATTGTTTATTACAACGAAAGTGAAACAATGTTGAACTGCCAGAAGTAATTCGAAACAAGCTGGCAAGATAGCCAGGATGGTGACTGCCATGGGCTTTGTATAGTGGTTTGGCAAAAGTATCAGTAAAAGTTTTTAACAATTTCTTTATTAAAAAATAAAAAAACATTGGGGGTTATTTACGAAAGGCAAATCCACTTTGCACTGCAAGTGCATTTGGAAGTGCAGTCGCTCTAAATCTAAGGGGTAGATCTGAAATGAGAGGAAGCTCTGCTGATTTGATCATCCAATCATGTGCAAGCTAAAATGCTGTTTTTTATATTCCTTGCATGTACCCCTCGGATCTACAGCGACTGCACTCCCAAGTGCACTTGCAGTGCAAAGTGGACTTTCCTTTAGTAAATAACCCCCATTGTGTTTTTTTGAAAATTGTCGCTCTTTTTTTGTTTTTAGCACAAAAAATAAAAAACGCAGAAGTGATCAAATACCACCAAAAGAAAGCTCTATTTGTGAGGAAAAAGGGACATCAATTTTGTTTGAGCACAACGTCGCACGACTGAGCAATTGTCAGTTAAAGTGACGCAGTGCCTTATCTCAATAAATGGCCCGATCATTGAACAGCCAATTCTTCCGGGGCTGAAGTGGTTTAAATAATGCTAAAGAAGCATAAAGTCAAATGTAAAAAAATTCAATGGGAACAATGGATTAAAAGAGTAAACACAACAAAATACTAAAGTTTAATTTGAAACCTCAGATAAATGTTAGATCACGGAGTTATTATCATGCAGTGATTCTGGGGCAAGCCTCTGCTTGGTGGACACCACCCAAAGACAAGCCGTGAGTCTCGATTGAGCAAGCCATTATAGGGCGACCACTCAAAGTTCTGCTGGGTGTGCTTCTTCTGGGTCTCACACCCCCACCCTCCGTTACTACACTATTAAAGCAACCTTGCCATCCTGGCTGCATTCGTGGGCTGCACAACGTAAAAAAATCCTCACATCAGACGTTTTGATACCGCAAGATATTCTCTCCTTCCCCTCATCTACTGCATCAAATAAAAAAGGCATTGCATACTTCTACCGGCTACTCTTGTCATTCTCCATGCAAGAAAAAACCCAGAATATAAGGAAATGGCAAACTGACCTTTCCTGCAACTTCAGCTATTCACAATGGAATACTGCTACTACTAACCTACTAAAAGCATCCCACTGCACCTCGCATTGGGAAGCCCACCTAAAGCTGCTACACCATTGGTACCATACACCAGTGGTTCTCAACCTCGTTCCTCAAGTATCCCCAACAGGCCATGTTTTGGGAATTTCTCTTAGATAAAATATCTGTCCAAAATACCAAGCCATTGACTCTGATTTAAAGCACCTGTGCAAGATAAAAGAAAACCTGAAAACATGGCCTGTTGGGGGTACTTGAGGACTGAGGTTGAGAACCACTGCCATACACCTCTCTGGACATCCAAGTTTAAAAAAAAATGCCTCGTTGTCCTGTTGGAGAAATAGCAGTGACACAGGCTCCCTTCTGCATATCTGGTGGCTATGTCCCAAACTGTTACCCTTTTTTTTTTTTTACTTTTTTATTTATACATTTCTTCAACAACAAGAGCATCCGCTCATGACAGTCATCAATACATCACATTGGTTATTTACAAAAGGCAAATCCACTTTGCACTACAAGTGCAAACTACAAGTGCAGAGGGCACTTACATAGTTACATAGTAGGCGAGGTTGAAAAAAGACACAAGTCCATCAAGTCCAACCTATGTGTGTGATTATGTGTCAGTATTACATTGTATATCCCTGTATGTTGTGTTCATTTAGGTGCTTATCTAATAGTTTCTTGAAACTATCGATGCTCCCCGCTGAGACCACCACCTGTGGAAGGGAATTCCACATCCTTGCCACTCCTACAGTAAAGAACCCTCTACGTAGTTTAAGGTTAAACCTCTTTTCTTCTCATTTTAATGAGTGGCCATGAGTCTTGTTAAACTCTCTTCTGCGAAAAAGTTTTATTTCTATTGTAGAGTCACCAGTACGGTATTTGTATATTGAAATCTTATTCCCTCTCAAGCGTCTCTTCTCCAGAGAGAATAAGTTCAGTGCTCGCAACCTTTCCTCATAACTAATATCCTCCAGGCCCTTCATTAGCTTTGTTGCCCTTCTTTGTACTCGCTCCATTTCCAGTACATCCTTCCTGAGGACTGGTGCCCAGAACTGGACAGCATACTCTAGGTGCGGCCGGACCAGAGTCTTGTAGAGCGGGAGAATTATCGTTTTATCTCTGGAGTTGATCCCCTTTTTAATGCATGCTAATATTCTGTTTGCTTTGCTAGCAGCAGATTGGCATTGCATGCCATTGCGGAGCCTATCATCTACTAGGACCCCCAGGTCCTTTTCCATCCTAGATTCCCCCAGAGGTTCTCCCTCCAGTGTATAGATTGCATTCATATTTTTGCCACCCAAATGCATTATTTTACATTTTTCTACATTGAACCTCATCTGCCATGTAGTTGCCCACCCCATTAATTTGTTCAGATCTTTTTGCAAGGTTTCCACGTCCTGCGGAGAAGTTATTGCCCTGCTTAGCTTAGTATCTTCTGCAAATACAGAGATTGAACTGTTTATCCCATCCTCCAGGTCGTTTATGAACAAATTAAATAGGATTGGTCCCAGCACAGAACCCTGGGGAACCCCACTACCCACCCCTGACCGTTCCGAGTACTGCCCATTTATCACCACCCTCTGAACTTGCCCTTGTAGCCAGTTTTCAATCCATGTACTCACCCTATGGTCCATGCCAATGGACCTTATTTTGTACAGTAAACGTTTATGGGGAACTGTTTCAAATGCTTTTGCAAAAGCCAGATACACCACGTCTACGGGCCTTCCTTTATCTAGATGGCAACTCACCTCCTCATAGAAGGTTAATAGATTGGTTTGGCAAGAATGATTCTTCATGAATCCATGCTGATTACTGCTAATGATACCGTTCTCATTACTAAAATCTTGTATATAGTCCCTTATCATCCTCTCCAAGAGTTTACATACTATTGATGTTAGGCTAACTGGTCTGTAATTCCCAGGGATGTATTTTGGGCCCTTTTTAAATATTGGTGCTACATTGGCTTTTTTCCAATCAGCGGGTACCATTCCAGTCAGTAGACTGTCTGTAAAAATTATCAACAACGGTCTGGCAATCACTTGACTGAGTTCCCTAAGTACCCTCGGATGCAAGCCATCTGGTCCCGGTGATTTATTAATGTTAAGTTTCTCAAGTCTAATTTTAATTCCGTCCTCTGTTAACCATGGAGGTGCTTCCTGTGTTGTATCATGAGGATAAACACTGCAGTTTTGGTTACTGAAGCCCCCCGATTCACTCGTGAAGACTGAGGAGAAGAATAAATTCAATACCTTCGCCATCTCCCCATCCTTTGTAACCAGATGTCCTTCCTCATTCTTTATGGGGCCAATATGGTCTGTCCTCCCTTTTTTACTGTTTACATACTTAAAGAATTTCTTGGGATTTTTTTTTGCTCTCCTCCGCTATGTGTCTTTCATGTTCTATCTTAGCCGTCCTAATTGCACCCTTACATTTCTTAATTTCTTAAAATTTCAATGAAAGTGCACTTGGAAGTACAGTTGCTGTAAATCTGAGGGGTAGATCTGAAATGAGGGGAAGCTCTGCTGATTTTATTATCCAATCATGTACAAGCTAAAATGCTGTTTTTTATTTTCCTTGCATGTCCCCCTCTGATCTACAGTGACTGCACTTTGCACTTATAGTTTGCACTTGTAGTGCAAAGAGGATTTGCCTTTAGTAAATAACCCCCATAGTTCCTTTTTGTCATACGTTATAGAAATACGTATATCCTAAGGTAATTAACAAGAGTATAAAGGTAACCAAATAGTTAACAAATTGATATCAAGTTCAAGATGGTCGCGCCTACCCCAACTGGGTGCAAACTGTAGGCGTAGATCAGTTATCTCGCTGTTGCATGCATTATGGAAGATGTCGTTTCTTCTTAAACTTTAATTTGAGGTAATTACTATAAAATTACAACTTACAGTTTTTTTTATATAGTTAGAAGCTCTAGGGTGGTCCATCCAAACGTGCAAATTTTTTTTTTTAAAGTTAGACCTAGAGTAATTTTTGTATGCCAACATCAGCTCATATTGTGCTTGAATATTCAATCTAATAATAACATTGGATAAGTTTGGAACCTCAGAGGATTTCCATAAACTAGATATTAGACTTGTGCACAAAGGGAAATTTCTTTTAGTCTCAGTTCGTTGTCATTCGTAAAATACATAATTTTGCTCTGTTATATTCGTTATGTTACGTTAATTTGTTTTCGGATAATTCGTTATTATAATATTGAGTGTCGATATTCGTTATACTGAATCTCGAATTCATTCATTATATCCGCTATAATTTCTTTCATATTAGTTGAAATTCAATATTTATGTATGTATATTGATTTGTGATAATGATTTGTAGTTTGGAAAGTGTTTATTTTATCTATTAACACACACAATGAAAATATCTCTTCTCCTCTGCTCAAATACAATACAACACCCTTCTCACTCAGTTCTTAGGAATGCACTTTGCCACTAATCCAACCTCCAGCACAAAATTAATCAGCTGATTGGACTGTAAGATTTACTTTGAGTTGACCTTTTATTTCATTAGATCTTTAACAAACTACCGAATCACGTTGAATTCATTTGTTAGATTCTCTATAATTTCTTTCGTATTAGTTGAAATTCGTAATTTTTTTATTCGGACATTCAGATGCATCCGAGTGTCCGAAAGATGCAAAATTTGGCCGAATTTCGATTCATTACGAAACGAATTGTGCATGTCTACTAGATATTGTAATTCTAGCTGCTATGAGTATATGGGCTACTATCGTTCTAAATATTAAAGGGTATGTGTCAAGGTTTATTCCTAAAAGTGCCATGGCAGGAGTGAGATCAATCAAGTTGCCAGTGAGATCTGCTATAAATGTTGAGACAGCTTTCCAGAAACTAGATACATTTTTTTCATAGAGTATGGTGTAGGTTTCCTATTTGGTCATTGCATCTCCAACATAACAGTGAAGATGATGGATAAATCTTTGATAACCTGTACGGTATCAAATACCATCTATTTAAGATTTTTTTGTGAGTTATCCCAGTGATCTGTGCAAGAGGAAGCTTTCCTGGATATTAAGATTGCTTTCCTCCATTTGTCTCCTGTAAAAACTTGCGATAAGTCTTTTTCCCACTTAAACATGTGGGGGTTTTTAAACTATGTGGGATATGTAGAAGGGAGGTCATAGAATAATGAGATACCTCTTTCCCTCCGATCTTTATGGTTAGTTAGATATTGCCAAATAGCTGTAGGGATCATTATATTGTTATGGGGGATGAAGTTCTTTAGTCTAGAACATACCGTATTTATCGGCATATAACACGCACTTTTTTCCCCTGAAAATCAGGGGGAAATCGTGGGTGCGTGTTATAGGCAGATCTCCGCCGATTTTGTGTCATCGGAGCGATCACGGCAATTGCCGTGGTCGCCGCCGACATACACAGATGTGGGTAGATTCAAATATGGCGCCGAGACTGCAGGGATACTTCGGAGCCGAGATACACATACCCGAGTGTTCTCGGCTTTTTTCGGCGCAGCCGTCACGCCGGAACCGAGATACACATACCTGAGTGTTCTTGGCTTTTTTTGGCGCCGCTCATAGTCACGCCCAGTCACGCCCTATGATGGACATAACACAGGTCCAAGGGCGGGACTGGGCGTGACGGCGGTGCCGAAAAAAGCCGAGAACACTCGGGTATGTGTATCTCGGCTCCGACGAAGCCCTGCAGTCTCGGCGCCATATTTGAATCTACCAATGGCTGGACTGGGGCAAAGCTGCACGGGCAAACCTGCACTAAAAAAGCTGCACTGGGGCAAGGCTGCACTGGGGCAAGGCTGCACTGGGGCAAGGCTGCATTGGGGCAAAGCTGCACTGACAAGGCTGCACTGACAAGGCTGCACTGACAAGGCTGCACTGACAAAGCTGCACTGACAAGGCTGCACTGACAAGACTGCACTGGGGCAAGGCTGCACTGACACTGAAAAGGCTGCAGATGGATAGATAAGGCTGCATTGATGGGCATTTTAATGTAAGTTTTTTTTCCTTAACCACTTTAGCCCCGGACCATTATGCTGCCTAAGGACCAGAGGACTTTTTCCAATTTGGCACTGCGTCGCTTTAACTGCTAATTGCGCGGTCATGCAATGCTGTAACCAAACAAAATTTGCGTCCTTTTCTTCCCACAAATAGAGCTTTCTTTTGATGGTATTTGATCACCTCTGCCGTTTTTATTTTTTGCGCTATAAACGGAAAAAAACAAAAATTTTGAAAAAAAATGATATTTTCTATTTTGTGTTATAAAAAAAATCCAATAAACTCAATTTTAGTCATACATTTAGGCCAAAATGTATTCGGCCACATGTCTTTGGTAAAAAAAATGTCAATAAGCGTATATTTATTGGTTTGCGCAAAAGTTATAGCGTCTACAAACTAGGGTACATTTTCTGGAATTTACACAGCTTTTAGTTTATGACTGCCTATGTCATTTCTTGAGGTGCTAAAATGGCAGGGCAGTACAAACCCCCCCCCCCAAATGACCCCATTTTGGAAAGTAGACACCCCAAGGAAATTGCTGAGAGGCATGTTGAACCCATTGAATATTTATTTTTTGTCCCAAGTGATTGAATAATGACAAAAAAAATATATGTATTTACAAAAAGTTGTCACTAAATGATATATTGCTCACACAGGCCATGGGCCTATGTGGAATTGCACCCCAAAATACATTCAGCTGCTTCTCCTGAGTACGGGGATACCACATGTGTGGGACTTTTTGGGAGCCTAGCCGCGTACGGGGCCCCGAAAACCAATCACTGCCTTCAGGATTTCTAAGGGCATAAATTTTTGATTTCACTCCTCACTACCTATCACAGTTTTGAAGGCCATACAATGCCCAGATGGCACAACCCCCCCCCCCCCAATGACCCCATTTTGGAAAGTAGACACCCCAAGCTATTTGCTGAGAGGCATGTTGAGTCCATGGAATATTTTATTTTTTGACACAAGTTGCGGGAAAGTGACATTTTTTTTTTTTTTGCACAAAGTTGTCACTAAATGATATATTGCTCACACAGGCCATGGGCATATGTGGAATTGCACCCCAAAATACATTTAGCTGCTTCTCCTGAGTATGGGGATACCACATGTGTGCGACTTTTTGGGAGCCTAGCTGCGTACGGGGCCCCGAAAACCAATCACCGCCTTCAGGATTTCTAAGGGTGTAAATTTTTTATTTCACTCTTCACTGCCTATCACAGTTTTGGAAGCCATGGAATGCCCAGGTGGCACAAAACCCCCCCAAATGACCCCATTTTGGAAAGTAGACACCTCAAGCTATTTGCTGAGAGGCATGGTGAGTATTTTGTAGCTCTCATTTGTTTTTGAAAATGAAGAAAGACAAGAAAAAACATTTTTTTTTCTTTTTTCAATTTTCAAAACTTTGTGACAAAAAGTGAGGTCTGCAAAATACTCACTATACCTCTCAGCAAATAGCTTGGGGTGTCTACTTTCCAAAATGGGGTCATTTGGGGGGGTTTTGTGCCACCTGGGCATTCCATGGCCTCCGAAACTGTGATAGGCAGTGAAGAGTGAAATCAAAAATTTACGCCCTTAGAAAGCCTGAAGGCGGTGCTTGGTTTTCGGGGTCCCGTACGCGGCTAGGCTCCCAAAAAGTCTCACACATGTGGTATCCCCGTACTCAGGAGAAGCAACAGAATGTATTTTGGGGTGTAATATCACATATTCCCATGGCATGTTTGAGCAATATATCATTTAGTGACAAATTTGTGAAAAAAAAAATGTGTCTCTTTCCCGCAACTTGTGTCACAATATAAAATATTCCATGGACTCGACATGCCTCTCAGCAAACAGCTTGGGGTGTCTACTTTCCAAAATGGGGTCATTTGGGGTGGGTTTGAACTGTCCTGGCATTTTATGCACAACATTTAGAAGCTTATGTCACACATCACCCACTCTCCTAACCACTTGAAGACAAAGCCCTTTCTGACACTTTTTGTTTACATGAAAAAATATTTTTTTTTTGCAAGAAAGTTACTTTGAACCCCCAAACATTATATATTTTTTTAAAGCAAATGCCCTACAGATTAAAATGGTGGGTGTTTCATTTTTTTTTCACACAGTATTTGCGCAGCGATTTTTCAAACGCATGTTTTGGGGAAAAAACACACTTTTTAAAATTTTAATGCACTAAAACACATTATATTGCTCAAATGTTTGATGAAATAAAAAAGATGATCTTAGGCCGAGTACATGGATACCAAACATGACATGCTTTAAAATTGCGCACAAAAATGTGCAGTGGCGACAAACTAAATACTGTTTTAAAAGCCTTTAAAAGCCTTTACAGGTTACCACTTTAGATTTACAGAGGATGTCTACTGCTAAAATTACTGCCCTCGATCTGACGTTCATGGTGACACCTCACATACATGGTGCAATTGCTGTTTACATTTGACGCCAGACTGACGCTTGCGTTCGCCTTTGCGCGAGAGCAGGGGGGGACAGGGGTGCTTTTTTTTTTTTTTCTTTATTATTTTTTTGCTTTTTTATCTTATTTTTAAACTGTTCCTTTCATTTTTTTTTTAATCATTTTTATTGTTATCTCAGGGAATGTAAATATCCCCTATAATCGCAATAGGTAGTGACAGGTACTCTTTTTTGAAAAAAATTGGGGTCTATTAGACCCTAGATCTCTCCTCTGCCCTCAAAGCATCTGACCACACCAAGATCGGTGTGATAAAATGCTTTCCCAATTTCCCAATGGCGCTGTTTACATCCGGTGAAATCTAAGTCATAAAATGCTCGTAGCTTCCGGTTTCTTAGGCCATAGAGATGTTTGGAGCCACTCTGGTCTCTGATCAGCTCTATGGTCAGCTGGCTGAATTACCGGCTGCATTCTCAGGTTCCCTGTTGAGACAGGAGAGCCAGAGAAAAACACGGAAGATGTTGGGGGGGGGGGCATTCCCTCCCACTGCTTGTAAAAGCAGTCTAGAGGCTAATTTGCCACTAGGATTGCTTTTACATGAAAGCCGACTGCTGGCTGAAAAGAATGATACCAAGATGATACCTAAACCTGCAGGTATCATTCTGGTATAACCACTCAAACGTGAACGGCGTACCTGAAGACAAAAAAATGGTTAACAATAAAGCACAGTAAACAGTAAAGTATAAAAAATTGCATACCTGAAAAGTAAACATGATAAAACATAATAACAATAAAACATTGCAGAATAGAATACAGTGAAAAAGAGCAGAACAATAGAGAGAGAATAGAGAGAGAGAGAACAATAAAACGACAACTATTATTTTTTATTTTATTTTATTTTTTGTGTTTTTTTTTTTTTTACACTGTTTTTGTAACTGTAAATTTTATAATGGTAACCGGTTCCAGGTTCGGGTCTCTCAAAATGGGATGGCATCTTGGGAGACCCTGTGAAAGTGTGTCCTAGTCTGTGCAATGCTGTACCCTACGCTAATACTCAACTAGTGTATGGTAGCGTTCAAAACATTCACCAATGCAAAGACCATGATTGTCAGGACAGGAGGGACAATAATAGCGGGTGTCACGCCTATATCCGCGCTTGCTGCAGACACAACAACTTTTTTAGGGGGGTTCATTGGGTAGGGGTACTCGGGAAGGCATAAAGAAAATGCCTCTCATGCAGCCGACTGCATTTGGTTGGGGATGTAAATGGGGGAAGTACGGGTGCTGCAGAAGTGGTGGGTTCCCAATTAGGATTGGCGAATGCAGCAGGAAGGGCACTATGGGCACGACGGCCTGTGTTTGTCTTCTTGGTGGCAGCGGGACACTACTTGAGCTTGCCACCTCACCAGCTTGAACTGCACTTATGGGACTCACCACGTCACCAAGTGTTACTGCAGTGCTGGTTTGACTATGACTGGGGTGTACTAGGCCGCTGGTGCTTGCCAGTTGACCAAAACGCTACCAAAAAAACTGTTAGCGATCGCAGGGATCAGGCCTGACTCTGCGAATGCTGCAGTTATGCGTTTAGTGTTTTGTAAGTGTCAGTGATTGATCGATACTGCACTTGGGTGGGCTGGGCTGGGCCGGGCGGAGGGGCAAAACGCAGGTGCTAGCAGATATCTGGGCTGATCCCGCTAACACTGCGTTTTTGGGAACTGCCGGGCGATCAGGGGGCTAAACCTTTATTCGGTAATAAACGGCGGGTGCCCTGACACTATAAAAAATAAACGAACTAACCAGCATCACCCGTAATGGTTATGCGGTGATCAGTGGTGAAAGGGTTAACTAGGGGGCAATCAAGGGGTTAAAACATTTATAAGATAGTATATGGGGGTCCCTGTCGCTATAAAATGCTGACGGCGAACCTAAATATTTACGTCCCTAACTAGCGTCACCAGTGGCATTAATACAGCGATCAGAAAAATGATCGCTTAGTGACACTGGCGACGGCGGGGATCAGGGGGTTAAAACTTTATTAGGGGGGGTTAGGAGGGTACCCTAGACCTAAAGGGGGCTAATACTAACTGCCCTACCACAGTAACTGTCACAAACTGACACCATGCAGTAATCAGAAAAAAAAACAAACTGCTTGGTGTCAGTGTGACAGGGGGGGGAGGGGTGATTAGGGGGGTGTTATGTGTGCCTGGCATGTTCTACTGTGATGTGTGTGTGTTGTGCACTCACATTTCAGCCTTCTCTCCTCGGCGCCTGAACGGAAACTGCCGAGCCGAGGAGAGATGACATCACATCCCCTGCCTCTGTGTACTACACAGAGGCAGGGGAAGAATCTCATTGGCTGGGAGCGATCGGGAGGGGGGGCTAAGATCGGATGGCCTCCCCCTCATCTCTGATTGCTGCGAGACCAAAGGCAACCGCCTCAGGCACCGGGGGGGCCCTATCGGGTACGTGATTTTGCCTGCCCGTGCCATTCTGCTGACGTATATCAGCGTGAGGCGGTCATCAAGTGGTTAAAAGCCAAAATTGGTGGCCTGAGGAGCACTTATCTAAGGGAGTGCAAGAAGGTCACGGATTCCCATAGATCAGTAGCTGCAGCAGATGACGTTTATGTGACGTTTATGTCCCCAGGCTGTGGTACTATGTGAGACTGCGATTTCTGTCAGACCAGACTGAAGTCAGGGAATCCCTCTCAACCCTTCCTTCCACTCTTCCTTCCACCCTATCTTCCACCCCAGCTGAGGCTTCCGATGTCCAACCTGGGACTTCCAGCCAGAAAGAAGTGAACGAGCCCAGCTTGAGCCAGGTATAGCATTGTTCTACAGATTTCTTGCCAAAACATAAATGATGTTTACTAGATGTTATTATTGATCACTAATTGCTGATTTAATAAAGGCGTTTACATATCAATAGATAGTAGTTGGCAAAAATAATTGGGACAAGAATGAAAAATGCTAGGGTCAGAATGATAGTCTTTTCTATTTAATTAACATTCAGTTTACAATAGTCATGAGATGAAAATTGTGTGTGATTGATGAACCAAAAACTAAAACTATGTCCCTTTTTCATACACAGGAAGACCTCAGCCAGGAGAAGGCTGTGGAATGTGGCACACAGGAGGAGGCGGGGGTTAGTGGCAGCCAGGAGGTGGCCGGGGTAAGTGGCAGCCAGGAGGAGGCCAGGCCCAGTAGGAGCCTCACAGAATCGCAGGTTCCTCCCCTCCACCTTCTAAACAAAAGACCCAGGAAGGGGAGTAATGTGGAGGAGTCAGCGCTCAGGCTGATTCAGGAGGCTTCTGCGTTCCTCAGAGCCACTCCCACTTGTGAAGAGGCCTTTGCCTGCATGGCTGCCACCAAACTGCAGGACATGCAGGTGGGCCAACGCCTCATGTGTGAGGAAATCATTTCTAAAACATTAAATAAGGGGTTGAGGGGCCAAATCACACACAATACCCACCTGTGTGAGTTGCATCATCCTCCTCCTCCTGCCACAACTCCAACACCACAGACACAGCGTGGAAGGAAGCGTGGAAGGAAGACAAGAAAGTGATGGCCTGGGTTCAGTCTTCTGGACCAGATTTTACTCCCTTAGATAAGGACTTCTCAGGCCACCAATTTTGCCTGAAAATAGTTGATGTGTGCCCTGGGGGCCAAAGGCTTCGACAATTTCTGCTGTTTCTCCAGCGTTGCCTCCCTCTTTATTTGGTTATGACCCCTTAATAAAGGTATTTTTTGGAACTAATACTTGCATATGTGTTTTCCTTCAAAAAGGACAGTTTGTTTGTGAGGAGGCAGGTACATTTCAAAAATACTATGTGAAATTAACAAGGGACACCAACCAATCTCCTTGAGATTAAAAAAGACAAGATAATAATGGTGTTGTGGTAACTTGACACACAAAACACACCCAAAACTATTCTGGAGATCACCAAAAAACAAAAACAAAAACAAAAAAAAACCAGTAGATCTGGATTTAAAAAAAATACAACTAATAATCCAAAAAAACAAAATATAAAAAAAAAAATAATTTTCAGCAGATGTGACAAATAAAAATATTATTATCATGAAATCATGAGAAAGAATAAAGAAAGAAGTTTGTGAGAACTCTGTGTGAATATAAGCAGCAAAACAACTTCATTCTTCTAGCATTATAAAGAAGAAGAGAGTGCGCTGCATTCAACAATTTAAAACATTGCAGCGTGACAAAAGTGCTATATCCATTCCGAATGCTAATTTTACCAGACCGAGCAGTTTCGATGGAAAAAGTTCGATGGAGCCCACACACGGTCGGAATTTCCAACAACAAGCTTTGATCGCACATATTCCGTTGGAAAGTCCGACTGTGTGTACAGGGCATAAGAGTGTTGAGTGAATGAACAATGTAATAATAAAAAAATAATAATCATAAAGGAATGTGCATGGCACAATAACCACAATATGTGCAAAAATCCAATAGTGAGTAAAACTTCAATAGATAATGCAAGGTGAAGTCCACAAAAACTAAAAGTATACAGGATGCGCTTCTTCCTGTTGAGGTGACACCAAAACAGTGAGAAAGAAAACAGGTTGTCTGTAGTCACTCTAAACAACTCTTCAGGGATAAGTAGATGGATACTCTTACCAGCTGAGATGGACACACATGTCTTATGACAGTGGGTCAGTAAAGCTTGAGATCCTGAATGATCTGGATCAGGTGCTGTACACGGAGGATGGTCGGATGGATCAGGTGCAGGGTCCCCGATTCTCCGTCAATTAACTCCACAGACACTATATGATCAAGATGGGTGTACCTCAGAACAGCGCCTCATAAGCTCCAATGGACAGAACATATGGAAAAAGAAGGAGGGCTCCAGATAGTGCAGGTCAAACCGATACAAAATGTAAAAAAGTATAAAAGCAATGCTAGCCCATTTGGGCTAGCATTTACTGGACCCCACATTGCTTTTTATACTTTTTTACATTTTGTGATCACTTTTATATTTGTCATTTTTGATATATGACATATTCCAATAAACCTGTCGGTTTGACCTGCACTATCTGAAGCCCTCCTTCTTTTTCCATATGTTCTGTCCGTTGGAGCTAATAAGGCGCTGTTCTGAGGTACACCCATCTTGATCATATAGTGTCTGTGGAGTTCGTCAACGGAGAATTGGGGACCCTGCACCTGATCCATCCGACCATCCTCCGTGTACAGCACCTGATCCAGATCATTCAGGATCTCAAGCTTTACTGACCCACTGTCGTAAGACATGTGTGTCCATCTCAGCTGGTAAGAGTATCCATCTACTTATCCCTGAAGAGTTGTTTAGGGTGACTACAGACAACCTGTTTTCTTTCTCACTGTTTTGGTGTCACCTCAACAGGAAGAAGCGCATCCTGTCTACTTTTAGTTATTGTGGACTTCACCTTGCATTATCTATCTATTGAAGTTTTACTCACTATTGGATTTTTGCACATATTGTGGTTATTGTGCCATGCACATTCCTTTATGATTTTTTTTTTTAATTATTACATTGTTCATTCACTCAACACCCTTATTGTGTTCTGAGTAAGAAAAGTGGGGTAGATGGCGCTACCTATACTTGGGGGAAATCTTCTCCCTGATTTTACAAAAAATGTGCATGCCCTTACATGTTGCAGTGCTCAGATAATCAAATAGTGATAATGCAATCGTAGTAACCACATATGATATACAAACTTAAAGTGCAACCAAACTGAATCAATAATGACATATGAATAGTAAGGGACGAGAGAGCGCCCTCCCCCTCCTGAACAGTACCAGTCCACATGCCCTCAACCCCACCCCCCTCTGACACCATGGGGGAAGCCATAGGGAAGTCCCTGTGCATCAGAGGGGGTGGGTTCACTGGGTGGCCCCGCCCTCAGTTATATAAGAGCTGTCAAAAGAACAGAAGCGTCACACTGCGGGATCCTCCCATTAAGGCAGATCATCCAGAGGATGAAGCGGGAAAGAAGCCAGAGGAAGATGCAGGAGGAAGATCGAGAAGATCGGAGGAAGAAGCAGAGGACCGGAGGAAGAAGCAGAGGAAGATAGAGGAAGAACAAGATGGAGGAAGAAGGAGAAAACCGAAGGAAGACCAGAAGAGGATGGAAGAAGAAGCGGGGAAAGAAGAAGGCATTAACAACGGAATTGTCAAAAACCGGCTATTGTCTTTTTTAACATTCTCAACACTTTTTTTGTGAAATGGTAGGGGTACATTTGTACCCCATTACCAATTCACACGGGGGGGTGGGATCTGGGAGTCCCCTTGGTAAAGGGGGCTTCCAGATTCCGATAAGCCCCCTGCCCACATACCCCCACAACCACTGGGCAAGGGTTGTGGGGATGAGGTCCTTGTCTCCATCAACATGGGGACACGGTGCTTTGGGGGGCTATCCCAAAGCACCCTCCCAATGTTGAGGGCATGTGGCCTGGTACGGTTCAGGAGGGGGGGTGCTCTCTCGCCCCCCTCTTTTCCTGCAGCCTGCCAGGTTGCGTGCTCGGATAAGGGTCTGGTATGGATTTTTGAGGGGACCCCAAGCCATTTTTTTAAAAATTTTGGCACGGAGTTCCCCTTAAAATCCATACCAGACCTAAAGGGTCTGGTATAGATTTTGAGGGGGACCCCACGCCATTTAAAAAAAAAATTTTGGCTGGTGTTCCCCTTAATATGCATACCAGACCTAAAGGGCCTGATATGGAATTTAGGGGGACCCCCCAACGTCATTTTTTTTTCTGTGGGGAATTCCCATGCCATTATTATCATTGAACTTTTATGTGTATTGTCGGACCGGCAATTCATTAATAGCCGCGAGTAGTTTTAAATGACTTTTTTTCCTTTGAAATGTCATTTTGCTGGCAGACTGTTCTAAACACGGGAAACATGCACCCCTTTACAAGCATACTATAGACACCCCCCAGGTACGAAAT
Organism: Lithobates clamitans; assembly: GCA_037952925.1. Lineage (NCBI taxonomy): Eukaryota > Metazoa > Chordata > Amphibia > Anura > Ranidae > Lithobates > Lithobates clamitans. The sequence continues at coordinate 149,506 of JBBGZY010000859.1, read as the reverse complement.
TTAAAGGAATATTACACTTTTATTGTTTCACTTTAAGCATTATTAAAATCACTGCTCCCGAAAAAAGGGCCTTTTAAACTTTTTTAATCCATGTCCCCTGGGGCAGGACCCAGGTCCCCAAACACTTTTTATGACAATAACTTGCATATAAGCATTTAAAATTAGCACTTTTGATTATTCATGTTAGTGTCCCATAGACTTTAACGGTGTTCGTGTGTTCGAACAAATTTTTTGCCTGTTCGCATGTTCTGATGCGAACTGAACAGGGGCGTGTTCGGCTCATCCCTAGCCGCGAGTACTTTTAAATGACTTTTTTACCTTTAGAAATTACATTTTGCTCTCAGACTGTTCTAAACACGGGAAACATGCGCCAATTTATAGGCATACTATAGACACCCCCCAGGTATGAAATTTAAAGGAATGTTACACTTTTATTGTTTCACTTTAAGCATTATTAAAATCACTGCTCCCGAAAAAACTTCAATTTTCAAAACTTTTTTTTGCATTGATACATGTCCCCTGGGGCAGGACCCAGGTCCCCAAACACTTGACAATAACTTGCATATAAGCCTTTAAAATGAGCACTTTTGATTATTCATGTTCGTGTCTCATGGACTTTAACGGTGTTCGCGTGTTCAAACTAATTTTTTGCCTCTTCGCATGTTCTGCTGCGAACCGAACAGGGGGGTGTTCAGCTCAGCTCATCCCTAGTGACCAGTATAACACTGGTCCAATGATGTAATAATTTGAACATAATTATAGATAATCACAGAGAAAGAGAACCAATCCTATCAGCAATTGAAATGAGAACCTCTGAGCAACAAAGGTGTTTATTATTGATTGTAAACAGTTAGGACTTGCTGGAAAATCTTTGCAGCTTGGGATAGTTTATGTATAAAATATTTATTTGTCTTACAAATTCATAAAGCACTAACATGTCATGTGGCAATGTATAACGTATATGGATCCACTCTCTTTAGGAGAGCTTACAACCTATTGTTCTTCCTGAATTTATACAGTAGAACAAGATTGGGGGGAATCTAGAAACCTTTCTCAAATGAACATATCAACTAAATTCAGACAGAACCCAAGGAAGATGCAAACATAGGCCAAATAGTTTTTGTCTGTCACTGGAAACAGTTAATGAGTTGTTGACAATCAACAATAACAGGAAGATCTTCAATCTTGTTGTTAACGAGGGATCTGCCATGAACGGTCATCCTCATATATATTACACATGTTATAAGAATTATTAAATTGTATCTCATGTTGATGGTCAATTAGTCATAGTTTTGCCACACAAGCTCATTCTTTTATTTGATTCTATTAAAAAATAACAACACTACAATTTATCAAAGAACATTGCTTTGGTGATCAGTGTCAATGTAGTCATTACATTGGTGGTCAGTGCGAATGTCCTGGTTAAATTAATTGTGAGTGCTATGAACCCCATTGTCTTGATGGTCAGTTTTAGTGCCACTATTACCTTAGTGATCAGTGTAAATACTCCCAATATGTTGATGATTAGTGTGAATATTCCTGTTTCATTGGAGGTCAATGCCAAAGCCTCTATTACATTGGTTATAAGTGTTACAACAGGTTAGTTACTAGAGTCCAGCTCAGAATTAGAGTACATTGTAGTGGGTGTAATGCAGAGAGTCAGAATATCTTAGCCAGTGAGAATAGACGCTGCAGCCACTGAAAGACTCCCACTCCAGTGTGATTCTCTTACTGGCTGTGCTGACATTATGCTTCTACCTTTTGGTGCTTAGACTATGGTATATGACGGAAGCACTCAATCGGAGTGTGGGACGTTCCGTTACAAGGCCTTCCTACAGGAGTTAGTTATAATAAAAAAATTAAGTTAAAACCTTGGCTTTGTCAGAGATAGCCAAGCTCTCATTGTCCCCAGAGCAACCCAATTGGCTGCTATGATGATAGTTGCATTTTACAATCCATAACTTTGTGTATTCAACTTTTTTCATGTTTTGCATGGCACCCATGCATCAAAATATCTTAAAGTTAAACTATTAGAACGCTGGAGTTTAAAAAACATTTGCAATCTGCATGCCCAGCTGCAAAGACCTGACTGAGTTACAGCAAAGTTTAGTAATAATTAACACTGGTATTTACAGGATACTCAAAATAAAAGGAATGTCTGATATACTGTATGCCTTTATGTGTCATATATCACCTGCAATTTACTATTACATGTGTCATGAAATAAATAATAAAATACCTTGGTAAAGTAGAATGATCTTCCAGATCTATAGTGTTCTGCAAGCAATTACTGTTCCTTAAAATTTCAGAACTGGCCTCAACATACTGCGGTGAACATGGAACCATGTAGTCTTGTACTTTTGTGCCATCACCTATCTCCAAGTATTCTGATTGGGTGGTATTAGCTTTCATTTCAATAGATCGACTGTTTGACTCATTAGAGATTGGGGTGAACATATCAGATGTTTGTTTTTTTTCAGTAGAGATAAGATCATCATCAGAGGCTGGAATGGTTGGTGCAGAACTTTCAGTTGCCTTGTAAAATGCTGATTTAGTCTCGGATTTCTCATTCTCAATCATGTTACTATTCCAGCCTTCTCTTTCAGATAATATGGATGACCTGACATTTTCTGTATTTAATTCATCATATGTTTGAACCTCAGCTTCAGATGAAACATTTGTCTTCATATGTTCTGGCTTTGGTCTGCTAGGTTGGTGTAAAACAAATACATTTGTTCCTATATGTATTTGATCTTCATGCCACAGCTGGGTCTTTGTCTTAGATAAGTAGCCATTGACATAGGTTTTTGAGTTGTTGACTGGAGTTAGAAAAACCTCTCCTTCTTCTGTCTTCCTGATCTCACAGTGTTCACACTCAGCCTCAGCACTAGAGATCTGTATGTCTTGAGAAGGTCCAGAGCCAATGTTGGTGATATCATTTATATTATGGATAATTAATGGTGTACCATGTTGGATAAGATAGCATTCATTACTAAATGTAACATTCTGTTTTTTAACAATGACACCCATGTTCTCTAAATTCTTCTGCCATTCCTGTGTGGCAACCTCGGTCCTTTTCAGCTTTTCTTCCCATGAGGTTTTCAGATCACTGAGAAGACGTTCTTTTTCCTCTAACTGTGACTTCAGTTTTTTTACTTCTGCCTTCACTTGCTCTGTTGTTGTAAGCTTCTCTCTGAGGCTTTTTATTTCCTCTTGTAGATCCTCTATGGCTTTAGATTTCACATCCTCATTGACCACGGCTTGGTTGACTATTCGTTTGGTGCTCTCTGCGTATCTTAGGGTAGAGAGCGTTTCCTGATAATTATCTGCTGCAGGACTGACTGTGGCCAACATAATCGTCTTGCTGTTTCCTCCAAGATTGTTCTTTAGCAGCCATGTGAGTACAGAGTCTCTATATTTCACATGTTGACTCTTCCTTTTAGTTTTTGAGATTTCAGCCAATGAATTTATGACTAGACCGAGAGTAAAGAGGGATTTGTTGATATTACAACATTCCTTAAGCTGACTGCCTTGGGCACCAGATTTGTAGGATCTCTCACTTCCCGCCAGATCTACTAGGCTGGCCTTACTCACCAACTCTCTGGAGGCTCCAGACTTGGGATCATTACATATTTGTGTAACAGTCAGTGTTAGTATGGAATGGGATCGACTGCTCTGCTCATTCATCTTGGTTTCTGCAATGGCCCTCTGTTTGTTCCCTTGGTCCAGCAGCAATTTAATCTCTTCATAGCTTCGAACAGCATGACAAGATAACTCCTCAACATATGGACCGAGTAATCGGTCTTCTCTAACTCTTAGTTTCCCTTGCTTTTCTTCTGACCTTAGAAGATCTCTCACCTCTTCATTATATATCTCAAAATAGGAGGCCTCAATCCTGATGGTTTTCAAGTCATTGGACTCTTTATTAAATAAAGCAGAGCAGATGTTTGGCACAATACCAGGTTGGTCTTCCGTCCCCATCATTGAAAATGTTTTTCCTGATCCTGTTTGGCCATAAGCAAAGATACACACATTGTAACCAAGCCATATGTTCTCAAGAACTCCATCTCCGAGATGTTCAAAAACATCTTCCTGCCCAGTATCATGTCTATCCTCTGTCCAGAAACAGTTGTCATATGTGAAGATATGAGGTTCTTTTCTGGCTTTTTCCTTGCAGGAAATGGGTGGCAGAAGGGTAATCTGGTTTCCACTGACCTGAACAACACATTCTGAGTTTAGTCCTTCCTCCCTCTGATTCAGGGGACGGACCCTCACAGCCACTTTCACTTTGCTATTATTCATTTTCCCAGTTTTTAGATAACCTGTGGGGAGAAAATATAAGAAGGGATGAAAACAGTCTTTGAGATCTGAATATCCTTATAATACTGACCTGCTGACTCGCATGCATAAAACAAACACAAATCTGTCAATAGGATACACTTGACATCCTTAGGATTATACAAGCAGATGTTCCTGTACTGTACACACAACCAGTTTTGCTGTCGGAATAAACTCTGAAGGTTTCTCCGATGGAACTCCGATGGAATTCCATTCCAGCGGTCTTGCCTACACATGGTCAAACCAAAGTCCGACCAAAGTCCGACCATCCAGAACACGGTGACATACAGCACGTACAACGGGACTATAAAAAGGAAGTTCAATAGCCAGTAGCCAATAGCTTCCGTCTAGTACTTGCTTCAGAGCATGCGTCGTTTTTGGTCCATCGGAACAGCATACAGATGAGCGTTTTTTCCCCGTCAGAATTTAAAAAAAAATCCGATGAGGCCTACACACGATCGGAATATACGATGAAAAGCTTCCATCTGACTTTTTCTGTCGGACATTCCGCTCGTGTGTACGCGGCATTAGTTAATGCTAGGCCAATTCTGGCATTCCTCTCCTACATGTAAAACTCATCTTTTTTTTTGCTAGAAAATTACTCAGAACCCCCAAAAATTATATATATATATATATATATATATATATATATATATATATATATATTAGCAGAGACCCTAAGGAATAAAATGGTGGTCATTGCAATTTTCTATGTCACACGGTATTTGTGCAGGAATTTTTCAAACGTGATTTTTTTGAGGAAAAAAACACTTGAATAAAAAAAAACACTAAAGTTAGCCCAATTTTTTTGTAATATGTAAAAGATGATGTTACACCGAGTAAATAGATAGCTAACATTTCACGCTTTAAAATTGCACACACTGGAATGGCGCCAAACTTTGGTACTTAAAAATCTCCATAGGTGACACTTTAAAAATGTTTAAAAATGTTTACAGTTTATCTGTTTAGAGCTACAGAGGAGATCTTGTGCTAGAATTATTGATCTTGCTCTAACATTCTCAGCGATACCTTAAATGTGTAGTTTGAACGCGTTTACATGTACAGGGGTAACCTACGCATGCTTCTGTGTGCGGGGGGTGGTTTACTTTTTTTTTTTTATTGTTTATTTTATTTTTATTTTTTTACACTTTCCCTTAAATTTTTTTTTTTTGTGAGTGGACAGATAGGACTCTCTGTGCCCCGAGCCCACCCCATTTTGAAGCCTATTAGAGCCTTTGACTCTAATTGGTACTTCAAAAAAACACACCCCGCCCATCCCCGCAATTATAAATCATGTGCCCGGCGTCTTGAAAGGGGCCGGGTGTATGAATAGGAGGATGGCGGAAGGAATAGGGGAGGCGGCACCCGTGCACCCTCAATGGACAGGCTGCCCCTGGCCGGAAATGATGCTTCTGGTCTCCGAGAGTCATAGAAATGGCCAGGATCCATCTGTTCCACGGTCAGCTCTATGGTAAACCACCGCCACAGGTGGTTTCATTCTTTGGCTCACACGGGCGAGCCAGGAGAAACACCAGAGGGAGGCAGTAGTGTGGGTGAGTGAGTCCCCTCCCGCTACCTGTAAAAGGAATCAAGTGTCTAAACAGCCACTATGAGGGCTTTTAATTTTCAGGGAATTGCCTGCTGAAAAAAATGATATCTGAATGATGCCTGCAGCTGCAGCCATCTTACAGATATGTCCACTCAAAATCCAGGATGTCACATGATGGCATATGAGGGAAGCATGAACATAATGCCTGCCAAACAACATGAATACTGAACATAAAAAATGTACCAAAGACCAGAGTATGTGCTTACAGCCATAACTTGTAGTACATACAAATAAGGTACAGTAAAGGCAGTTGTTTTTCTTTTTTTTTTATTATGATTAGCAGCCAGGCTGCCCCTTTCTAGTGCTATCCCCTGCAGACTCAGCATTCTGTGATTTTCTAGGTTGATCTGCACTCCGATTCATTCAAACCACTTTCAATTCAATCCTAACTTTCCGCATAGATCAAGGATCCCCCCCCCCCAGGGGGCTGTCATGATGGTGCTCTATAATAATACAGAGAAAAGTGCTGATGTCATTATGATCTCTGCATCATTCAGCACTTCTTAGCTCTAAAGAAGAGGAGAAGAAGAAGAAGACACTGTGTGCAATGTGACTAAGGTTGCCAATTTTTTTGGGGGAAAAAAAAAACTTACTTCAGCCCAGGTGGCAACTCTACATATGACAGAACTGAAGGTATCTGAAAATAGTTAAGTATTTAATACATATAGGCCTCTTAGGGAGCAGGTTTATTGGGGTCAGGATGGTTTATAACTTCTTTATTTCTATCTGTGTTCTCATTGAAAGATATCCCTTTGCTTGCTTTCTGTACTGCAAATAGGGTGGGGTGCGCGACACAAATAAAAACGGAAGAGGGATAGAAGAGAAATACATCCACCTTCAGTTAAAAGCTCCATGAGCAAGGCCCTCCTATTCCTTATGTTCTGAACTGTATTGTAATTGTATTGCCCCCATTTATATTATAAAGTGCTGCACAAACTGTGTTGGCGAAATATAAATCCTGTATAATAATATACAATATGTTCCATGGTTCAGAGATACAGTAACATTATGTGAATTTATTTAATAGAAAAAAATGACCTTACCATTAAGGAATTTTCAATTCAGCTGTCACTCCTGTGTCATAAGTTCCTTTGTTTTGGTTGTCACCCTTAGGCACTCCCTGTATGATGAGGACATGTAGGTATAACAGAGCAGATTGGGATGTTTGTATTCCGCAATTCTTCCACTTCTGAGTTGTCTACAGTAAAAGTGTTATTTATATCTTTATTCTCAAAATCCTGGACGATGGCATCTGATTCTGCTCTATCTGGGTTGTTTTCTCTCCTGTTGGTAGCAATTTCACTTTCGTTTTGACTAGAGAGGAGTTAATCATTAGAAATCTTCTGTACTAGGCGTGTTCCTGGTATTTCCTGTACTTTGTTTCCTTAGGTTTAGCTATCAGGCAGGTTTAAGTTTGCTGTTCTGTTGATGATCCACTTTTTTATTAGATATACTGTATGTTAAAGCTTTAAAGTGATTGTAAAGTCTTGTTATTTTTTCCATAAAAAAACAAACATGTTATACCTACCTCACATGTTCAGTTGGTTTTGCACGGAGCGGCCCAGATCCTCTTCTTCTCGGGACCCTCTTCGGCTCTTCTGGCCCATCCCTCCTGTTGAGTGCCCCCCACAGCAAGCAGCTTGCTATGGGGGCACCTGGACTGAGTCACAGCTCCCTGTGTCCATTCAGACATGGAGCCCTGGTTTGGCCCTGCCCCCTCTCTCTCCTGATTGGCTAACTGACTTTGAGTTGAATTTGTGTCTCAACCAATCAGAAGGAGAGTCCCGGACGGCCGAGGCACTCTTGGACATCGCTGGAGAGAGATGGGGCTCAGGTAACCACTTCAGCCCTGGAAGGATTTGCCCCCTTCCTGACCAGGCCATTTTTTGTGATTCGGGCAGTGTGTGATTTTAACTGACAATTGCGCAGTCATGGGACATTGTACCCAAACCAAATTTACTTCCTTTTTTCCAACAAACAGAGCTTTCTTTTGGTGGTATTTGATCACCTCTGCTTTTTTTATTTGTTTGCGCTATAAACAAAAGAAGAGCGACAATTTTGAAAAACGCACAATATTTTTTAGTTTTTGCTATAATAAATATCCCAAGTTAAAAAAAAATCTTCCTCAGTTTAGGTCGATATGTATTCTCCTACATATTTTTGGTAAAAAAATCACAATAAGCGTATATTGATTGGTTTGCGCAAAAGTTATAGCGTCTACAAAATAGGGGATAGATTTATGGCATTTTTTTTTTTACTAGTAATGGCGGGGATCAGCAATTTTTATTGGGACTGCAACATTGCGGCGGACAGATCGGACACTTTTGACACTTTTTTGGGATCATTGACATTCATACAGCGATCATTGCTAAAATTAGCCACTGATTACTGTATAAATGTCACTGGCAGGGAAGGGGTTAACACTAGGAGGCGATCAAGGGGTTAAATGTGTTCTCTAGATGTGTTTCTAACTCTGTGGGGGGATGGAGATCATTGTTCCTACTTAGTAGGAAACAGACAATCTGTTTCTCCTCCCCTGTCAGAACAGGGATTTGTGTGTTTACACACACAAATCCTTGTTTTGGCTCTCATGCCTGTGATCACAGGTGGGCGGTGGCGATCATGCCGCAGTATATGTACAGGAGACGGTCGGGAACCGTGCAATACTCAGAATGCATTCTATGTGATAGAGGATAAAAAAAAACCTTCTGACATTGCAACCCCTTTAATGAAAAAAAATGTTTGATGGCTTCCTGAAATCCAGAAGAGTGTTTTCCCCAGATATAATATATTTTTTTATATTTCATAGATCTTTATTGAATTTTTACATTAACAAGGCAGGGAAAACCAAAAGAGGAAAAAAGAAAAAGTAAGAACATAGCGTTTACAAGTACAGTATAGTGATGTACACAAGTTTAAAACAAACCACTTAGAATATAACTTAGAAACGGATAATGGAAGAGCTAGTGAAAGAATTTCTCAGTAATGCAAACATACGGTATTTGGAAGGATATATCTAGTAGTAATGGCTGATGAAGCTTAGAGATTCTACGTGTTTGGAATTGGAACACAAGGCCTAACAGAATTCAAAGTTTTAACTAGGTTTAGTTGGAGTTTAACATCTGATTCATTTGGGACTGTGGAGCGTCTCCACTTGTGAATAATTAGGAGCAAATAGTATGTGCATGACTATGATTCTGAGGTTATATGGGAAAGCATCTATACCTAAGCTGAGAATGGCTAAGGAAGGAGAAGGATCTGTTATAATTCCAGTAAGCTCTGAGATAAAGGTGAAAAGTTTTAGAGATAAGGGTTTAAAGGTTTTTTCCAAAAGAAAAAGACGAAAGACGCTCCCAAAGAATGGGTAAAGAACCTGTTTGGGAGCATCCCTGGCAGCATTTGTCATCATCTAAGTTCGCAGATTTGTACATTTGAAAGGGGGTTAAGCACCATCTATGATGAAGTTTCTGGAGTATCTCCCAGTAATTGATGCATTTGGAGGAGCTATGATTGTAATTGATAGCCTGGAGAGCACAATGATCTGAAATAGTAGATCTATTGCCTCTTTGCCTAGAAGTATTTGCATGTGAGTAATGCACACATGCACGAATATGAGCGTAAACCTGCACTGTTTTTTGGTGCTGGGAATCTGGTTAACCTTACAGTTACAAAACCGGGAGAAAACTGAAAAGCCAATACTCTACTTCAGAACCGACATCTTGGAGCCCCTCAACCTGCATACTGTACATGAGAACCCTGTATGCCTCTTACCTCTTTTTGTCGTGGTGTCAGGGCCCTACACTGTCACAATACCCAACATACATCCCTTTGCAATAGTAATGGAAATATTTATATCCAAACACAGAACTGAAACCCATAATTATATCAATAAAATGGAAGATAAGATTGCACCATGTCATGTTAAGCATATCATTAGCCTAAGGAAGGCAGACGCGCTGACGTCATCATTTTCATCTCACTGCGAATGGGTGTACGCAGGCCGGCCGGCTGTTCCATTTTCTTACACGCTTTTAACTGTGCTTGTATGATGTAAGTGCAATTATCCCTTGTTTTAATAAATCGTTTTATACTGATTCACACTATTGAGAATGTATCTTTTATCTCTCTGGGTTCCCCCTGCTGACCATTTGGATTCACTGGACGGAGAGTTCCTGTTTGTCCTCCCCCTGTGAAGAGATTGAAGGTGTTGTCCCCACTGAGTGGATATCTACATATAAGCTGATATAAAGCTTGCCTTTGGTAAGGGTGCATTTCTATAGGTGGCGGATTTTTCACTGGGTGTTTGTTGTCCAATAGGATCGCCTGTCATTTCAGCCAATGGGGTGACCGGTGTCAAAACCTGCTTCCTGATTGGCCGGGGGGAGGATTATTGTTACAACAGCAAATATTGATTCACTGTTGTAACACACTTGGACACTCTCTGTGACCCGAGCCCACCCTATATTGAAGCCCTTTTAGAGCTTCTGGCTCTAATCAGTGCTTCAAAAAAACAGCCCTCCCACATTTGAATCCATGTGCTGGTGTCCTGAAAGGGGTCGGATGCATGGATAGGGGAGGTGGAGATGGACGGGGGGGTGGTGCCCATGCGCCCTTAATGGATGGACTGCTCCTGGTGAAATTGTATGAATAGCCTCACTTCTGACAGAGTTGTTGGACATTATTTCATTGTTTATGAATACAGAATCTACTGCCACACTATAGAGGGAAAAAAATTGTCATAATAGAACTTTTTAACCCAAAAAAGAATTGTGAGCTTAGTGCAAAAGGATGATGCTGCACTTATATATTCTGGACACAATTAAATTAAATTAAAACTTGCGCATGGTAAAAGAGTAACAAATTAAAAAAAATACCTGTATATCCAAGTCCACTTGTGAGATCTTGAAAATTTGTTAAAATCCACGTATAAAAGTCCCAAATCACCTTGAAATCAAGTGTGACAGTTCTCTTACCAAATGGTAATGATCTCCAAATTATAAAAAATCAACAGTAGGGACGAGCTTCGAGTTTGAGTCTAACTCATGTTCGACTCGAACATCGGCTGTTCGCCAGTTCGCCGAACAGCGAACAATTTGGGGTGTCTGCAGCAAATTCGAAAGCCGCGGAACACCCTTTAGAAGTCTATGGGAGAAATCAAAAAGTGCTAATTTTAAAGGCTTATATGCATGGTATTGTCATAAAAAGTGTTTGGGGACCTGGGTCCTGCCCCAGGGGACATGTATCAATGCAAAAATAATTTTTAAAAACAGCCGTTTTTTCGGGAGCAGTGATTTTAATAATGCTTAATGTGAAACAATAAAAGTGTAATATTCCTTTAAATTTTGTACCTGGGGGTGTCTATAGTATGCCTGTAAAGGGGCGCATGTTTCCCGTGTTTAGAACAGTCTGACAGCAAAATTACATTTCAAAGGAAAAAAAGTCATTTAAAACTACTTGTGACTATTAATGAATTGTCGGTCCGACAATACACATAAAAGTTCATTGATAAAAACTGCATGGGATTTCCCCACAGGGGAACCCCGAACCAAAATTTTAAAAAAATGCGTGGGGGTCCCCTTCAGGTCTGGTATGGATATTAAGGGGAATCCCGTGCCAAAATTTAAAAAAAATGGCATGGGGTCCCCCTAAATTCCATACCAAGCCCTTCAGGTCTGGTATGGATATTAAGGGGAGCACTGCGCCAAAATTTTAAAAAAAAATTACGTGGGGGTCCCCCTCAAAATCCTTACCAGATCCTTCAGGTCTGGTATGGATTTTAAGGGGAACCCCGCGCCAAAATTAAAAAAATCCATACCAGACCCTTAACAGAGCACGCAACCTGGCAGGCCGCAAGAAAAGAGGGGGGACAAGAGAGCGTCCCCCCTCCTGAACCGTACCAGGCCACATGCCCTCAACATTGGGAGGGTGCTTTGAGGTAGCCCCCCAAAGCACCTTGTCCCCATGTTAATGGGGAGAAGGGCCTCATCCCCACAACCCTTGAAGTTGGTTGTGGGGGTCTGCAGGCGGGGGGCTTATCGGAATCTGGAAGCCCCCTTTAACAAGGGGACCCCCAGATCCCACCCCCCCGTGTGAATTGGTAATGGGGTACAAATGTACCACTACCATTTCACATAAAAAGTGTCAAAAAGGTTAAAAAACACAAGAGATGGTTTTTGACAATTTCTTTATTAATTTCTTCTTCTTTCGGCTTCTTCTGCCATCTTCTTTCTTCTGGTGTTCTTTCGGTGTTCTTCTTCTTCCTCCATCTTCTTCTTCATCTTCTTCTTCTCCATCTTCTTCTTCCTCCACACGGGGTAAGCCACAGGGAAGTCCTGTGAATTCCCCATGCATCAGAGGAGGGCAGGGTCACCGGGTGGCCCTGCCCTCCGTTATATAAGGAGTGTCAGAAGAAGCAAAGCGAAGCGTCACACGGCTGAAGACTCCCATTGAGGCGGATCGTGCGGACGAAGCGAAGAAGAAGCCTGGAGGAAGATGCGGGACGAGAAGAGCGGAGGAAGAAGAACACTTAAAGAACACCAGAAGAAAGAAGATGGAAGAAGAAACTGAAAGAAGAAGTAATTAATAAAGGACTTGTCAAAAACCGTCTCTTGTGTTTTTTTTAACCTTTTTGACATTTTTTGTGAAATGGTAGGGGTACATTTGTACCCCATTACCATTTCACACAGGGGGGAGGGCTGGGATCTGGGGGTCCCCTTGTTAAAGGGGGCTTCCGGATTCCGATAAGCCCCCCGCCTGCAGACCCCCACAACCACCGGGCAAGGGTTGTGGGGATGAGGCCCTTCTCCCCATCAACATAGGGACAAGGTGCTTTGGGGGCTACCTCAAAGCACCCTCCCAATGTTGAGGGCATGTGGCCTGGTACGGTTCAGGAGGGGGGGAGTTCTCTCGTCTCCCCTCTTTTCCTGCGGCCAGCCAGGTTGCGTGCTCGGATAAGGGTTTTTTTTTATTTTGGCGCGGGGTTCCCCTTAAAATCCATACCAGACCTGAAGGGTCTGGTATGGATTTTGAGGGGGGCCCCATGCCATTTTTTTTTTAATTTTAGCGAGGGGTTCCCCTTAATATCCATACCAGACCTGAAGGGCCTGGTATGGAATTTAGGGGGACCCCCACGCATTTTTTTTATTTTGGTTTGGGGTTCCCCTGTGGGGAAATCTCATGCAGTTTTTATCAATGAACTTTTATGTGTATTGTTGGACCGACAATTCATTAATAGCCGCGAGTAGTTTTAAATTACTTTTTTCCTTTGAAAGGTAATTTTGCTGTCAGACTGTTCTAAACACAGGAAACATGCGCCCATTTACAGGCATACTATAGACACCCCCCAGGTATGAAATTTAAAGGAATATTACCTTTTTATTGTTTCACTTTAAGCATTATTAAAATCACAGCTCCCGAAAAAGCGGCCATTTTTAAACATTCTTTTTGCATTGATACATGTCCCCTGGGGCAGGACCCAGGTCCCGAAACACTTTTTATGACAATAACTTGCATATAATCCTTTAAAATTAGCACTTTTGATCATTCATGTTCTTGTCCCATAGGCTTTAACGGTGTTTGCGTGTTCGAACATATTTTTTGCCTGTTCGCAAGTTCTGCTGCGAACCGAACCGGGGGGTGTTCAGTTCATCCCTAATCAACAGTGTGGAAACCACCCAATCAAGGGCCACCAAACAGAATACACCAGACTCCAAAGTCTCCAGACTCCTTGTGTAAATAGCACCACCTCTGATAATAAGGGCGCCTTCCAGATTTTATTGATATTCTGTCTCTAGAAAGGTCAAGCGAACAATAATCACAGCCATCTGTGAAATGTTGTATGCCCCTCTATGGACCTTGGAATGTCTCGCCTCAACTCCAGACCACCCACGTCAATTCACATGGACGAATATACATTACCTTTATACATTCATCCATGTGAATTGATGTGGCTGGCTGAATTGGAAGTGGACTTTTGTAATGCACAAAAGAAATCAATGATACAAGGTTGTCCACATACACAAATGGGGTGATGGCATTCAGAAGTCAACAAGGAAGGCTTTTTGAGGTGTGTAAAGTTTTTAAGAGCTGTTACTTTTTTTATAATTTGTATTACTAAAAAAAAAGAATTTACAGCATCTTGAGTTTGTAGTCTAAGCAAAAGACAAAAGGTTGCAGTGTGACTAATGCAGGTGGCTCTTCCTTTGAGATGTTTTCATCTTGGTATGCAGTACATAAGAAAATCTAGGAGGTCGAGCCTGTTAGAGGGGGGAACCCATCTGATGCTACCAAACTGTAAAATTGTAAGCCAGCAAAATATATGACTCTTCATCTTATTTGAATTCATTGAATTTCTGACCTGGAAAACATATAATTATTATTATTATTATTATCATCATTAGTAGTAGTATAGTAGTAGTAGTAAATAATAATAATAATAATAATAATAATAAATAATATAATAATAATTATTATTTTATTACAGATTATCACCTTCTGACTTTATTTTCATTTAGATTCACATGATTAATTTTTGTCCTGACACATTCTTTCCCCCCCTCCCCTCCATTTTTCTTTTATGTGGGGTGAGATATGCCTTGTGTCAATGCGGTCTTGATTAAGAGAGAAGCTTTTTTTGTGGATATGGTGATAAATGGGGCTCGTCCATCAGTGGTTATTTGTGTCCACATGGATTAGTGTACCCGTATCGCATATTTGAAACATAGACATCACCTTACAGGCATATCTATGGATATACATACCTTTATGATTTCCAATAAAAGTTTTAGACAAGTGGCATTTGGTGCGCAGGGCAGTGAACCCTTGTCTAGATTTATTTAATCATTGCCACAGTGAATGTTGTTAACAACACAGGCATTTGTATATTTGTAATTTCATTCATGCGTTTTTTTCTGGGACCTGGCCTGGGTCTAATTTATTAAAAAGACTGTCTTTCTTAAAAAAGGGATTGATTTTGACTCTCTCTAGAAGCTAGCCAGGTGTTCTCCAACGAGGCAACTACTAGATTACGTTTACGTAACCGGATGACCCCGTCCCCCTCTGACAACACGTTGAAAGCCATAGGGAAGTCCCCGTGTGTCAGAGGAGGGCGGGGTCACCGGGTGGCCCCGCCCCCAGTTATATAAGAAGTGTCAGAAGAATCAAAGCGTCACACGGCGGAAGACTCCCACTGAGGCGGATCATGCCGAGGGAGCGGAGAAGAAGCTGGAGGAAGATGCAGGATGAGAAGAGCGGAGGAAGAAGAAGACAGGGAAGAAGAAGATGGAGGAAGAAGAAGAACACCGAAGCAAGACCAGAAAAAAGAAGATGGAAGAAGAAGCAGAAAGAAGAAGAAATGAATAAAGGACTTGTCAAAAACCGCCTCTTGTGTTTTTTAACCTTATTGACATTTTTTTGTGAAATGGTAGGGGTACATTTGTACCCCATTACCAATTCACACAGGGGGGGCCGGGATCTGGGGGTTAAAGGGGGCTTCCAGATTCCAATAAGCCCCCCGCCCACAGTCCCCCACAACCACCAGGCAAGGGTTGTGGGGATGAGGCCCTTCTCCCCATCAACATGGAGACAAGGTGCTTTGGGGGACTACCCCAAAGCACTCTCCCAATGTTGAGGGCATGTGGCCTGGTACGATTCAGGATGGGGGCGATCTTTCGTCCCCCCTCTTTTCCTGTGGCCTGCCAGGTTGTGTGCTCGGATAAGGGTCTGGTATGGATTTTTGGGGGGACCCCACGCCATTTTCTTTTAAATTTTTGGCTCGGGGTTCCCCTTAAAATCCATACCAGACCTGAAGGGCCTGGTATGGAATTTAGGGGGACCCCCACGCATTTTTTTAAAAAAATTTGGTTCGGGGTTCCACTGTGGGGAAATTCCATGCCATTTTTATCAATGAACTTTTATGTGTATTGCCGGACAAACAATTCATTATAGCTGGTGCTAGCGATAGTAGTTTTACATGACTTTTTTTTCCTTTAGAAATGTCATTTTGCTGTCAGACTGTTCTAAACATGGAAAACATGTGCCCCTTTACAGGCATACTATAGACACCCCCCAGGTACGAAATTTAAAGGAATATTACACTTCTATTGTTTCACTTTAAGCATTATTAAAATCACTGCTCCCGAAAAAACGTCCGTTTTTAAAACTTTTTTTGCATTGATACATGTCCCCTGGGGCAGGACCCAGGTCCCTAAACACTTTTTATGACAATACAATGCATATAAGCCTTTAAAATTAGCACTTTTGATTTCTCCCATAGACTTTTAAAGGGTGTTCTGCGGCTTTCGAATTTGCCGCAAACACCCCAAATTGTTCACTGTTCGGCAAACAGGTGAACAGCCAATGCTTGAGTCGAACTCATGTTCGACCCGAACATAAAGCCCACCTCTAGTTATAAATAGATGAACTACAAACAAAAGACACCATTTTCATTTCAACATGTTAAAGTCAGTTACTTTGGGTTGCTCATTTTCTTCACTTTCTGTGCCCTTTTTTACCTCCCGACCAAGCTCTATTTGAAGAGTAAAACATGTAAGGTTTGGGTGATTTGATTTTGGGAGCACCTTCTGACTTTATTTTCAATTAGGTTCACATGATTTAATTTTTGTCCTGACACATTCTTCCCCCCCACTAATTTTTCTTTTACGTGGGGTGAGCTATGCCTTGTGTCAATGCAGTCTTGATTAAGAGAGAAGCTTTTTGAATATGAATCCGTCGGACTTTGGTGTGATCATGTGTAAGCAAATCCGTCTGTTCGGAAAGTCCGTCAGAAGTCCGCCGAAAGTTCATCGGATAGACCGCCGGACCAGTCCGGTCGAAAAGTCCGCTTGTGTGTACGCGGCATTACAGGAGAGAATTTACTTTCCTAGGGGTAGATTTCCTCTCACTTCCTGTTGTCTCCCTCCGTTTGTAAGTAGGAGTCATTTGTAAGTCGAATGTTTGAAAGTAGGGGACCGCCCTATATACTCTGCAGAAATTTGGGCCTTAGGTGTCGGTGGTACCAGAACACTGTAAGCCCTCACAGTTATTCTTGGTGGGCACTGGAACGGGCTCTGCTGTGAAATATTATATCAAGAATTGTAATTACATGCCCCTGTTGAACAGGGTCAGAAAAATTGGGCCTTTGGTGGTGGTGTGGTGGTGTTGCCACAACACTGTAAGCCATCACAGTTACTCTTGGTGGGCGCAGGAATGGGCCCTGCTGTGAAATATTAGATCAAAAATTGTAATTACACACCCCTGTTAAACAGGGGCAGAAAAATTGGGTCTTAGGCACTGGTGCTGTGCCACAACACTGCAACCTCTTACAGATACTCTAGTTGAGCGCAAGAATGTGCCCTGCTGCAAAATATTACAGCAGAAATTGTAAATAAGCGCCCCTGTTATACAGGGGCAGAAAAATTGGGCCTTAGGCACTGGTGCTGGTGCCCAGAACCAAAAATGTTCTTAGAAGCTATCAAAATGAACATTGAGGAGGAATAGGATAGTCACTCAGCATAACAGGATAGTCACTCAGCATCAGCATAGGCAGTCTTCAAGGGATCTCACATTCATAAAAAAATTATATCAGCATCAGGTGCTTCGTAGCTGGTGATCCAAGACTGATTCATTTTTATGAAGGTGACCCGATCAACCGAGTCTGTGGACAGGCGCACTCTGTGATTGGTTACAAAGCCTCCAGCAGCACTGAATGTGCATTCAGATAGAATGCTGAATGCAGGACAGGCCAGTAGCTCAATTGCATATTGTGCAAGCTCTGGCCAGTGATCCATCCTCAAGGCCCAGTAACCCAGTGGATTTTCGGTTGGAAAGGTCTCAAAGTCTGATCTTGCCCCAAGGTATTCCTGCACCATGTAAATCAGACACTGGCGATGGTTGTTGGAACCGATCAGACCTGGGGGCTGCGGACTAAAAAATTGTCTGAATCGGTCAGACGGCCACCTTCTCCATGGCTCCTTCTGTGACTGACCGAAGCCTCAGCTTATTGTCCAGGAGGACCAGGAAATTGTAATCTCTCGGGCTCTGAAAATGCTTTGCACAAACCTTTCTGCAAGGCTTCTGAAGATGTTTCATCCTCTGCTCCCTCTGCAAAGGCTGGATAAGTTCTGCAACCTTACCCTTGTAACGTGGATCAAGAAGGGTTGCCAGCCAGTACTAATCCCTCTCCTTGATACCACAAATCCGAGGGTCCTTTCGCAGGATTTGCATGATCAGGGAGGCCATGCAGCATAGGTTTGCTGAGGCATTCGGTCTGGAGTCCTCTGGGTCACTAAGGACGACATGATCCGCAGCTACCTCCTCCCAGACACATACAAGTTCATGGGTTTCCTGGGACTGAAAACGATCCCTTGAAGACTGCTGCTGATGCTGAGTGCCAGGCTCCACCTCCATGCTGACACAATCCTTCCCCTCCTCCGCTTCCTGTGTGATAGGCGGGGCTGCAGGAATACTGTCTGGATAAAGGGGGGCCTTGAGTGCTAAGGAAGTCCTCCTCTTCCTCCCTCTGTTCTGCCTCAAGTGCCCTGTCCATTATTCCACACAGCGTGTGCTCCAACAGGAAGACAAGAGGGACAGTATCACTAATGCATGCACTGTCACTGCTCACCATCCTCGTGGCCTCCTCAAATGGTGACAGGACAGTGCATGCATCCTTGATCATTAGCCACTTGCGTGGCGAAAAAAAGCCAAGCTCCCCTGACCCTGTCCTGGTGCCATACTCGCACGGGTACTCATTGATGGCCCTCTGCTGCGTGTGCAGCCACTGCAGCATTGCCAATGTTGAGTTCCACCTGGTGGGCATGTCACAGATGAGGAGGTTCTTGGGCAGGTTACATTCATTTTGAAGGTCAGCCAGCCGAGCACTGGCATTATATGACCGGCAGAAATGCCCACAGGCTTTCCTGACCTACCTCAGGAGATCCTGTAAGCCTGGGTACCTGCACAAGAACCGCTGCACCACCAAATTAAGGATGTGAGTCAAACAGGGAACATGGTTCAAGAGTCCCTGTCGGAGGGCAGAGGAGGTTGGTGCCATTGTCGCAAACCACCATTCCTGACTGAAGCTGACGTGGCGTCAACCACCTCTGAGCCTACCCCTGCAGAGCTGCCAAAATCTCTGCCCCAGTGTGGCTCCTGTCCCCTAAGCAGACCAACTCAAACCCCACATGGCATCTTTTTGCCTAGAACACCTACGGAGCACCACTGGTTCCGAGGACAAATCTGCACAGCAAGATGCCATAGAGGAAGAAGAAGAGGAGGGGGTGGAGGAGAGAGGTGTGGCAGAATCACCACTACCAGCATTTTGGAGGTGTGGTGGCAGAACAAGCTCCAACATTACTGCACCCTGTCCTGCATCCTTCCTAGATGCCAGCAGGGTTACCCAGTGCACCGTGAAAGAAAGGTAACGTCCCTGTCCATGCCTGCTGGACTTAAAGTCAGCGGTAATATGCACCTTACTGCTGACTTCCCTCTCCAACAAGGCCAAGGCATTGCCTTCCACATGCCGGTAGAGAGCTGGAATGGCCTTCCCGAGAAAAAAAATGGCGTTTGGGAACCTGCGACTGAGGTACCGCACATTCAGGTTTAGGTGTAACACTAGCAGATTGCCCGCAAGTGCTTGGGACACCTAATTCTACACCTTCATTCCTCTCAGTACAGGTCTCTGAGAGAACTGAAGGTATAGTGGGGTTGGAGATCCCAGCTGATGAGGAGCAAGGAGAGATCGGCCTTGCTCTTTGGTGTGGGTCTTTTAAGTACCTTTGCTAACGGACTGCATGGGAGATCGACATATGTCTGGTCAAGCATATGGTGCCCAAGCAGCTGCTGTTTTGGCCACGCTTGATACACTTCAGACATATGTTGCAAACAGCAATGGTGTGATCTGCTGCACACGTCTCAAAAAAGCCCCACACCAAAGAACTTTTGAAAAAACGTGCAAAGTCAGCATCGCCCTGCACATGTGGAGCTTTGCGGTGTGATGCAGTCAGTTGGCTGTTCTTAAGCTGGCCCCTGGAGGGCATCCTGCCTCGCTGGAGATGTGCCTCCTCCTCCTCTATTCTATCAGGCACCCACGTAGAGTCAGTGACCTCATCATCCCCTCCCTCCTCATCACTGGAGCAAACCTGGTAGTATGCTGCAGCTGGGGGAACATGACTGCCAGTTTCTTGTCCTTCCTGGGCACCCACTCTCTCTGGGCTCACGTTACTACCTTCATCCTCAACCTGGGTACCATCATCGGAGCCTTCAAAATACTGCATATCCTCCTGCACCATGTACCAGACACTGTGGTTGAACAGTTCGGGGGCTTACTCAGGACATGATGGTGGGGATAGGGAAGGAGTGACTGATGCCATTGAGCCGATGGAATAGGCCCCTTTGGCAGCTGCATTGGCAGCCAAACTTGTCTTAGCCTGGGTGACAGAGGATGAGGACGGCTTTGTGATCCACTCTAACAACTCTTCTGCATGTTGTGGCTCAACACGGCCAGCTGTCAAAAAAAAGGACAAGCGTGTCCCACGGCCACCTGCTGAGGATGCACCGCGTCCACGACCAGCACTGTTGGCTGTAGACACAGAGCCTGCTTGCCCTCTTTTAGTGGCCTGTGAGCATTTGCCTTTCCTTGGTGGACTTCCAGACATGCTGTAAAATTGGATTAGCAAAACACTGCCTGAAGTTTACTAGAAAAATTACACCAGGAATGACCTGCAGTCAGGTATAGGCTTGGCTAGACTAGAATGCAGTGGATATATATGTAGGAGACTGTATATATATCTTTATTCACTGCAGATCACGGAATCACCTGCCTGCTTGCCTGAAACTGTATTTGAAAACGTACACCAGGAACTACCTGAAGTCAGATGTAGGCTTGGCTAGACTAGAATGCAGTGGATATATATATGTAGGAGACAGTATATAAATTTTATGCACTGCAGATCACTGAATCACCTGCCTGCCTGCCTGAAAGTGTATTTGAAAATGTACACTAGGAACTGTGAACTGAATTCAAACCTCTATTAAAAGACATAGGAATAAATGGTGGCGCTAACATGATACAAATATAATATAAGTGAAACTGCTGATATAAATAAACTAATAGTGTTGATGATGATGTCACCCTGTGATAAGTAACAAAATGAAATAACGAACTCCAAAATTAAATGCAGTGAATAAGCAAGTTGTTATCACCAGGTGACAAGTGTGAACTTCATATATCACTTCTGAAAACATATATATATATATGTTCTTCTGCTTCTTCTGGTTCTTCCTCTGGTGTTCTTGTCCGGCATCTTCCTCCGTGGCGTCTTCTTCCCTTCTTTTTCTCGGGCCGCTCCGCATCCACCATGATGGGAGGCTCCCGCTGTGTGGCACTTCTCCTCTTCTGATGGTTCTTAAATAACGGAGGGCGGGGCCACCCGGTGACCCCCGCCCCCCTCTGACGCACGGGGACTTCCCTGTGGCATTCCCGTGACCCCGCCCCCTCTGACATCAGGAAGAGGCCGGATGAGAACACCAGAAGAAGAACCAGAAGAAGCAGAAGAAGAAGAAGATGGAGGAAGAAATCGAAGGAAGATAGAAGAATGAAGATATAAGAAAGAAGAAGCAATTGAATAAAGGAATTGTCAAAAACTGTCTCTTGTCATTTTTAACATTTTTGACATTTTTTTTGTGAAATGGTAGGGATATTTTTGTACCCCCTTACCATTTAACACAGGGGGGAGGGCTGGGATCTGGGGGTCCCCTTGTTAAAGGGGGCTTCCGGATTCCGATAAGCCCCCCGCCTGCAGACCCCCACAACCATCGGGCAAGGGTTGTGGGGATGAGGCCCTTGTCCCCATCAACATGGGGACAAGGTGTTTTGGGGGGCTACCCCAAAGCACCCTCCCAATGTTGAGGGCATGTGGCCTGGTACGGTTCAGGAGGGGGGCCGCTCTCTCGTCCCCCCTCTTTTCCTGTGGCCTGCCAGGTTGCATGCTCAGATAAGGGTCTGGTATGGATTTTTGGGGGGACCCCACGCCATTTTTTTAAAATTTTGGCCGGGGTTCCCCTTTATATCCATACCAGACCTGAAGGGCCTGGTATGGAATTTAGGGGGACCCCCATGTCATTTTTTATTTTTAATTTTGGTTCGGGGTTCCCCTGTGGGGAATTCCCATGCCGTTTTTATCAATGAACTTGTATGTGTATTGTCGGACCGGCAATTCATTAATAGCTGCAAGTAGTTTTAAATGACTTTTTTCCTTTGAAATGTCATTTTGCTGTCAGACTGTTCTAAACACAGGAAACATGCACCCCTTTACAGGAATACTATAGACACCCCCCAGGTACAAAATTTAAAGGAATATTACACTTTTATTGTTTGACTTTAAGCATTATTAAAATCACTGCTCCTGAAAAAAACGGCTGTTTTTAAAACTTTTTTTTGCATTGATCCATGTCCCCTGGGGCAGGACCCAGGTCCACAAACACTTTTTATGACAATACCATGCATATAAGCCTTTAAAATGAGCACTTTTGATTTCTCCCATAGACTTTTAAAGGGAGTTCTACGGCTTTCGAATTTGCCGCGAACACCCCAAATTGTTCTCTGTTCGGCGAACTGGCGAACAGCCGATGTTTGAGTCGAACATGAGTTTGACCTGAACTCGAAGCTAATCCCTACTCAAGAGTTCACACAATCTTCGGATTAGCTTACTCTCAAAATCCCAGCCTTGATCTGAATGTAGGCACTGAGGCAGCCCATAATATATGAAATGCTTCTCCACTAGAGTCTTTGCTACAGTACTAGCTTGCTGATCACTAGTGGGGAAAACCTGAGCATAACGAGTAAAATGATCTGTCACAACCATGACATTACTCTGCCCACTCAGGTCAAGTTCCAAACACAAGAAATCAATGCACATCAACTCCATTGGTTCCTGACTCTGTAGATAGCCCATTGGGGCTGCCCTGCCTGGTAAAATCTTTCTCTGAATGCATCTGATGCAAGAGCCTTCCACTTCACCTCTCATGGACGGCCAATAAAATCAGTCCCTGACTAACTTGAAGGTTCTATCTGGACCTAAGTGGCCATGGTCACCATGTAGGGCGGCCAACACTGTTAATCGGTATTTCTCAGGAAGGAATGGTTGACGAACACCCTCTGGTTCCTCAGAAGGGCCTTTCCGGTATATAACTCCGTCTTCCAACCGCATTCGTTACGATTCTTTATGGACCACTTTAGCTCTTTCAATGGAGCTATTTAACAATATGTGAGGATCCCGAGCTGACAAGGATTTCTTCATAAGACTCCCCAATGGGTTTTCACGTTTGTCTCTCCTCATATACTCTTTGGTTAATTAAGGCAGTTCTTGACTACGCACTTGTGTCAAATCACAGTAGTAATCTTATTTAATAAGTTTTTGGCTACTGTTATACTGCATATTGATTCTTGGCAAATAGCATGGGAGTGGACTCATTATACTATCTGTTAAAGCTTCTAATAGATCCCTGGCTGCCTCCGTCTTTGGTCTGTGGGGTGATCCTGCATCCACCAGGGCAGGCCTACTCTTTTTTGACTGTGGCCTATGTAACTGCCTTTGGTAAGGATTATGGTCACTAGTTTGGGGGGAACACCATGCTCGCTACCATTATGTTGATGCTACTTTCATTGGTCGTGTGATATGACGTTTTATTATGTATATCATGAGTAACTTTTTTCTTTTTCTTATCTTTGTAGTATTATATACTGTCTCTGTCTTTAAAACATTTTAATATGCAAACAAAAGCCCCTGAGGAAGCGGTGAACACCCGTGACACATGTTTTGTTAGTTGTACCCCACCTTGAATGAATAGACAGAGATATATATTTTAAATATGTATGTTTTAATATGTTGATGTTAATTCAATGAAAACTTATTTTATACTTTTGTGAAATTAAATTGTTACGTACCATTAAAGTCCACTAGCCTCAAACACAAAAGCTTCTTAAATCACAGTAGTATCTTGTCACTCCAGCAGGGGTAACCCCTAATGGCTTCAGCCCCTGTCGCCCCTTTATGCCTGTGCTCTACTCCTTGGCATACAGCCAGTACTCCCTCCAGGGGCAAATGAACCCAGCTCTTCTGACCAGCATCCGCGGCGTAAGGTCTTCGGGAAAGAGCATCAGCGTCTCGGTTTCCCACCCCTGGCGGATATTTCAAACTGAAACGGAATTTAGACAGAGCGGCCAGTCACCGATGTCCAGTGGCATCTAGTTTGGCAGTAGACAGCAAGTAAGTCAGAGGGTTATTATCCGTTTTTACCACAAACGTGGCCCCATATAGATAATTCTGTAGCTTGTCTACTACAGCCCACTTGAGGGCCAGAAACTACAATTTGTGCACCGGATAATTCTTCTCAGAGGGAATGAGACTGCGATTCACGTAGGCCACCGGGCGGAGTTTCCCTTCCAACTACTGATAAAACACTCCCCCTAGGCTGTCTCTGGTAGCATCCATTTGTATTTCGTAAGGTTTGGAGGGATCAGCATAGGTCAACACCAGCGCTTTAATGAGGCTCCCCTTCAGATGTTCTAAGGCTCTGTCACACTTCACTGTCCATTGCTCTTGAATAGACTAATGTGGCTTCCTTGGGCCTCTAGTGTGGGCCTTTTGTGGGTCCCCTTCTGTCTGCTTCTGCAATAACTCATTCAGAGGTTTGGCAATCTGTGCAAAATTTTTCACAAATCTTCTATAGTAGGAGCAGAGACCCAAAAACGACCTCAATGCAGTGATGGTGCTTGGGCGAGGCCACAAAGTAACAGCCTCCAACTTCTGAGAGTCAGTAGCTACTCCCTCAGCTGAGACTACATGTCCAAGATATGTGACTGAAGTCTGATAGTATGGACACTTCTCTAATGACAACTTCAGCCCCTCAGTGTGTAGTCATTGAAAAACTTTCTCCAATCAAGCCTCATGCTTCTCCAACGTTCTGCCAAAAACTGTGATATCGTGAAGATATACTAACACTTCTGTCAAGTTCATGTCACCCACTGTGTTCTCCATTAGTCTCTGAAAGGTAGCGGGGACCCCTGTTAACCCCTGTGGCATTCGGTCATCTTCAAAGAATCCTAGGGGACTGATAAAGGCTGTCTTCTCTCAGTCATTCGGATTCATGGGTATCTGATAATATCCACTCTTCAGATCCAGTACACTGAACCATTTAGCTACTGATAAGCATTTCAGGGCCTCTTCTATGCGAGGGGTTGTATACTGATCTGGGATGGTCCTCCAATTCAAAGTTCGGTAGTCAATACACCTTCGGTAGTCAAAACACATCTCTATAGTTTGGGCCCTAATCAGCCTCATTGGAGGGGGTGAAATCTGTCTAACCATTAGAAAAGTGTGCATTGATTTCCCATGTCCTTCTTTAATGCCCTTGGGACCTTGTTTTCTTTTTAACAGGCAAGGAAGGGTAAGGGGTAGCAGATGGCTTTCGCTCCCTTTTTTCTTGGATTCTTTCTTAACTTTGGAGCACAGTTTTCCCTCAGGACTCTCAACTAGCTTCTTCACTGAGGTCCCCTGAAGTTTCCTGCCGGCTTTTGGAAGAGTAGCTTCTGCAAGAAGAGAGCCTCCTCTTCTCGCACTTCTCTTATCAATTCATGATACGTGTGTACTACCTTGGTTCTCTTCAGTAGTAACTTCAAGACAATGGGATGGTTTGGCCGGGCTCCTTGCAAAACTGTCAGGGCTGGCCCAATTCTTTCTTCTCAGCTGTCAGCTAATTGCCAGCTCTCATCTCTCTCCACAGTTAACCAGCTGTTGTGGATCTGCTCATAAGTCCTGCCTACTTAAAGATCTCCAGCTCACTTCATTCCTGCCTTCGCCTTGGTCACATCACAAGAAACCATCTCCTGCGTTCCTGTTTAAATACTGGCTTTGCTGTCACCCCTTCTGGATCCTTATCCTGCTTGCTGTTCCTCTACTTGGATCCCTGACTTCTGGCCTGGCTGATTACCCGATCTGGTTGCTGAACTCTGGCTTGGCTGATTACCTGATCTGGTTACTGAACTCTGGCTTGGCTGACTATTCGATCTGGTTACTGGACTTTGGCTATGCTTTGACTACGCTTACTCTATTTATCTTTTTATTTTTATTAATAAACAAGTGTGATTTTACTGTACTTCTGTCTCGGTCTGGTTCATGGTTTCTGACAAAAACCCCGTTTAAACGAGCTTAATCAGCCTCCTTGGAATTGATGCCCCTTTTGAGGATAATCTGGTGCAACATTCTGTCTACTCGGGATACAGTATGTACCCAGAAAGGCTCTCCCCCTTTTGTTTATGAGTGTGATTAAATTTGTACATCATAACTGCAGTTGCTTCAACTCTTCCAAATACAGCATACAGAGCATCTGCATAGTCCATGGCAATACTGGTTCTCTTTCCCATTCTTAAATTGTAGATTACATCGGCCACAGGGCCTATAAGACTCTCACTGAGCCGCTGTGATTTCACGGCCTCTGAGACACTCCATTCCTCCATAGCCTGAATGGCCTGATTCATCCAGGTCTCAAACTCTTTTTCTCCAATAGTGGTCGGCAACTGCCCTGAGAAAAATTGGAGTCTCTGATATTACTGACTTGCATTGCCAGACCTGTTCTTCACTAAGCTATCCACTAGCCAGCTCATATCAGTGTAGAAAGAAACAGGATGGGCACTGGCCCCTGGCCCCATGAGAGTCTGTCCCAACAAATTTTAAGCCCTTCTCTTGGGTCCTTGATGAGTGTTGCCTCTCAACAGGCTCTCCCCCCACTTTCAGTGGGATCACTCCAGCAGTCACTCCCTCACCTACGTTCCTCTTTTCCCTGAAAGCATACAGTTATTTCTTCCTGCCATGCCAACAGTACCCTGACTTGGTCCAGTTCATACTCAGCTTCCAGATCCACAATGTAGGCTCTTTGTCCTAGAGGCTAGACCTCTCACCCACTGTCGAATCTCCCTCTCAGTGCATTCACTTCCTGAGATCTCTAGAACAGTGCTTCTCTCTGCTCGAGCTCCCTGGGCCCTGCCCCAAGCAACCGCAGCCACAGAAGCTGCCCCCATACGGATCGTGGCTCTGGTCTATATTAACTAGGGCCGGCTGCAGATGAAATCCCGAAAGAGCCCCAAATGTAGCATGGCCCCCTTGAGGACTGCTTGGATTTACCTGCTCATCTCGCCATGACCCAGTGAACATTCCAACCCACCTGACAGTCTGGGTTCAGACAAATTTTTGCTAGCACCTTTAAAGAACACATCACACAAATAAATAAGTTTAGATTATCTCAGTGTTTACTTACAAATGAGGGTAATAGGTCAACCAAGTCCTGGATAACAGCCCAGACTTGGTAGATACATTTCCCCCAAAAGACAGCTTAAGAAAAGTTCAACAGTATAAGAATACAATATACATATATGTACAATGAGTTACCACCAGTCACAGCCGATCACAGATGATACCGCCCCACTTTGCACGGCGCATTCGCACGCACGTCGTATCGGCGTGTTCCTGGGAACACTGCTCGTCGTGACACTGGTAAACAGTCATTGGCCAGTGGCTGTTTACCATGTGAACGGCTGTGATCCTTTCACAGCCAATCACTAAATGTAAACATAGAGCGGTAACGAGATGTTACCCGGTTCTCCTCCACACACACTGATCGTTTGTGAGGAGATTGCGGTAACATCTCGTTACCGCTTACGGTGTACTCCAACACACACTGATTGCCCCCCCAATAAAGAAGACTTGTCACTACCCATCAAAGTACCTGTCACCACCCATCAAAGTACCTGTCACACACAGTCCATCTGAGTACCTGTCACAGTCCATCTGAGTACCCGAGTACCTGTCACAGTCCATCTGAGTACCCAAGTACCTGTCATAGTCCATCTGAGTACCCGAGTACCTGTCACAGTCCATCTGAGTACCCGAGTACCTGTCACAGTTCATCTGAGTACCCGAGTACCTGTCACAGTTCATCTGAGTACCCCAGTACCTGTCACCAGGCCATCAGAGTACCCGAGTACCTGTCACCAGGCCATCAGTGTACCCCAGTACCTGTCACCAGGAAATCAGAGTACCCGAGTACCTGTCACCAGGCCAGCAGAGTACCCAAGTACCTGTCACCAGGCCAGAGTACCTGAGTACCTATCTGCAGCCCATGCCTCATAGATTATACATTGGGGTGTTGTCTTGGTGCTCCAGGGCCTTCAAAAGTGTAATAGATGGTTGAGAAATGAGATGTGTCATTTATGCTCGTAGAGCGCCTGAAGGCCTTCAATGTTGGGCCTCTGTATGTGGCCAGGCTGTGTAAAAGTCTCACACTTGTGGTATTGTCACACTCAGGAAGAGTAGCAGAATGTATTCAGGGGTGTAATTTGTTGTATGCATATGCTCTGTGAGAGAGATACAAAGAAAAACAACAATGGATAGCGGCGCAGGTCACAGTATGGGGTAATGCATTGCAAGTTCATAAACAAGTCCTTTGAGCAATTGCTGCTCTGCTTGAAGATGTACAGCCTGTATGATAGGGCAGCCTTGTGGGGGGAGTTGAAGCCACTCCAGATATATAAGAGAAAAAACACAGCAACAGGCGCCTCTTAGTAAGACTGTTTTGCATCTAATAACAATTTGCATTAAATCACTCACAAGTTTGAGAGGTAAGGAAATCCTCCTCTTCCTCCCTCTGTTCTGCCTCAAGTGCCCTGTCCATTATTCCA
The DNA here is from genome assembly GCA_037952925.1 of Lithobates clamitans. Classification (NCBI taxonomy): domain Eukaryota; kingdom Metazoa; phylum Chordata; class Amphibia; order Anura; family Ranidae; genus Lithobates; species Lithobates clamitans. Next base: position 120,830 of record JBBGZY010000859.1, on the reverse strand, counting down.
CGCAGCGTGTGCTCCAACAGGTGGACAAAAGGGACAGTGTCACTGATGCATGCACTGTCACTGCTCACCATCCTCGTGGCCTCCTCAAATGGTGACAGGACAGTGCATGCATCCCTGATCGTAGCCCACTGGCGTGGGGAAAAACAAACAAGCTCCCCTGATCCTGTCCTGGTGCCATAGTTGCACAGGTACTCATTGATGGCCCTCTGCTGCATGTGCAGCTGCTGCAGCATGGCCAACGTTGAGTTCCACCTGATGGGCATGTCACAGATTAGGCGGTTCTTGGGCAAGTTAAATTCCTTTTGGAGGTCAGCCAGCTGAGCACTGGCATTATATGACCTGCGGAAATGTGCACAGACTTTTCTGGCCTGCCTAAGGACATCCTGTAAGCCCGGGTACCTGCCCAAGAATCGCTGCACCACCAAGTTAAGGACATGAGCCAAACAGGGCACATGGGTCAGTTGTCCCTGTCAGAGGGCGGAGAGGAGGTTGGTGCCATTGTCGCAAACCACCATAACTGCCTTAAGCTGGCATGGCGTCAACCACCTCTGAACCTGCCCCTGCAGAGCTGACAGAATCTCTGCCCCAGTGTCGCTCCTGTCCCCCAAGCACGCCAGCTCAAGCACCGCATGGCATCTTTTTGCCTGCGTGCTTGCGTAGCCCCTTGAATGCCTATGGAGCACCGCTAGTTCCAAGAACAAATCAGCACAGGAAGAGGCCATGGAGGAAGAAGAGGAGGGGGTGGAGAAGAGAGGTGTGGCAGAAACACCACTAGTAGAATTTTGGAGGCGTGGTGGCGGAACAAACTCCAACACTACTGCACCCTGTCCTGCATCCTTCCCAGCTGCCAGAAGAGTCACCCAGTGTGCAGTGAAAGATAGGTAACGTCCCTGTCCATGCCTGCTGGACCATGAGTCAGTGGTAATATGCACCTTACCGCTGTCCGCCCTGTCCAACGAGGCCAAGACATTGCCTTCCACATGCCGGAAGAGAGCCGGAATCGCCTTTCGTGAGAAAAAGTGGCGTTTGGGAACCTGCCACTGAGGAACCTCACATTCCACAAACTCACGGAAGAGGGCAGAGTCTACCAACTGAAAAGGCAGCAGTTGAAGTGCTAGCAATTTAGTCAAGCTAGCATTCAACTGCTGGGCATGTGGATGGCTGGGAGCGAACTTCTTTCAGCGGTGCAGCCGCTTGGCCAGGGAAATTTGCCTGGTACAATCTGACTTCGGTGTACTGATAGCAGATTGTCTGCAAGTACTTGGCTGTAACACACATAATGCTACACCTTCATTCCTGTCAGTGCAGGTTTCAGAGAGGACTGAAGGTATAGTGGGGTTCCCAGCTGATGAGGAGCAAGGAGAGGTCCACTTTGTTCTTTGATGTGGGTCTTTTAGGTACGCTTGCCAATGAACTGCATGGCAGGATGACATATGTCTAGTCAAGCATGTGGTGCCCAAGCGGGTGATGTTTTGGCCACGCGAGATACTCTTGAGACATATGTTGTGATCAGATGCACTCGACTCAAAAAAGGCCCACACCAAGGAACTTTTAGAATAACGCTCAGAGACAGCAGTGCCCTGCACATGTGGAGCTCTGCGGTGTGATGCAGTCGGTGTGCTGCCCTTAAGCTGGCCCGTGGAGGGCATCCTGCCTTGTTGGAGATGTGCCTCCTCCTCCTCCTCTCTCCTATCAGGCACCCACTTGGAGTCAGTGACCACATCATCCCCTCCCTCCTCATCACTGGAGCAAAGCTGGCAGTATGCTGCAGCTGGGGGAACATGACTGCCAGATTTCTGTCCTTCTTGAGCACCTTCTCTCTTTGGACTCAGGTTACTGCCTTCATCTAGCTGGGTATCATCATCAGAGCCTTCAAAATGCTGGGCATCCTCCTGGAGCATGTACCCAACACTGTGGTCAAACAGTTCGGGGGACTCCTCAGGAGGACATGGTGGGGCTAGGGAAGGAGTGACTGATGCCATTGAGCCGAGGGAAGAGGCCGCGTTGGCAGATGCTTTGCCAGACAAAGTACCCTGAGCCTAGGTGAGAGAGGATGAGGAGGATGAGGACGGCTTGGTCATCCACTCTACCAAGTCTTCCGCATGTTGCGGCTCAACGCGGCCAGCTGCCGAAAAAAAGGACAAGCGTGTCCCACGGCCATGTGCTGATGAGGATGCACCGTCTCCACAACCAGCCCTGTTGCCTCTAGACACCGAGCCTGCTTGCCCTCTTTTATTGGCTTGTGACTGTCTGCCTCTCCTTGTTGGCCTTCCAGACATACTGATGGCCTGCAGTGAGATGTAGCTGCACAAAGCTGGGATGTATATATATACTGATACTGCAGCTAGCAGAGAACACCAGCAATTGTCTTCAGGTAGCTTTAGGTGCACACTGTGCAGAAGACACAGTACACTAACTCTAAATACTACAGCTGCCTGCCTGTGGTACTAATAGGATCAGAAGAACACCACCAATTTTCTTCAGGTAGCTTCAGGCACACACTGTGCAGAGGACACCGTACACTAACTGTAAATACTGTAGCTGCCTGCCTGTGGTACTAATAGAATCAGAAGAACACCATCAATTTTCTTCAGGTAGATTTAGGTGCACAATGTGCAGAGGACACAGTACACTAACTGTAAATACTGCAGCTGCCTGCCTGTGGTAATAATAGGATCAGAACAACAGCAATTGTCTTTAGGTAGCTTTAGGTGCACACTATGCAGAGGACACAGTACACTAACTGTAAATACTGCAGTTGCCTGCCTAGGGTAATAATAGGATCAGAACAACAGCAATTGTCTTCAGGTAGCTTTAGGTGCACACTGTGCAGAGGACACAGTACGCTAACTGTAAATACTGCAGCTGCCTGCATGTGGTACTAATAGGATCAGAAGAACACCACCAATTTTATTCAGGTAGCTTTAGGTGCACACTGTGCAGAGGACACAGTACACTAACTGTAAACACTTTAGCTGCCTGCCTGTGGTACTAATAGGATCAGAAGGACATCAGCAATTTTCTTCAGGTAGCTTTAGGTGCACACTGTGCAGAGGACACAGTACACTATCTGTAAATACTGCAGCTGCCTGCCTGTGGTATTAATAGGATCAGAGCAACAGCAATTGTCTTCAGGTAGCTTTAGGTGCACACTGTGCAGAGGACACAGTACACTAACTGTAAATACTGCAGCTGCCTGCCTGTGGTACTAATAGGATCAGAAGAACACCACCAATTTTCTTCAGGTAGCTTTAGGCGCACACTGTGCAGAGGACACAGTACACTAACTGTAAATTCTTCAGCTGCCTGCCTGTGGTATTAATAGGATCAGAACAACAGCAATTGTCTTCAGGTAGCTTTAGGTGCACACTGTTTAGATGACACAATACACTAACTGTAAATACTGCAGCTGCCTGCCTGTGGTACTAATAGGACCAGAAGAACACCACCAATTTTCTTCAGGTAGCTTTAGGTGCACACTGTGCAGAGGACATAGTACACTAACTATAAATACTGTAGTTGCTTGCCTGTGGTACTAATAGGATCAGAAGAACAGCACCAATTTTCTTCAGGTAGCTTTAGGTGCACACTGTGCAGAGGACATAGTACACTAACTGTAAATACTGTAGCTGCCTGCCTGTGGTACTAATAGGACCAGTAGAACACCACCAATTTTCTTCGGGTAGCTTTAAGTGCACACTGTGCAGAGGACACAGTACACTAACTGTAAATACTGTAAAAACACCTGCCTGCCTGTCAGTAGGAAGAGAATAACAGGAACGGATCTAACTAAACTGAATACAGTGTATATATATATATATATATATATATATATATATATATATATATATATGTATACAACACCTAGGATGCATATATATACACAATACACTGTAAGTACAGCTAACTGGCTCGCCTGCCTACTCTATCTAACTTAATTAAAATGACACTGTCTCTCTGTCTATCTCTCTCTGCCGCAACACACTACACAAGGCCGCCACACAGGTGGCCTTATATTGTGTGGGGCATGAACTAAACCCCCTGAGCCTTAACTGGCAAAAGCCACCCTGACTTTGGCCAATTACGGCTCTCTGTACAGACAGCGCTGTGATTGGCCAAGCATGCGGGTCAAAGTGCATGCTTGGCCAATTATCAGCCAGCAATGCACTGCGATGCCGTAGTGAATTATGGGCCGTGACGCACCACTCGAATTTGGCCCGAATGGCCCATAACGTTCACAATTCGATGAACGGTTGAACAGGCGATGTTCCAGTCGAGCATGGGTTCGACTCGAACTCGAAGCTCATCCCTACCGTAGAATACAAGTTCGCTCGGATCTCTATGATGTACTTCATCAAAGTGTCGTGATAGGTTATATTTAGGGAACCCATTTCTTATATTTCTAATATGCTCCCTTATCCTGACAAATAGAGGGCGGGTGGTTCTTCCCACGTACTGAAGACGACATGGACATTCAATGATGTATGTAACGTGGGTGCTATGACATGTACTTGGTTGTTTTATCTGGTACTCTCTCTGGTCAGTGAGTGATTTAAAGGTATCCTTTTTTCTCGGTTGCCCTTTGCTGGCTTTGCAAGGTAGACATATTTGACACCTATAAAAGCCCTTCATATCAGGGAAGATCTTAATCAGTTTGGGGGGTTAGATAACATTATGCACTAAGTGGTTCCTCAGAGTGGGTGCTTTTCTGTACACAAATTTTGTTTTTTTCAGGCAAGATTTTAGACAGAACACAATCCTCTTTCAAGATGGGCCTGTACTTCTTCATAATACACTCAAAGGCCTTATATTGGCTTTTGAAACCAGCTATGAGAGCTGTATCCATTTGGTTGTTCTTATTCCTGCTTTTATTATGGAGTAGAGTGTTTCTATCCATTTTCATGATTTCTAGCTTTAACTTCACAAGATTATCGAGTGCATATCCCTTTTCGTGGAATCTTTGTACGAGGATATCAGCCTGTGCATCAAAATCTTCAAGTGTGTCACCATTCCTATATATCCTTAATAGTTGACCCTTCGAAATGTTATGTTTCCACTTGGAATGGTGAAAGCTGGAAGTGGGGATGTACCCGTTATGGTCGGTTGCCTTAAAAAAGGTATGGGTACATAGGGCATCCCCTACTTTGAAAATCTCTAGATCCAGGTAGTCGATCTTCCGATGGTTCCATTTACCCGTGAAAGTGATCCCGTATCTTTTTATGTTCAGGTCTTCAAGGAATCATTCAAAACTTTCGGGTGTTCCATCCCAGAGTATGATCAGGTATGATCAGGTCATCTATATACCTTCTAAACATCTTAATTTGGGGGATATTTTTTCTATAAACATGCCTGGAGTTGCCAGTCAAATGTCTGGTGTTGCATGGCTGGTGGCTTGGATTTTAACGGGATGGGCTGCCATGTCTGGTTGACCAATCAGCATGTGGTCTTTTTGTGTATGTGCTGAATCATTTGCATCTATGGCTCTATATATATATGCATGATGACTACACCATTTGGTTTGCTGCTTACACATACTAAACTTCTCGCATAAATCCTTTTAAAACCCTTTGGTTTACAATATATATATCTACAGACATGCATCCGTTCCTGCCCATTATAATAGACCTCTCCCCCCCCTCTTTTTGGCTGCTTATATTAATTTTGAATATACATTCATATATACGTGGAGAATACCATTTTTCTGACACATAAAATCATGTTTTTTCTTTTCCAAGCCAATCTGCGCTTGGTTAGATGGTGTGAAGGGCAGGGGAAACATTGGGGTCTAATAGACCCCTAATGTCTCCATAAATGTCTCCATAAAGAGTAGCTGCCACCTGCCCAATGCTATCCAATAGGGGTTTATTATCCCCTTGTGATAGCAATCAAGTAAAAATAAATCTAAAAATAAAAGACAAAGGTTTTAAAAAAATAAAATTATAAAAAAAATTTAAAAAAAAGAAAATTGCCGAAAACCCCCGTAGCCCCGCACATGGGTGGGTTTGATTTAAATCACTAGTAAAAGGGTTTGATTTAAATCATAATGTTATAACTGTCATCTCTGTCTCGCAGCGGCTCCTCCTTCTCTGACCCACTGTTGGCTCCTCCTCTGACCCGTTGTTGGCTCCTCCTCTGACCTGCTGCTGGCTCCTCCTCTGACCCACTGTTGGCTCCTCCTCTGACCCGCTGTTGGCTCCTCCTCTGACCCGCTTTTGGCTCCTCCTCTGACCCGCTGTTGACTCCCCGACAGTCCCATTCACTTTAATGGGATGGCTGGTGATGTGGCGGTGACACAATAAGGTGAGGAACATGGTGGCAGCAGGTTTGTGGATGCCCGCTAACAGGCGCTGCCATGATGGGTCTGAAATGATCGGTGCTCTTTAAATGTAAGGACTCATTCTTGCTGGTGGTTAGAATCTTTAATATTTGCAAACAAAATGAAGGTTTCCTATTTAGAATAATAAGCTGTCAGGTTAGTAAAACAGCGATATCAGAACTGATTCAATCATACAGTTTGTAGCGTACATAGATTTGCAAAACAATGGGATAAAGGAATATTCCTGAACTTTTTATCTCATGGTTAATGAGATGGTTGATTATGTTTTTATCTCATGGTCAATGTGAAATTTTGTGAATGCATCAATGCAGTGCATGTTATCTTAGCTTGCAGAGCTTGGATTCACCGAATGAATTTACCAGAAATGGAAATATTACAGAATATACAGTCTCATGCTGAAGGGGTGTAGGGATGTTCCAAAAGCAAGTGAACCCTCGTATGATGTCCTGCTTAAAGTGTATACATTATCTGCCAACCCAAACCCGTGCCCAATCTGATTTGAGGGGGGCCATTGGGTTTGCTAGCTTTGGGTGATATTCACTACATGCTTTGTATGTTTTATATCTACTCATTCTCATTATTGTCTTCTAAGTGAAATGTATTCTGTAATTTAAAAAAAAAAAAATTTTTTATATTTTTTACATTAATAAAGTTGGCTTCTTTTTGCCTTTTATATATACAGGTATCTACTCTCTATACTCCTTTCCTGCTCTATAAAGTCCAAATGGGCGTCCCCTCCATGCACTTTGTTGCATAATTCCTTAAATAACAGGAAAAGGCTAGCAGGAAAAGGGGCTTACACGTCATTTGAAAGAAGTCAGGCCCTTTATAAGAAAACGAAACTTAACTTCTCACAAACATTAAAAAATAGATACAGTCTTTTAAGATAGTGGACAGCAAGCTAAAATATCCTTTCATCATGCTACATAACTAAGCTCCATTTCATGCTAAATAAACTAAATTATTAATGTATCTTAAATTAAAAAAAATATCTTTAGATTGATTATTACTCCAAAAGCATTTTATTAAAATAAATTTTATAAAAATCAAAAAAATCTGATTTAAATTTTAAAAAATCCAATTGTTTTGATTTTTTTTTCTTTAAATCAATGCTTTTTATCCACCCAACCTGCACACTTGTTCAAACGCAAATGTGAGCTCAGCGTGTGCACACACATGTAAACCGCAGTCGCTCCATACGTGTGAAATGTCGCCGCTAACATCAGAGTGAGAACAATAATTCTAGCACAAGAGCTTACTAGTTTCTAAAGTGAAAGGCTTTTAAAGCGTCACCTATGGGGATTTTTCGTCACCATCATTTTTGGCGATATCCCGGCCGCACGCAGTTTTTAGACATGTAATGTTGGGTATCTATTTAATCATTGCAACCTCATCTTTTATATTTTACCCAAAATTTTATGGTGTGGTTTTGCACTAAATTTTTTTTTATTTTTTCCTGAAAACTTTGCATTCAATAAACAGTTGCGCAAATATCATGCAAAACAAAAAACTTGCAACTATCACCTTTTTATTCTACGGGGCCTCTGCTTTCAGAAAATATATCATGTTCTGGGGGGTTTATTAATGTTATTGCTAAAAAAAATAAGATTTTTATATGTATGTAGAAAATGTAAAAAAAAAACTGCTCTGGTGCCAAAAAAAGGGCATATGTTTGAGGATCACTTGCAGAGGAATGTTCTCACATATTCTTTTACATTCTTTGCCTCCCTCCGTATTATCACAACAGCAGCACACGGCTTCTCCAGCTTGGTATGAGAAAGGTCCCCATCATCCTGTGGGAAGGTAAGGAAACGACATTTGAGCTAAAGATTCAGAATTAGTAAATATAGTTACAGAGCAACGTCCAGAAACATCTAGTAAAGAGGAGTCTGTGTCACAATACTTCAATGCTGCATTTAACCACTTCAGTCCCGGAAGATTTTACCCCCTTCCTGACCAGAGCGCTTTTTGCGATTCGGCACTGCGTTGGTTTAACTGACAATTGTGCGGTCCTGCCATATTGCACCCAAACAAAATTGGCGTCCTTTTTTTTCCCACAAATAGAGCTTTCTTTTGGTGGTATTTGATCACCTCTGCGGTTTTTATTTTTTGCGCTATAAATAAAAAAAGACCGACAATTTTGAAAAAATAACAATTTTTTTCTTTCAATAAATTTTTATTATTAATATTAAAAATATATCAGATACAAAATTAGCATCAAACTTTACATTAAATAAAGGTAGAAGGGACATTAGAAGTACAAATATATCTGAGGCTTAGCCTCCTGATGCAGGGCTTATAAGTAAGAGAACTAAAATAAAGCCATGTTAATGAAAATCCTTAAAACAAGACTAGCGAATCTGCTTGGGATATCTGGTCATATTTGCTCGAACGAAATAAGAGGAAACTACCGCAGGGTCATAAGACAAGAGGAGGTAGGGTTATAGTGGAGCCGGGAGGAGAGGAACACTGGAATGTAATAGAAGGATCTATCTTATATAGTCCAGAGCTCAGGGAGCAGGCAAGGCTATCCGTCACCCACCCCAATTGGGGACTCACTGTGGGCGAGGGACCGCCCCACCCTCCCCAACCCTCAATCTCAGTCCCCGCCTCCCCCACCAGAGGCGTCTAATAATTTTGTTCCATTGTAGGAACAATGTATTCCCTACGTCATAGGTCTCTATTGTCAAGTGGTCAAACCACCTTAGTTACGTATCCTCAAACTGAAGGAGAGCTACATATTACAGAAATACCCTAGCCTCATGAAGCCCGGGGATTCTTAGGGTATTATTTAAACTCTCCCTGTAAGTATTAATAGGTAAGAGACAAGGTCCAACTTCTTACAGCTACTTTAAAACCGTGAAACTGAGGGAGTGTAGGAAAAGGGGAAGGAGAATCAGGATAAGGGGAGGGAGGGAGATGAGGGGAAAATCACAAGGGAGGAGGAGTATCCGTGGAGTCACTCAGGGAGCCTGTTGCCCTGATAAACTAACACCAGGGCATAAGGAGATATGGCAAAAATTAGCCCAAGGTTCCCAGGTTAATTCGAAAACACGGGTTTTGTCCTGTACAATGCTAACAATCTTCTCTTGCGCCATAATCCAGGATATTTTATGCTTCACCGCTGCAAAAGAAACCCTGCGTTTTTTCCAACAAGAGGCAATTGTGATTTTGGCGCCCAGAAGGATGAAGAATATCAATTTCTGTGTATATTTATCTACTTTTTCCACTTTCATATTCAGTAGAGCTATCTCTGGAGATTGGGGTATATGAACAGAGGTTATTTTGCGTATTACCGAGAAAATTTTGTTCCATAGACTCCGTATGCGGGGGCAAGCCCACCATACATGAGACATTGTCCCTACATGGCCACACTCTCTAAAACACAGCGGGGAAGCATCAGGGTATATCTTTGCAAGAAGAGAAGGAACCCTATCAGTGGCGTTGTTAGGTGGGTGCGGGGGGTGCGGGCCGCACCGGGTGACACCCGCCAGAGGGGTGACACCCGTAGGTAGCGGCACACACCGCTACACTGCCCGCTGCGGCTTGTGCTGTGTCCCGCAGCACAGCGGGCTGAAGCCGCCTCCCCCTCCTCTCTGTTTACTTCACACAGGAGGAGGAGGAGCCCGAGGGACACACACGGCTGTGTGTATCTTCCGGTCCGCGCTGTTCTGAGGTCTGTAAACTTTATGCTTACAGTATGTGGGTGGATATGTGCAGGGGGATTCTATACTAATGGGGGGTGCTGCACTGGGGGGATTCTATACTAATGGGGGGTGCTGCACTGGGGGGATTCTATACTAATGGGGGGTGCTGCACTGGGGGGATTCTATACTAATGGGGGGTGCTGCACTGGGGGGATTCTATACTAATGGGGGGTGCTGCACTGGGGGGATTCTATACTAATGGGGGGTGCTTCACTTAGGGGAATCTATACTAATGGGGGGTGCTGCACTGGGGGGATTCTATACTAATGGGGGGTGCTGCACTGAGGGGGATTCTATACTAATGGGGGGTGCTGCACTGGGGGGATTCTATACTAATGGGGGGTGCTGCACTGAGGGGGATTCTATACTAATGGGGGTGCTGCACTGGGGGGATTCTATACTAATGGGGGGCTCTGCACTGGGGGGATTCTATACTAATGGGGGCTCTGCACTGGGGGGATTCTATACTAATAGGGGCTCTGCACTGGGGGGATTCTATACTAATGGGGGGTGCTGCACTGGGGGGGATTCTATACTAATGGGGGTGCTGCACTGAGGGGGATTCTATACTAATGGGGGCTCTGCACTGAGGGGGATTCTATACTAATGGGGGTGCTGCACTGGGGGGATTCTATACTAATGGGGGTGCTGCACTGGGGGGATTCTATACTAATGGGGGTGCTGCACTGGGGGGATTCTATACTAATGGGGGGCTCTGCACTGGGGGGATTCTATACTAATGGGGGCTCTGCACTGGGGGGATTCTATACTAATAGGGGCTCTGCACTGGGGGGATTCTATACTAATGGGGGGTGCTGCACTGGGAGGATTCTATACTAATGGGGGTGCTGCACTGAGGGGGATTCTATACTAATGGGGGCTCTGCACTGAGGGGGATTCTATACTAATGGGGGCTCTGCACTGAGGGGGATTCTATACTAATGGGGGCTCTGCACTAAGGGGGATTCTATACTAATGGGGGGCGCTGCACTGGGGGGATTCTATACTAATGGGGGGCGCTGCACTGGGGGGATTCTATACTAATGGGGGGTGCTGCACTGGGGGGATTCTATACTAATGGGGGGCTCTGCACTGGGGGGATTCTATACTAATGGGGGGTGCTGCACTGGGGGGATTCTATACTAATGGGGGTGCTGCACTGAGGGGGATTCTATACTAATGGGGGCTCTGCACTAAGGGGGATTCTATACTAATGGGGGGCACTGCACTGGGGGGATTCTATACTAATGGGGGGCGCTGCACTGGGGGGATTCTATACTAATGGGGGGTGCTGCACTGGGGGGATTCTATACTAATGGGGGGCTCTGCACTGGGGGGATTCTATACTAATGGGGGTGCTGCACTGAGGGGGATTCTATACTAATGGGGGCTCTGCACTGAGGGGGATTCTATACTAATGGGGGCTCTGCACTGAGGGGGATTCTATACTAATGGGGGCTCTGCACTGGGGGGATTCTATACTAATGGGGGCTCTGCACTGGGGGGATTCTATACTAATGGGGGCTCTGCACTGAGGGGGGATTCTATACTAATGGGGGGTGCTGCACTGAGGGGGATTCTATACTAATGGGGGTGCTGCACTGAGGGGGATTCTATACTAATGGGGGCTCTGCACTGAGGGGGATTCTATACTAATGGGGGCTCTGCACTGAGGGGGATTCTATACTAATGGGGGCTCTGCACTGGGGGGATTCTATACTAATGGGGGCTCTGCACTGAGGGGGATTCTATACTAATGGGGGCTCTGCACTGGGGGGATTCTATACTAATGGGGGCTCTGCACTGAGGGGGATTCTATACTAATGGGGGGCGCTGCACTGGGGGGATTCTATACTAATGGGGGCTCTGCACTGGGGGGATTTTATACTAATGGGGGCTCTGCACTGAGGGGGATTCTATACTAATAGGGGGCTCTGCACTGAGGGGGATTCTATACTAATAGGGGGCTCTGCACTGAGGGGGATTCTATACTAATGGGGGCTCTGTACTGAGGGGGATTCTATACTAATAGGGGGTGTGCAATAAAGGCAGGATAATTTGGGCTAAATAAGAAACAACTCAAATGATTTTCCATCCCTAGAAACAGTAATGTATAAAAAAGAGGAAGGGTGGGAAGGGGATGGGGGGAGGGGATGGGGAACGGGGAAAACAGGGAAAGGGGGGGGGAGGAAAAAGTCTGGGCACCGACCCTCCTCAAGGGGTGGGATTTTAAGGGAAAATTGGCTGAGTTGTGTAGGTGAACATAATAAGCAATCAGCTAAAATAACTATATTTATTGAAAAACAATGTAAAAAAGTATACACAATACATGAGTAGACATATAATTATCCAGTAGTGACATCAACGATTAATGCGTGACTAGAGCCGACATGTTTCGCAAATGGGAATTCGCTTCATCAGGGCTAGACACGATGCAATTAATGCATTTACACTGTGTGAACAAGAAATCGTCTTAGATCATAAAGTAACTTAACATCTCTTAACAAATACCAAAAATGACATACAATCGCTCACCTACTATAATTTCAGGACTAAGTTAAAATCACCATTCAATAGACAGCAACTGCGCAGCCGGCCGGTATGAAATGTCACTGGGTGCCAGATCCCAGAAAGACAGTGCCTGTAGGAGAACTGGGCCATGCATTCAGGGGGTTAAACGCAGGAACCGCTGCTGAAAATTCAAAATAGTATATCTATCAGAAAGCACCAAGGGTGATTGGTAAGTCAAGCTATACTACCAATGGTTAATAATTACCAGATTGGTTATACAAAGGATCAGTCAAAAATATCAAAAAAAAAAATATATATGGTGCCTTATATTGTATATGAAATAATATCGCTAATACAGGGGCCCAGCGCAACGTTACCTTTGGACTTAAGTATACATATAAATATAAATATCCCCACAGGGCAAGGCCAAAAATACATGACAGCTAGCTAAAAAGTCAGGAGCAAACAAAATAGATGTATCCCCCAGTGTACAACCGGATAACCGGTGCAATAATAAAAGAATGTAATATCTAAGACGAATAAACTCACCATTAGAGGTAAGAAGGCGAGGGGGGAAGCCAAAACCAGTGCCCGCAAGAATGTTAGAATAGTGGAGTATACGGGCGTCCGCCCGTTCAGGATGGATGGCCGCAAGATGTGTCTGACAGACAACATCAGCGCCTCCATCTTTAAATGCTGTGGCCCTACCGGAAGCAATAAGGTCAAGATGACCTCCGGCATTGCTTCCGGTCCGGGTGTCCCTGCCATGGTGCGCGCGCACCCGCAGAGAGGACGCGAGTGCGTTCCACCTAGAATGGTGCGCGCGCATTGCCCACAGCGCGCAAATGGCGTCCTGGGCAGCTGGGGGTGGAATAAGGGAAGGCTCCACCCCCTGGGCAGGGACATCCGAATCCTCCCACAAAAATGCCAACATACCCGGCCAATTGCGGAGGTGCCGAGGAATGGTGCGGAACAACAAGAGAAAAACAACAAATAATGAAAAATAAAAAATATATATAAATATATACATGTCGGTCAATAGGACCGAATATCTTACAATGGTCATGTAGATGTACTTTAACAATGACAGAACAGCAGAAAAATAGGAGGATTTATTGTTAACTGCATGGAAAGAAGATTATTATTAAGGAGATATCACCCATACAGGTTTTGGTCAGTTTATTGTGCAGTTATATCATATAAGGGAGATAGTAATGGGTAGTGGACCTGACTAATAAGGAGTCATTTAGAAAATCTTGATTACGATAGTAAAGTAAACCTAAAGTAATTATTTCTGAGCTCCAAGAGTGGATAGTTATACATTCCATAGATATATATATAGTGTTATATATCTAGGGGGCAAGTACGGGTAAGTACCAGCCTTATTGTAACAACAAATGGCAAACAGTGGAGCAGAAATGAATGTCACATTCATAGTTCAGTTGGAGTTTAGTCAGGTGAAAATTATTAGCACAAAATCTCACACATAAAAAATATAAACATTCTCAGTCTTGGTATGGGTATATAAAATTATAAGAAGGGGTTGAATGTGAGTGCCGTGTTGAGGCCCGGTGGACTGGTTGCCCGTTGATTATATATTTATATATTTATATATATTTTTTATTTTTCATTATTTGTTGTTTTTCTCTTGTTGTTCCGCACCATTCCTCGGCACCTCCGCAATTGGCCGGGTATGTTGGCATTTTTGTGGGAGGATTCGGATGTCCCTGCCCAGGGGGTGGAGCCTTCCCTTATTCCACCCCCAGCTGCCCAGGACGCCATTTGCGCGCTGTGGGCAATGCGCGCGCACCATTCTAGGTGCAACGCACTCGCGTCCTCTCTGCGGGTGCGCGCGCACCATGGTAGGGACACCCGGACCGGAAGCAATGCCGGAGGTCATCTTGACCTTATTGCTTCCGGTAGGGCCACAGCATTTAAAGATGGAGGCGCTGATGTTGTCTGTCAGACACATCTTGCGGCCATCCATCCTGAACGGGCGGACGCCCGTATACTCCACTATTCTAACATTCTTGCGGGCACTGGTTTTGGCTTCCCCCCTCGCCTTCTTACCTCTAATGGTGAGTTTATTCGTCTTAGATATTACATTCTTTTATTATTGCACCGGTTATCCGGTTGTACACTGGGGGATACATCTATTTTGTTTGCTCCTGACTTTTTAGCTAGCTGTCATGTATTTTTGGCCTTGCCCAGTGGGGATATTTATATTTATATGTATACTTAAGTCCAAAGGTAACGTTGCGCTGGGCCCCTGTATTAGCGATATTATTTCATATACAATATAAGGCACCATATATATATTTTTTTTTTGATATTTTTGACTGATCCTTTGTATAACCAATCTGGTAATTATTAACCATTGGTAGTATAGCTTGACTTACCAATCACCCTTGGTGCTTTCTGATAGATATACTATTTTGAATTTTCAGTAGCGGTTCCTGCGTTTAACCCCCTGAATGCATGGCCCAGTTCTCCTACAGGCACTGTCTTTCTGGGATCTGGCACCCAGTGACATTTCATACCGGCCGGCTGCGCAGTTGCTGTCTATTGAATGGTGATTTTAACTTAGTCCTGAAATTATAGTAGGTGAGCGATTGTATGTCATTTTTGGTATTTGTTAAGAGATGTTAAGTTACTTTATGATCTAAGACGATTTCTTGTTCACACAGTGTAAATGCATTAATTGCATCGTGTCTAGCCCTGATGAAGCGAATTCCCATTTGCGAAACATGTCGGCTCTAGTTACGCATTAATCGTTGATGTCACTACTGGATAATTATATGTCTACTCATGTATTGTGTATACTTTTTTACATTGTTTTTCAATAAATATAGTTATTTTAGCTGATTGCTTATTATGTTCACCTACACAACTCAGCCAATTTTCCCTTAAAATCCCACCCCTTGAGGAGGGTCGGTGCCCAGACTTTTTCCTCCCCCCCCTTTCCCTGTTTTCCCCGTTCCCCATCCCCTCCCCCCATCCCCTTCCCACCCTTCCTCTCTTTTATACATTACTGTTTCTAGGGATGGAAAATCATTTGAGTTGTTTCTTATTTAGCCCAAATTATCCTGCCTTTATTGCACATATTCTAATTAGGTGAAGAACCTGTATTTGCTGGATAGGGACTACTATGGGACTGTCTTTATTCATACTGTGATTTGATTTTTGATTGTTTACCGCTTGTTTACTTGTATAATTTTGTACTGCATGGTATATCTTCTTGTCTTCTCACTTCTTCCCCGTTAGGGACTTCTTCTTTTCGCTGTTCTTCTTTTATCTATACGAATCTGACCCAGATAACCCTCTGGGTGCATATTACAGCCCGACCTTTTCAAAAAAGTACTTACCACTTAGTACCTTTCTATGATGTCCCAATTTCTGGGAACTAACTGGGATCAGTTCCTGGATAACATACAAAGCACATGCATTCCCCACACACAAATAGAGGTCAATCTAGATGTTTATTTCCTTAAATTGAAAAGACTTATGGAGAAAAAATCTAATCTTGGATGGCATATTCGCTTTTTTGACCGGTACCTGGGTGAGAGAATCTGTCCCCAGGGATTGAGAATCCAGATATTCCCCTCCTTTGAGGTGACCGATCCCCAATTCAAAGAGGAATGGGAACAGAATTTGAATAGCTGCTCCGCAGACCTCATTAAAATGCTCAAAAATAAATATAGCATAGAGCTAAGTGATCTTGATAAGGAAATTGAGGTATTAAAAACAAACGGACACCAAATCGCATTAAATGCTGATTTTCAAAGAAGAGAAAATGAACTGATGCAATATCTAGAAAATTACAATAAAGATATAGTTATGAAAAAGGAAAATAAGCTTTACAAAGATAAACTTGCCTTCTCAGGAGGATATGCATATCGATGGCCCAGAGGCCATCACAACAGACAAGGAAAATTTCCTCGATCAAATAATAACCACAACTATAAAAATATGAAAACATCATATAAATCTGATTCGGATGCCTCAATATCATCATCTTCCGTCTCATCTTACAAACAACCATCTAAAACGACACGGGGCTCACATGGCAGGGGACGATTACCGAAACGAGGCAATAGCCACGAACATCAAAACAATGGAGGGTCACAGAAAAGACGGATGATGTCCCCCCGTAAACATCCCCCGAGCAACCAATATCAAGACCAAGCAGAGGGGGCCCCGGATGTATCGGGTCTAGGAACTAGTATACTACTACCCCTGCCGGATAATACGGGAGCAGACTCCCAACGGGAACTGGGAGCCGTACCCAAAACCTCCCAGGGCCGCAATATCAATTCGGGCTTAGCCCCTTTAGGGAACGCCCCCAACCCCCCGGCCACTCCAGTGGCCCAACGCAGCGGAAAGATGGACTCGTTTGTGATAAAACAGCCAACACTGGGACGGGATTAGATATCATTAATCTATCCTCATACCAACTCACATTAACTGAGAGGGACGTTCTTAGGCTAGGACTCAGTTTTTGCCCTTCACAACAAATTGACAAATTCACTCTTGTAAAAGATCTACATATGTTTGCTAGAAATCTTACATATAAGTATATATTTGATACCGATAAAGGCAGAATGCTAAATAAAGAGGAAGACCTATATAAGGGATTCAAGGTACAAGACTTTAGAGCACTGAAAACACTAATTCAACTGCTGGATGAAAATGAGGGATACGGGAACTCGGAAAGTTCCTCGTCGGAGGATGAGGAAATAGGCCCTAAAATACCTATAAGACCATCAAAATACAAAAACAAATCTCAAAAATTCCCAAACCTCCAGACATGCCCAGCTGTATGGGCCTTCCTGAAACAGACCACAAAACAAATAGAAACTATACATTTTGCAGAATCCAAATCTAGGAATCTGTCGTCAGCACAACAATTGGCTTTGGCAAACTTAATGAGAAGAGACGAACTAGTGATTAAACCGTCGGATAAAGGAGGGAACGTGGTGGTGATGAATAAAGAAAATTATATTACAATGTGCTTAAACATTCTCGAGAACCATGAATGGTACCAGCAGATTGAACCCCAGAAACTGAATGAAGCTAGATCCTACTATGTGTCTATCATTAATCGGGCATTTTCCCAAGGCCTGATTGATGGAGATACACGTGAGTTCCTTGAGGTTAAATGGCCGATAACACCGACCTTTTATTCATTGCCCAAGGTCCACAAGAATCTATCTAAGCCCCCTGGACGTCCAATCGTCTCGGGAATAGGAAGCCACACAGAGACTGCGAGCCAGTTTGTGGATGACTATATGCGCCCACATGTCACAAGTCTACCATCCTACCTCAAGGACACGTTGGAACTACTAAAGATCCTTGAGGGTCTCACGGTACCCTCAGGTACGATCTTGGTAGCTATTGATATAGAAGCCCTCTATTCAAGTATACCACATAAGTTGGGGGTTGCAACGGTTGCCGAATTTCTCAAGGAACGAGACACGGACAGCTGGGATATGTGTCAATTTGTGTTGGAGCTGTTGGAACACATACTTACCAATAATATTTTTCTTTTTAATGGCGTGACCTACCTTCAGGTACAGGGGGTAGCGATGGGGACTTCGTGTGCCCCATCGTATGCCAACCTGTACCTGGGGGGTTGGGAACGCCATCTTTTTTCGGATGAGGGGACGGCGATGTACCTCTGCCATATTCTCCTATGGCGGAGGTACATCGACGATGTCCTCCTCATATGGACAGGGACAATGGAGCTACTTAGAAGCTTTATGGAACTCCTTTCACACAATAAGTTCAATCTCAAGTTTACTATGCAATGTGATACAACGATTATTTCATTTCTGGACCTACGCCTGGTCCTCAGAGATGATGGCTCTATTTTCACTACACTATATAGAAAGGAGACGGCTGGCAATACTATTCTGCATTTTACTAGCTCCCACCCCCGCACTTTAATCAATAGCATACCCTACAGTCAGTACCTCCGAACCCGACGAAACTGTACTAGAGACGAGGACTTTGAGCGAGAGGCGCAGGCCCTATATGATCGTCTACTCAAACGAGGATATAGCAAAAAAGTTCTCAAAAGAGCCTATCAAAGGGCCAAACTCAACTCACGTGAATCTCTCATTTTCAAACAGAAGGTGAGAGACTCACACCCCACCACTAAATTAATTACTACTTTTACATCACAACAACAGGAGATACGGAGCCTCATTGGCAACAACTGGCATTTCCTGTCTGAGGACCCGGTCATCTCAAAATACGTGGCTAGCATGCCACAAATTACTTATAGGAGACCACGTTCCATTAGAGATGCGATCGTCCATAGCCACCTACAATCCTCAAGATCACCGGCAGGAGCAGAGGGTGGTAGTGGCACTTTTAGGTGTGGACAATGTCAATTTTGCCCATGGATTAGGGAGGGCCAGAGTTGTCCCCTCCCGAGAGGAGGCCTTCACAAACCTAAAGGATACGCTGATTGCACCACAGCGGGCATTGTATACCTAGCCATGTGCCGCTGTGGTGCCTTCTATATAGGGAAAACCAAGCGCCCATTCGCTAAAAGAATACAGGACCATTTGTACTATTTGGATGCAGGGCTATTGTATACACCCATCTGCAAACATGTGGGCCTCCGACATAGCTACGACCCTAATTTTGTGTCGTTCTTTGCCCTAGAGGTCATACCTGAGTCAGAGAGGGGTGGTAATGTGGACAAAACGATTCTGCAGCGCGAGGCCAGGTGGATATATAATCAACGGGCAACCAGTCCACCGGGCCTCAACACGGCACTCACATTCAACCCCTTCTTATAATTTTATATACCCATACCAAGACTGAGAATGTTTATATTTTTTATGTGTGAGATTTTGTGCTAATAATTTTCACCTGACTAAACTCCAACTGAACTATGAATGTGACATTCATTTCTGCTCCACTATTTGCCATTTGTTGTTACAATAAGGCTGGTACTTACCCGTACTTGCCCCCTAGATATATAACACTATATATATATCTATGGAATGTATAACTATCCACTCTTGGAGCTCAGAAATAATTACTTTAGGTTTACTTTACTATCGTAATCAAGATTTTCTAAATGACTCCTTATTAGTCAGGTCCACTACCCATTACTATCTCCCTTATATGATATAACTGCACAATAAACTGACCAAAACCTGTATGGGTGATATCTCCTTAATAATAATCTTCTTTCCATGCAGTTAACAATAAATCCTCCTATTTTTCTGCTGTTCTGTCATTGTTAAAGTACATCTACATGACCATTGTAAGATATTCGGTCCTATTGACCGACATGTATATATTTATATATATTTTTTATTTTTCATTATTTGTTGTTTTTCTCTTGTTGTTCCGCACCATTCCTCGGCACCTCCGCAATTGGCCGGGTATGTTGGCATTTTTGTGGGAGGATTCGGATGTCCCTGCCCAGGGGGTGGAGCCTTCCCTTATTCCACCCCCAGCTGCCCAGGACGCCATTTGCGCGCTGTGGGCAATGCGCGCGCACCATTCTAGGTGGAACGCACTCGCGTCCTCTCTGCGGGTGCGCGCGCACCATGGCAGGGACACCCGGACCGGAAGCAATGCCGGAGGTCATCTTGACCTTATTGCTTCCGGTAGGGCCACAGCATTTAAAGATGGAGGCGCTGATGTTGTCTGTCAGACACATCTTGCGGCCATCCATCCTGAACGGGCGGACGCCCGTATACTCCACTATTCTAACATTCTTGCGGGCACTGGTTTTGGCTTCCCCCCTCGCCTTCTTACCTCTAATGGTGAGTTTATTCGTCTTAGATATTACATTCTTTTATTATTGCACCGGTTATCCGGTTGTACACTGGGGGATACATCTATTTTGTTTGCTCCTGACTTTTTAGCTAGCTGTCATGTATTTTTGGCCTTGCCCTGTGGGGATATTTATATTTATATGTATACTTAAGTCCAAAGGTAACGTTGCGCTGGGCCCCTGTATTAGCGATAATATTTCATATACAATATAAGGCACCATATATATTTTTTTTTTTGATATTTTTGACTGATCCTTTGTATAACCAATCTGGTAATTATTAACCATTGGTAGTATAGCTTGACTTACCAATCACCCTTGGTGCTTTCTGATAGATATACTATTTTGAATTTTCAGCAGCGGTTCCTGCGTTTAACCCCCTGAATGCATGGCCCAGTTCTCCTACAGGCACTGTCTTTCTGGGATCTGGCACCCAGTGACATTTCATACCGGCCGGCTGCGCAGTTGCTGTCTATTGAATGGTGATTTTAACTTAGTCCTGAAATTATAGTAGGTGAGCGATTGTATGTCATTTTTGGTATTTGTTAAGAGATGTTAAGTTACTTTATGATCTAAGACGATTTCTTGTTCACACAGTGTAAATGCATTAATTGCATCGTGTCTAGCCCTGATGAAGCGAATTCCCATTTGCGAAACATGTCGGCTCTAGTCACGCATTAATCGTTGATGTCACTACTGGATAATTATATGTCTACTCATGTATTGTGTATACTTTTTTACATTGTTTTTCAATAAATATAGTTATTTTAGCTGATTGCTTATTATGTTCACCTACACAACTCAGCCAATTTTCCCTTAAAATCCCACCCCTTGAGGAGGGTCGGTGCCCAGACTTTTTCCTCCCCCCCCTTTCCCTGTTTTCCCCGTTCCCCATCCCCTCCCCTCATCCCCTTCCCACCCTTCCTCTCTTTTATATACTAATAGGGGGCTCTGCACTGAGGGGGATTCTATACTAATAGGGGGCTCTGCACCGACGGGGGATTCTATACTGATGGGGGTCAGCACTGGGGGGGGGTGTATGTACTGATGGGGTGGTCTGCACTGAGGTGGGAGGTTGATACTGATGGAGGGGGGTCTGCAGACTCTGTACTGATGGGAGGGCTGTACTGAGGGAGGGGGTCAGTACTTAGTGGGGGGTCTATACTGAGGAAAGGGGGTCTGCACTGAGCGGGGGTCTGTACTGAGGGAGGGGAGTCTGTACTTAGTGGGGGGGTCTATATTGATGGAAGGGGGTCTGTACTGAGGGAGGGGGGCTATATTGATGGAGTGGGGTCTGTAGTTAGTGGAGGGGGGTCTGTACTGAGGTAGTTGGTGGAGGGGGGTGACACCAATTTTTTTGGCACCGGGTGACACCAACCCTAGTGACGCCACTGAACCCTATACCACCTCATGAGTACCTTGATGCTACCCTCCATGAGAGAAACATTTAATATACCTTTAAAAGAGCGCTGGAAGCAGGAGAACCATTGGTCACTATCCCACGAGAGGTTCAGGCCTTTTTCCCAGGATAAGGCGTATGGAGGCTTGGACGCTATTGACGCTAGTGATGCATATATGATGGAAATCCCCCTTCTCTGATCCATTGCACTCGCACACCAAGACTCGTAGTTAGATATTGAGGGGGGTATTGATTTATTTGGCCAGAGGGAATGAAGGAAATGATGTATTTGCATAAAGCGAAAACGTTCAGCCTGAGGCATTTCCAGCTTGCTAGTGCAGAAAGCCAGAGTGAGAGGACCTGTGGAGGAGAAATAGTTCCCTATTCTAAGTAGTCCCTTATTCAGCCACCAACTAAACGCTAATATGTTCATTCCTGGCGGAAAGTCGGGGTTATGAAAAATATGTGTGAGGGGTTTGAGGGAGGAAATCAAGGAGGAGTTTTTATAAAGTCGGTCGCATAGGGCCAGAGAATGAGACAACGTGGGGGCAAGTATGGGCGGTCTCGTTTTAGTAGGAGACCACAACAAAAAGTCAATTGTGTGGAGAGGGACTGCTTGACGTTCCATTGTGACCCAATCCGGCTTCGGGCCTTTTGAGTATACGACGGAGATTTGAGCTAACTGTGCTGCTTGATAGTACCACCAGATATTGGGAAGTGCTAGACCCCCTTGTGATTTAGACCTGAAAAGGATATTTTGAGCGCAACGACTTCCCTTCGGGCCCCAAATAAATTTTATGATTTTGGACTGGAGTGGTTGTACTTGCGATTTTTGGATTGGGATGGGCAAGGATCTGAATAAGTAAAGTATGCGTGGGAGGAGAGTCATTTTGACCGCATTAATACGGCCCAGCCAGGATAGATTGTGATTATCCCAGAGGGAAAGGTCCGATATCAATTTGCGGAGTATGGCCGGGTAGTTGGAGGAGTAGAGGGAGGCTTTACTTGCCGTGAGATGTACTCCCAGATAAGGGAGAGAGACCTCATTCCATGAAAATGGAAAGTGGTTTTGTAGGCTACTTAGGGTATTGGGTGGGACCGTAATGTTCAGGGCGGAGGATTTGGATACATTGACTCGCAGTCCCGATATGTCACCAAATTTATCAAGTAAAGAGAAAATATTAGGAGTGGAGATCAGAGGGGATGTCACGAAGAGTAATAAATCATCCGCAAAAAGGGCACATTTGTGCTCCTGTTTGCCACACATCACCCCTTTAATGTCGGGATGGTTCCTAATCACAACAGCCAGGGATTCCATGGCTATGGCGAATAGAAGGGGGGATAGAGGGCAACCCTGTCTAGTTCCTCTTTCTATAGTAAGGGGCTCGGAGTAAAAGCCCTGCAGTCTGACCTGTGCATTTGGGTGAGAGTACAGGGCCCTAAGGATGCTCAAAAATCGTGGACCAAAACCCCACCGATCTAGAACCTGGAATAAGTATGGCCAGGAAACTGTGTCGAAGGCCTTCTGCAGGTGAACGGACAACAGATACCCATGTTGTGGGGGGCCCCCATCCCATTGAGAATTGAGTAAAGAAATGATGTCGACTGCTCTCCTGATCTGGTCAGGGCCTTGTCTCCCCGGGATAAAGCCCACCTGGTCCTTATTAACATAGAGAGCTATACAGGACGCTAGCCGGTTGGAGAGAACTTTAGTTAAGATTTTTAAATCGTTATTGATTAGGGAGATAGGGCGATAATTGGCAACCATAGTCGTGTCTTTGCCGGGTTTCGGAATGACCGAAATGAAGGCAAGATTTAGGGCTTTATCCAGGGGAGAATCAGACCCGAGGGAATTAAAGAATCTGACTAAGTACGGGGTTAATATGGGACCAAATTTTTTATAATAGCCTACGGAGAAGCCATCTGGGCCCGGGGCTGAGTTTTGTTTCAGGTGTTTAATTACCGCGAGCACTTCGGGTTCAGTAATTGGACCCTCTAGAAGTTCAGAGTGGTCTGGAGATAATTTGGGAAGGGGTAGGTTTTCTAGGAATTCTGATATGGAATGATTAGATGATACTTTTTCCTTTTTATATAGTGAAGTGTAAAAATCGTGGAATGTTTCCATTATCCGTTTTGGGTTTTGGGTGAGATCACCTGATGGGGTGCGAATTTTGGGGAAGGCGATCGATCTCGGTTTTGGTGACAATTTGGCTGCTAATTTGGTTCCTATTTTGTCAGTTTGGTGATAAAAGCGGGCACCCGACCACCGGAGCTGTTTCTCAGCCTCGGAGGTAAGGGCCAAGTTTAGAGAAGTCCTCGCATTCTCCAGCGCCTCTAGAGAATCTTTGGTGGGGTTCCGTTTGTGGGCTCTACACAAAGATTGGAATTTAAGCCGAAGGTTATTGATATCAGCTGTACGTTCCTTCTTAAGGTTGGTGGAGATTTGAATAATTTTTCCTCTGAGTACTGCCTTATGAGCAGCCCATAGCGTCTCCGGAGAGACCTCTTCAGTATCATTTAAACGGAAGTATTCCTGTATCTCTTTTGCTACGATCGAACATTGTATTGGGTCACTGAGGAGCCCTTCATTGAGGCGCCATATAAATTTGTTGCCCGGGTTGGGGGATTGCTGCATATATAAAACAACCATCGAGTGGTCAGATATAGGGGAGTCCCTGATAATTGCTTTGAGAGCTCTAGGGATGTTTTGTGATTGAATAAAAATGTGGTCGATTCTTGTGTAGAGGTGGTGTGGGGCGGAATAATGAGTGAAGTCTCTGACCTTAGGATTCATTTCCCTCCAGATGTCCACAAGGCCCAAGGAACACAGTGTGGAGGCTATTGTAGTGCTTTGTTTTGGTGGTTTTCTAGGACGAGGAGGACCAGAGCCCGCTTTGTCCAGTGAGATGTCAAAAGGGAGGTTTGTGTCTCCTCCCATTATGATCTTCCCCTCAAGTTTTGGGCCTAGTGTGGACATCATTGTGGAGATGAAGGAAGCCTGGCCTTTATTCGGGGCATAGTAAGAGATAAATGAGTGCATTGATCCCTCAATCGTGCCCTTTACTAAAAGAAACCTGCCCGCTTGGTCTTTAATGACATCTGTGGGAGAAAATTTAAGATGTTTTGCGAAGCAAATAGCAACCCCTTTTGTCTTATTGTCAGCATTGGAGAGAAAAAACTGAGTGTAGTGGCCATGGAGGAAGGAGGGATTGTATGAGGATGGGAAGTGAGTTTCTTGTAGTAAAAGAATTGCTATTTTTTGTGATTTGTATAGGTTAAATAATTTGCGTCTTTTGACTGGAGAATTCATTCCCTGCACATTGTGTGTGGCAATACAGAGGGGATGAGGGGGCATCAGTGTGTCAGAGTGCATGGATCAGAAGGGGGGATGAGCGTCCCACATATTCAGTGCATACCTGGGATTTCAAGATGTGTACATGCGTCCAATCCTCCACGGCCTGAGTTCCTGGGATTCCTAGTAGCACCTGCCTCGTGTGACTCCTGAGTGACTCCGAGGATAGGTGGGAGGGAGAGGTGAGGAAATGAAGAAGGGTTGACCCTGGGTGGGAGAGACCAGACATGTCAAAAGCAATATAGAACAAGAACCATATCCAAGAAAACATTTCGGATAAAACTGAGTAACTTGCAAGAACCCCTACAGGAGGGAAAGGTGGGTGTTTGCCTCCTGCAAGGTTTTCCCTTAGAGCAAAAACCCCCCCAAATGGGGTCATGGAAGTGTCTCCGAGTGGGGGAAAATAGTGCCGCCACTCCGGCCAAACCGCCAAAAATAATACCAAATTTGAAACCATGAAAAAACATGCTAAAAGGAGTCCTGGGAGAGATGGAGCGGACCATAAACTTCTCAGCATCCAAAAAAAAAAAAAAACCCAGGAGGGAGAAAAAAGAAAAAAAGGGGGGGGGGGAGAAATCTCAAAACGAATCTGGCTAGGGTTCTGCCAGGAGAAAACGGGGGTTAAGGAAGTCAGTGTCCCATTTTCAAAAGACTACCGCAGGAGTTCCTGGGGAGTAAAAAGGGGGTTGATTCCGTTGATAGTAGACTGTTCTTCATGGAGGGCGACCATCTTTGGATCTCTTGGCCTGTTGCTTGTGCCATAAGGGTTGAATGGGACTTGAGGGTGGCGGTCTTTTTGTTGATTGAGGAGTTCTAGGGTCCATCTCGGCAGGTGGTGCTGGCGAGTGTGAAATAAGGCCCAGTTGCAGCAGCAACCTTTCTCCGTCTCCAAAGTTAGTAAAGCTATATGATTTATTTAGGTAGGCAAAGTTGAGGCGAAAAGGGAACGACCATCTGTAAGCGATCGATTTCTGAGTTAAGCAGCTCAAAAGAGGCTTCAGGGATCTCCGTTTCTGTATCGTAAGAGGAGAAAGATCCGCGAATATTTGGATCGGGTGCCCTTGAAAGGAGAGATTTTCTGTTTCTCTTGCTCTGTGCATAACCTCCTCTTTAACTCTGAAGAAGTGGGGTTTAACCACTATGTCTCTGGGCAAGCCGTCCTGGCGCGGAGGTTGTAAGGCCCTGTGCGCTCGGTCTAACTCCAATCTGTATTCTGGAATGTCCGGAAGTAAGTGTTTGATGAATGAGCGAACAAGTTTATCTGTGTCTTTGAACGATTCTGGAAGTCCTCTTAGCCTAAAATTATATCTACGAGACCTATTCTCAAGGTCATCGAGTTTTGAATATGCCATGTCCAGTTGTTCATGTAATTCTTGGATCCTGTCAGTGTTCTGATTGGCGACTGCTGCGATTTGATCAGTCTTTGATTCAATTGCCTCAATTCTAATTCCCAATTGCTGTAAGTCTGCCTGTATAGTGGTAGTGATTTGTGAGGCATTTAGTGCTAACCCTCTTGAGAGCATGTTAGAAAAGGTATCCATTAAGGCTGAGAAATCTGTGGGGATAGGGCCAGGAGAGGTAGGCCGAGGGCTGGATGTGGAGCATCTCTCCTCCATCTGGGTCAGGGGGGGAACTTCCATAGGGCTACATCCTAGAGAGTCAGTGGGGGATGCTGGAAATATCCCATCCAGGGGGTTACTCACTGTTGGTGGGTTTATCTTGTCTGCATGTGAAGGCAGAGGAGGGAAGTCTTCCAGGGATGCCGCTGGATTCTTTATGGGGCCTCGTGCGGCGCTAGCGGCGGCCATTTTCGTGTAGGCCGCGGTCCGGTTTTTGCTATAATAAATATGCCCAAAAAATATATAAAAAAAACACATTTCTTTTTCAGTTTAGGCTGATATGTATTCTTCTACATATTTTTGGTAAAATAATCGCAATAAGCGTTTATTGATTGGTTTGCGCAAAAGTTATCGCGTCTACAAAATAGGGGATAGATTTATGGCATTTTTTGTATTATTTTTTTTTTATTAGTAATGGTGGGGATCTGCTATTTTTTATCGTGACTGCGAAATTATGCGGACACATCAGACACTTTTGACACTATTTTGGAACCATTGTCATTTATACAGCGATCAGTGCTATAAAAATGCACTGATTACTGTATAAATGACACTGGCAGGGAAGGGGTTAACACTAGGGAGTGATCAAGGGGTTAGGTGTGTCCTAGGGAGTGATTCTAACTGTGGGGGGGGGGTGGGCTACCACTGACATGACAGCGATCACTGCTTCCGATGACATGATCCCTGTCATGTTGCTAGGCAGAACAGGGAAATGCCTTGTTTACATCTCCCTGTGCTGCTGCTCCGTGACACGATCACGAGACATCGACAGACATCGAGTCCACGGGACCCGCGGTCACAGTCACGGAGTACGTGGCAGACGCGTGCGCGCTTAAAGGGTATGTTTAGGTACGCTCATTTACACCTGTGCCCTTGTGCCGACGTATATCGTCGTGCGCTGGTCGGCAATCGGTTAAAGATACAGAATAATAAAGATGAAACCGTGATCTAACATTTTATTTTCGATCAGTAGTGTTTATTATATTTAAAGAATTAGACATACAATGAGATCTTTAGAAGTTAGTGGAACAAAAAGTTACAGTGTCCAAAACTTTTATGGAAAAGGACATAAAGTAACAAGGAAAACAAACCAATGAGCAAATGCCAGGTACATCCCTTAAAATAGCAAAGAGAAGAAAAAGAATGTTTCATCGATAGGAGATGCGTCTAAACATCAAAGGTGACATCCCAAAGGTGCCAGTGGGGTTATTGTGCCACCATTACAGATGAGCAGTACATAACGAATGGTGGAGTCAGGCCAACCACTGTGCACAAAAAGATTGACTTTTGTCATTTTTAACTGAAAACATGAGTTCAAATTGCGTCTGGGTGTTGAGGTGTGCCAGAAAGGAAGCAAACTCCAGAGGATGTTTTTTTCCATCCTGAAGCCATGCATTTCTTGGCAGCTGCCATGCAATGAACAATGAAAGGAAAATGGGACTTTGGCCAGTGATCATAATTTAATAGAAGGAGAGCCATGGCAGGATCAGGAGCCTGAATAGATCAGATGATTGATGAGATAAGTTGGAACACTTTATCCCAAAAGGGTAATGCCGCGTGCACACAAGTGGACTTTTCGGCGGACTAGGTCCGGCGGACCGGACTCTGTCGGACAATTCGATCGTGTGTGTGGGCTCCAGCTGACTTTTTTTCCCAAAATTCCGACGGACCTAGAAATAAAACATGTTTCAAATCTTTCCGACGGACTCGAGTCCGGTCGAAAAGTCCGCTCGTCTGTATGCTAGTCCGACGGACAAAAACCGACGCTAGGGCAGCTATTGGCTACTGGCTATGAACTTCCTTGTTTTAGTCCGGTCGTACGTCATCACATCGACTTTGGTTGATCGTGTGTAGGCAAGTCCGTTCATTCCATCGGAAAGTCCGTCGGAAAGTCCGTCGAAAAGTCCGTCGGACCTAGTCCCTCGAAAAGTCAGTTTTAAATCAGAATCAATGACATGGTATTTTGGACAGATATTTTATCTAATGCCGCTTACACATGGTCGGAATTTCCATCAGAAAAAGTCAGATGGGAGCTTCTCATAGTATATTCCGACCATGTGTATGCCCCATCGGACTTTTTCCGTTGAAAATTCAGACGGACTTAGATAGAGAACATGTTCTATATTTTTCTGACGGAACAAATTACTATCGGAAAAAACACTAATCTGTATCCGACGAGATTAGCAGAAGGAGCCCAAAGGGTGGCACACTGGCTATTGAAGTTCCTTTTTCTAGTGCCGTCATACGTGTTGTATGTCACCGCGTTCTTGACGGTCGGAATTTGGTGTGATCGTGTGTATGCAAGACAGCTTGAGCAGAATTCCGTCAGAATTCCATCTGAAAAACCTTCAGAGTTTATTCCGACGGCAAAACTGGTCGTGTGTACAGGGCATTAGAGAAATTCCCAAAACATGGCCTGTTGGGGGTATACTTGAGGACCTAGGTTGAGAACCACTGGTGAATGGTACCAATGGTGTAGCAGCTTTAGATGGGCTTCCTAATGCGAAGTGCAGTGGGATGCTTTTAGTAGGTTAGTAGTAGCGGTATTGTGAATAGCTGAAGTTGCAGGAAAGGTCAGTTTCCCATTTCCTCATATTCTGGGTTTTTTCTTGCATGGAGGATGACCAGAATAGCCAGTAGAAGTATGCAAGGCCTTTTTTGTTTGATGCAGTAGATGAGTGGAAGGAGAGAATATCTTGCGGTATCAAAACATCTGATGTGAGACTTTTTTACGTTGTGCAGCCCACGAATGCAGCCAGGATGACAAGGTTGCTTTGATAGTGTAGTAATGGAGGGTGGGGGTGTGAGACCCAGAAGAAGCACACCCAGCAGAACTTTAAAGTGGTCGCCCTATAATGGCTTGCTCAATTGAGACCCACAGCTTGTCTTTGGGAGGTGACCACCAAGCAGAGGCTTGCTCCAGAATCACTGCATGATAAAAACGCTGTGAACTAACATTTATCTGAGGTTTCAAATTAAACTTTAGTATTTTGTTGTGTTTATTCTTTTAATCCATTGTTCCCAATTATTTTTTTTACATTCGACTTTATGCTTCTTTAGCATTATTTTAACCACTTCAGCACCGGAAGAATTGGCTGCTCAATGACCAGGCCATTTTTTTGCGAGTCAGCACTGTGTCGCTTTAACTGACAATTGCGCAATCATGCGACAATGTACCCAAACAAAATAGATGTCCTTTTTTTCTCACAAATAGAGCTTTCTTTTGGTGGTATTTGATCACCTCTGTGGTTTTTATTTTTTGCGCTATAAACAAAAAAAGAGCGTCAATTTTCAAAAAATCACAATTTTTTGTGCTTTTTGCTGTAATAAATATCCCCGATGTTTTTTTAAAAAAACTAACTTTTTCCTCAGTTTAGGCTGATATGTATTCTTCTACATATTTTTGGTAATAAAAATCGCAATAAGCGTATATTTATTGGTTTGCACAAAAGTTATAGCGTCTACAAAATAGGGAATAGATTTATGGCATTTTTATTATTTTTTTTTTACTAGTAATGGCGGCGATCAGTGATTTTTATTGTGACTGCAACATTATGGTGGACACATCGGACACTTTTGACACATTTTTGGGTCGATTGACAATTATACAGTGATCAGTGCTATAAAAATGCACTGATTACTGTATAAATGTCACTGGCAGGGAAGGGATTAACACTAGGGGGTGATCAAGGGGTTAACTATGTTCCCTGTGTGTATGTGTGTATTCTAACTGTGGGGGATGGGACTGACTATAGGAGATGAGAGATCGTGGTTCCCAGCTCGTAGGAACTCATGATCTGCCTCTTCTC
The DNA here is from genome assembly GCA_037952925.1 of Lithobates clamitans. Lineage (NCBI taxonomy): Eukaryota > Metazoa > Chordata > Amphibia > Anura > Ranidae > Lithobates > Lithobates clamitans. The sequence continues at coordinate 90,295 of JBBGZY010000859.1, read as the reverse complement.
ACAGAACTGAGATGTGTGTGTTTACACACACACACACGTCCCTGTTCTTCCTTTCGTGCCTGCAATCGCTTGTGGCCAGCAGTCATCGTGACCGCCGGTCATGAGCATTGGCACCCCCACTGTGCAGCGGGCATGCACGCGTGCACGCGTGCCTGCTATCCCACTTAAAGGGACCGATGTTCAGTTACGACGGTTCGTGAGATCGTGCCGAAATGCCACAGTATAATACCGGTGGCTGGTCGGCAAGTGGTTAAAGTCTTTGGGGTTGTAGAGCAATCAATATGATCCTGAATACCCCTGTAGCTCCACCCTCAAAGGAGCCGCTTGTTTAGATGGGTCCCCTGTTCTTGGCCTCCACCTCTTCAAAGTCCTCAGCCCTTCTGACACACCAAGACTCAGAGTTCACACCTACAATTTTGCAAATAAATCACTGATATAAGTTAAGTCTATTTACAGTCTCCTTCTCAAGCGCACAATTGGTTCTCTGTTCTACTCAGCTTCTGCTGGCTCACTTCTTGAGCGGAGCTGACAAGGCCTGAGGCTGCACTCACACCTGAGCGTTTTCAGCTCGTAAAACGCCCAAAAAAAGCCTGAAAAACGCCCAACAAGCTAAATCCCATTCATTTCAATGGCACCTGTTCACATGTGAGTGTTTTGTCACCTGAAGCAAAATGCCTGAAAAACGTCTTAAGCTCAGAAAAGAACATGAGCTTCTTTGGGGCTGATTACAGGTATTTTTTCTGCCTTTTACATTGGTGACCTGAACAAAATTGCGGCAAAAACACGGTAAAATCACGCCACTTTGAAATGCTCAGGTGTGAATGCAGCTTAAACTTTCTCTCTCACTTCCTTTGTGGTCACTGAGCCCAGCACCTGTCAGGACCTGGACTTTAACTTGGGACCTCGGCTGTGTCTGGCAATGACTCTGCTTGCTGAGCCACCTGAATGCTGGACAGTTCCCCGGACAATTTCTTAAATGATCCTGCTGTGAATCTTATTTGCCTTGAACCTTGAATTTTTTGCTCCTCCCATGAATTTCCTGATTTAAGCCATGTCTCTGCACTTCCCGGTTGCCAGAATATTGTGCCTTCTCCAGCCAATATCCCGCTCCGCCCGCCTCTGACGCACGGGGACTTCCCACTGGCTTTCCCGGGGCGTCAGATAGGGGTGGGGGTCACCTGGGTATGTCACCATGTGGCCTCACCCTCATTTATAAAAGAACTGTCACCTCCGAGGACGCGTCATATGATGGGTGCCTCCTATGGAGGCGGATCTTTTTTATTTATTTTTTCGGTCCGTCGGCGGAGCGAGAGAAGAAGATGATTGGACTTTGTGGGACATTTTTATTTTTTTATTTTTTAATGAAGGACTTGTCCCCAAGCTGTGTCTTGTGTTTTTTTAACATTTTGACACTTTTTTTGTGAAATGATAGGGGTACAGTGTACCCGTTACCATTTCAAACGGGGGGGGGGGTGGAATCTGGGAGTCCCCTTGTTAAAGGGGGCTTCCAGATTCTGATAAGCCCCTGCCCACTTCCCCCCACAACCATCGGGCAAGGGTTGTGGGGATGAGGCCCTTGTCCCCATCAACATGGGGACAAGGTGCTTTGGGGGGCTACCCCAAAGCACCATCCCCATGTTGATGGCATGTGGCCTGGTATGGTTCAGGAGGGGGGGGCGCTCCCTTGTCCCCCCCTCTTTTCCTGCGGCCTGCCAGGTTGCGTGCTCAGATAAGGGTCTGATATGGATTTTTGGGGGGATCCATGCCATTTCTTTTTCAATTTGGCACGGGGTTCCCTTTAAAATCCATACCAGACCTGAAGGGTCTGGTATGGATTTTGAGGGGGACCCCCACGCAATTTTTTTTTAAAATTTTGGTTCGGGGTTCCCCTTAATATTCATACCAGATCCAAAGGGACTGATAATGGACTGGGAGGGATCCCATGTCATTTTTATCAATGATTTTTATCTGTGTTGCCGGACCCGACAATTCATTATAGCCGCGAGTAGTTTTAAATGACTTTTTTCCTTTAGAAATGTCATTTTATGAAGGGAATGTTCTAAACACGGAAAACATGCGCCCCTTTGCAGGCATACTATAGACACCCCCCAGGTATGAAATTTAAAGGAATATTTCACTTTTATTGTTTCACTTTAAGCATTAATAAAATCACTGCTACCGAAAAAACTGCCATTTTTAAAACTTTTTTTTGCATTGATCCATGTCCCCTGGGGCAGGACCCAGGTCCCTAAACACTTTTTATGACAATACCATGCATATAAGCCTTTAAAATTAGCACTTTTGATTGTTCACATTCGTGTGCCAAAGACTTTACTGGTGTTCGCGTGTTTGAACAAAATTTTTGCCTGTTTTCATGTTCTGCTGCAAACCGAACTGGGGGGTGTTCGACTCATCCCTACTCAGCATTGCATCTATATTTTCCACCTGACTGCCCCTGCTGGCATGGCTCATGTCTATTTATGAGGTAAGCTCTGCCCCATAAATATTCCAAGCAGCCCCTCCCAACTCCCACCCTCTAGTTCTAGAAAATTCCATAATCTTCCAGACCAGGGGGAAGTGCCAGAGAGAGCTGCCAGATGAGTTATCCAGACCTGAACTCACTAAACACTCACCCAGATTCACAGCTCAGGCTTTGCCCTGAGCTAACTAGAACTTGCCTATCCAAAACTTTAATGCCGTGTACACACGGGCATACTTTTCGATCGGACTGGTCCGACGGACCGAATCCAGCGGACAATCAGACCGTGTGTGGGCTTCATCGGACCTTCAGCGGACTTTTTCTGTCGAAAGTGTGACGGACTTTAGATTTGGAACATGCTTCAAATCTTTACGTCGTAGCTCCGTCGGTCCCAGTTCCTATCAAGAAATCAGCTCATCTGTATGCTAATCCCACGGACAAAAAACGATGCTAGGGCAGCTATTGGCTACTGGCTATAAACTTCCTTATTTTAGTCCGGTCATACGTCATCACGTACGAATCTGTCGGACTTTGGTGTGATCGTGTGTAGACAAGTCTGTTCATTAACCACTAGCTGGCCGCCCACTGTCATATGACGGCGGGACGAGGCAGCTGTTGTTCTGGGTGGACGTCATATGACGTGATTGCCCTCCAGAGCCACTAGGGGGCGCCGCGTCGCTCGGGACCTGATGCACATCCCCGGCAGCCGCGATGTCCGCCGGGCACCTGCGATTGCTGGGTAACAGAGCAGGACCGTGGATCTGTGTGTATGGAAACACACAGATCCACGTCCTGTCAGAGGAGAGGAGACCGATGGTGGGTCCCTTGTACATAGGGACACCGATCGGTCACCTCCCCCAGTCAGTCCCCTCCCCCCACAGTTAGAATCACTCCCCTAGGACACACATTAACCCCTCGATCACCCCCTAGTGTTAACCCCTTCCCTGCCAGTCACATTTACACAGTAATCAATGCATTTTTATAGCACAGATCACTGTATAAATGTGAATGGTCTCAAAAATGTGTCAAAAGTGTCCGATATGTGCGCCGCAATATCGCAGTCACAATAAAAATCGCAGATCACCGCCTTTACTAGTAAAAAAAATAAAAATGCTATAAATCTATCCCCTATTTTGTAGATGCTATAACTTTTGCGCAAACCAATCAATATACGCTTATTGCGATTTTTTTTACCAAAAATATGTAGAAATATACATATCAGCCTAAACTGAGGAAAAAATTTGTTTAAAAAAAAAAAATTGGATATTTATTATAGCAAAAAGTAAAAAATATTGTGTTTTTTTAAACTTGTCCCTCTTCTTTTGTTTATAGTGCAATAAATAAAAAACGCAGAGGTGATCAAAAACCACCAAAAGAAAGCTCTATTTCTGGGGAAAAAATTATAAAAGTTTCATTAGGGTACAGTGTTGTATGACCATGCAATTGTCATTCAAAGTGCGACAGCGCTGAAAGCTGAAAAATGGCCTTAGCAGGAAGGGGGGGAAAGTGCCCTGTATTGAGGTGGTTAAAAAGTATGTCGGAAGTCCATCAAAAGTCCGTTGAAAGTCCGTTGGAAAGTCCATCGGACCAGTCCGGTCGAAAAGTCCGCCCATGTGTACGCGGCATAACACTACTTCTAGCACACACTAGAGGGTGCTACATTTATTTACTTTTTACTACTAATGTTGGCTATCAGCGATTTATAGGGGGAAGGCAATAGTATGGTGGGCAATATGACACCAACTGACACTTTTGACATTTTGTGGGAACCAGTGACACTAATACAGTGATCAGTGCTAAAAATATGCACTGTCACTCTACTAATGACACTGGCTGGGAAGGGGTTAAACATCTAGAGGTGATAAAAGAGTTAAATATGTGCCTAACCAGTGTTTACTATGGGGTGCTTTCACTAAGGGGTGTGCTTTTTTTCGTTCCCTACTTTGCACATCCTCAATGACAGGACAGAGCTTTGTATTGTTTACATTCACAGAGCTCTGTCCTGTCTTCCTTCTTGCTAATCAGTGGGTGCCGGCGGCCATACATTTGCAGCTCTTCTCTCCCCTCACTTCTGGGTCTGGCTGGCTGGAGGTAAACGAAAAATCCTGAACAGCCGCACTCAAAAGTAATCCTCGATCTTTATTTAAGTATAATCATAAAAATACATGCCACAGCATCACAAAGCAGGAAACTGACGCGTTTCACACTGTAGTCAGTGCTTAATTAAGCACTGACTACAGTGTGAAACGCGTCAGCTGTGTCGATGAATGCAGCAGAGGGGATCAGGGGTGAGTACGCATGAGTGCCCACATGGGAGCTGGACAGAAAGGAGGGGCCACAGGTTCGGGGCCACTCTGCACAATTCCATTGCACAGAGCAGGTAATAATAGACATGTTTTGTTGACAAATACAAATTTGTATTTTCTTTCTGTCTTTATTGCACAACCAACGTTGTCAGATTACAGGTTCTTATACTAAGACACAGAGGGGGAAGAGGGCCAAAAGGGGGGAACAGCGGGACTTTATATGAAACAAGACACTTAGGGTAAATTAAATCAATCAAATAATGGTAGTGATGATATGGATCAGAGGCACTGGGAGGTGAAATTGGCATCCCCCCGGGAGCTGAGGTAACAACCAAGGACCAGCAAGCAGGCCATGTGGTGGAATGGATCACATATGGGGATGGGGTACACTCTACCAGAACTGGAGTAGTGGGGGTGAACCCAAGGAACTGGTAAAAAACAGATGATGGAATAGTGTTAGTGGGGTGTAGAAAAGAAGAACTAAATAGCAGAGATATGGAGAGAAAGGAAAAGGGTGGGTAAAAAAACTATTACTGTTTTTACTGTATACACACTTTGGAATGTACTGTTGGTTTATCATTAACCTCTTGACATCCGGAGGCCGTCATATGACGGCCTCGACTTTCGGGGGTTATATCTGAATGATGCCTGAGGCTACAGACATCATTCAGATACCGGCATTTTCAGCCGGCGATTCCGTACATCATAAGAATGATCATAGCAGCTGTTCCTCCGCTTGATCGTTCTTACGGGCGGCGAGAGGGGATGTCCCCCCCTCCCGCCGCCCTCCGGTGCTTCTACCGACTCACCTCAGCGATCGGTGAGTCGGATAGCGGATCCGCCGGCGCCGGATGTTCACCATAGAGATTTCCGGTGGACCAGATGGTCGCCGGAGTCTCTATGATCGTTCGGAGGCCGGGCGCGATGTTATGATGTCACGCCCGGCCTCTGCATTCAAAAAAAACGGTGCCGCTTTGATTTTAGGCTTCCCAGCCTAGAGGTGAGATGTGGGGTCTTATTGACCCCCCTCATATCTCACTGTAAAGAGGACTGATCGTGTCATATTCCTATTACAAGGGATGTTTACATTCCTTGTAATAGGAATAAAAATGATCAAAAAATTTTTTTTTTTAAAAAGTGTCAAAATAAAAAATTTTAAGTAAAATTAACAATAAAAAACAATAAAAATTTTAAAGAGCCCCTGTCCCCGTGAGCTCGCACGCAGAAGCGAACTCATACGTATGTCCCGCCCACATATGAAAACGGTGTTAAAACCACACATGTGAGGTATTGCCGCGAACGATAGAGCGAGAGCAATAATTTTGGCCCTAGAACTCCTCTGTAACTCAAAACATGTAACCAGTAAAAAAATTTTAAAACGTCGCCTATGGGGATTTTTAAGTACCAAAGTTTGGCGCCATTCCACGAGTGTGTGCAATTTTGAAGCGTGACATGTTAGGTATCTATTTACTCAGTATAACTTCATCTTTCACACAATGCAAAAAAATTTGGCTAACTTTGCTGTTTTGTTTTTTTTTAAAGCATGAAACTGTTTTTTAAAAAAAAAAACGCGTTTGAAAAATTGCTGCGCAAATACCGTGCAAGATAAAAAGTTGCAATGACCGCCATTGTATTCTCTAGGATCTCTGCTAACAAAACATATATAATGTTTGGGGGTTCTATGTAATTTTATAGCAAAGAAATTATGATTTTTGACATGTAGGAGCGAAGCGTCAGAAATGGCCTGGATGCGAAGTGTTAATCATGTGTAACAATGCTACTATATTATGAATTTTATTGTGTTATGTTATTATCATACCTTTTAATTCTGCTAATTACATATTAACCCATTATTAATTTATCTACTGTACTACCTCCCTCTGTGTTCGCCAATAAATTACTATTTTTATTATATTGATTGATTTATTTTACCCTAAGTGTCTTGTTTCATATAAAGTCCTGCTGTCCCCCCCTTTTTGCCCCCCTTCCCCCCCTCTGTGTCTAAGTACTGGGGATGGAGACCTGTGTACCGGATGGTCACGGCTCATATAAAGTCTCACCTGTATTCATTTCTTATAAAAAGGTTCTTATACTTAAACAAACGAACCGCCACGTTCTTTCCTGACGAAGCCATACGGCGAAACATGTAGAAAACATGAACGTGATTAATATAAATCATCGTCACTAATAGGATGTTTTACACCTATGACTATGATTATATTGTATGTACTGTTTTTATGACATTGTTCATTTAATCTTGTATATATTTTTTAACATATTGTTGATTCAATATCTTGTCCAAAAAAGTCCCATGTCTTCCAAATACTTCATAAAATGAAAGAAATGAAATAAGCTGTTTATCATGTTATCAGATCATGACTTATGTCTGTTGATTATTCCAGATGGGGCCAAAAAAGGTGGCAATCTGCTCCAGAGACAGCGAACAGAATTATGAATGGCTGATTTTCTAGAGAAGAGAATGTGTGTGAGAACAAAGATAGAGGCCCGACCTGTGTACATAACCAACAACATATCTACATTTCATCAAGAGGTCTCCGGGTATAACTTCGCCATCTTGTATCATACTAAGAAGCGTGGAAGGATAAATATCACCAATGTGCCTAGCTCACTCTACGATGAGGAGCTACAATTTCTTCATGACAGGTTTGGTAAGTAATAGGGTTTTTTTTTTTTATTAATTTCATTTTATTCATTTCCCCTCTGATGTTGTGGCTGGCCAGACATGTATCCTGAGATAGCGTGGTCAGAGCGGCCGCCACAACATCAGAAAGTAAATGGCATCCCTTATCATGTGAGTCCGGGAGGTCATGGTAGTGTGTGTGGGTAATACACTTGAAGACCAGGCCTTTGTAACAATCAGTAGTTTTTGATAGAAAATTTCTTAGAACCAACAAATAATATATATATATATATATATATATATATATATATATATATATATATATATATATATATATACACATACAGTGGGAATGGAAAGTATTCAGACCCCCTTACATTTTTCACTCTTTGTTATATTGCAGCCATTTGCTAAAATAATTTAGGTTCATTTTTTCCTCATTAATGTACACACAGCCCCCCATATTGTACACACAGCACCCCATATTGTACACACAGCACCCCATATTGACAGAAAAACACAGAATTGTTGACATTTTTGAAGATTTATTAAAAAAGAAAAACTGAAATATCACACGGTCCTAAGTATTCAGACCCTTTGCTCAGTATTTAGTAAAAGCTCCTTTTGATCTAATACAGCCATGAGTCTTTTTGGGAAAGATGCAACAAGTTTTTCACACCTGGATTTGGGGATCCTCTGCCATTCCTCCTTGCAGATCCTCTCCAGTTCTGTCAGGTTTGATGGTAAACGTTGGTGGACGGCCATTTTTAGGTCTTTCCAGAGATGCTCAATTGGGTTTAAGTCAGGGCTCTGGCTGGGCCATTCAAGACAGTCACAGAGTTGTTATGAAGCCACTCCTTCGTTATTTTAGCTGTGTGCTTAGGGTCATTGTCTTGTTGGAAGGTAAACCTTCGGCCCAGTCTGAGGTCCTGAGCACTCTGGAGAAGGTTTTCGTCCAGGATATTCCTGTACTTGGCCGCATTCATCTTTCCCTCAATTGCAACCAGTCTTCCTGTCCCTGCAGATGAAAAACACCCCCACAGCATGATGCTGCCACCACCATGCTTCACTTTTGGGACTGTATTGGACAGGTGATGAGCAGTGCCTGGTTTTCTCCACACACACCACTTATGCCCCGTACACACGGTCGGATTTTCCGATGGAAAATGTGTGATAGGACCTTGTTGTCGGAAATTCCGACCGTGTGTGGGCTCCATCACACATTTTCCATCGGATTTTCCGACACACAAAGTTTGAGAGCAGGATATAAAATTTTCCGACAACAAAATCCGTTGTCGGAAATTCCGATCGTGTGTACACAAATCCAACGGACAAAGTGCCACGCATGCTCAGAATAAATAAAGAGATGAAAGCTATTGGCTACTGCCCCGTTTATAGTCCCGACGTACGTGTTTTACGTCACCGCGTTCAGAACAATCGGATTTTCCGACAACTTTGTGTGACCGTGTGTATGCAAGACAAGTTTGAGCCAACATCCGTCGGAAAAAATCCTAGGATTTTGTTGTCGGAATGTCTGAACAAAGTCCGACCGTGTGTATGGGGCATTAGAGTTAAGGCCAAAAAGTTCTATCTTGGTCTCATCAGACCAGGGAATCGTATTTCTCACCATCTTGGAGTCCTTCAGGTGTTTTTTAGCAAACTCCATACGGCTTTCATCTGTCTTGCACTGAGGAGAGGCTTCCGTCGGGCCACTCTGCCATAAAGCCCCGACTAGTGGAGGGCTGCAGTGATGGTTGACTTTCTACAACTTTCTCCCATCTCCAGACTGCATCTCTGGAGCTCAGCCACAGTGATCTTTGGGTTCTTCTTTACCTCTCTCACCAAGGCTCTTCTCCCCCGATAGCTCAGTTTGGCCGGACGACCAGCTCTAGGAAGGGTTCTGGTCTTCCCAAACGTCTTCCATTTAAGGATTATGGAGGCCCCTGTGCTCTTAGGAACCTTAAGTGCAGCAGAATTTTTTTGTAACCTTGGCCAGATCTGTGCCTTGCCACAATTCTGTCTCTGAGCTCTTCAGGCAGTTCCTTTGACCTCATGATTCTCATTTGCTCTGACATGCACTGTGAGCTGTAAAGTCTTATATAGACAGGTGTGTGGCTTTCCTAATCAAGTCCAATCAGTATAATCAAACACAGCTGGACTCAAATGAAGGTGTAGAACCATCTCAAGGATGATCAGAAGAAATGGACAGCACCTGAGTTAAATATATGAGTGTCACAGCAAAGGGTCTGAACATTTAGGACCATGTGATATTTCAGTTTTTCTTTTTTAATAAATCTGCAAAAATGTCAACAATTCTGTGTTTTTCTGTCAATATGGGGTGCTGTGTGTACATTAATGAGGAAAAAAAATTAACTTAAATGATTTTAGCAAATGGCTGCAATATAACAAAGAGTAAAAAATGTAAAGGGGTCTGAATACTTTCCGTCCCAACTGTATATATATATATATATATATATATATATATATATATATATATATATATATATATATATGTGTGCGTTTTTTTTTAAAGCAGAGGCCATCAAGAATAAATAGTTTTTTCCATCTTCTACGTCACGCGGGATTTGTACAGCGGTCTTTCAAACATATTTTTTTTTTACAAAATACACTTTATGGATTTTTTTATTTCCTCTTTTCTTTCTTTTTTTTTTTTTAATTATTTATTCTTTATTCCATTTTTCTCCAATACAAAACCTCATATTAAAAATAAGCATTACAGTCAAAATATAATCCAGTGTATTTTCAGACTTTACCCCCATCCCCCTCTCCCCCCCCCCCTTCTAGTAGATACTCTCTATATACATATATCTCTATGTGATAACTATTTTGTTCTATATTTCACTTCCGTTGTTGCAGCACATTTTATCCTAATTATGGAGTTATTATAAAGTTGAGTTCAGGCGCGCCTTTACCAGCTTATCCAGATTGTGATTTTCATACATATTCCATTTCTTTAAGTGTTTCTCTGATCTTTCTCTATCTCCTTCCCTCATTTTAACTAACCACTTTTTTGAATGCGAACACCACATTACATAACCCACATTTTTGGTAAAATATAAAAGATGATGTTACACCGAGTAATTAGATAACAGCTCACACCTTAAAATTGTGCATGCCCATGCAACTGTGACAAAATTACATCAATTTTACTATTCATAGGCAACGCTTTAAAAGACTTTACAGATTAGCACTTTAGATTTACACAGGTGGTATGGTGCTAGACTTACTGCCCCTTAATCTGACGTTCGTGGGGACACCTCACATGTGTGTGGCGATCAGGTGTTTGCATGCATGTGGGACCAACACATCCGTTCGCCTTTTCGTGAAAGCACAGGGGGGTGGGGCACTTAAATTGTTTTTTATTTATTTTTGCATTTTTATTTTTACGCTGTCTCTTTTTTTTTTTAACACTTTTATTGATGTCACAAGGTATATAAAAAAATCCACAAAGCAATAGAAATGTCACAGGTACTCTTTATCGAAAGATCTGGGGTCTATAAGACCCCAAATCCCTACTCTGCCCTTAAAAGCATTCAAAACACCAAGATCAGTGTGATCAAATGCTTTTGATTTTTAAAAATGGCGCTGTTTACATCTGGGTAACCTTGAAGTGATGTGACGTCATCGCTTTATTAGGTCCTCCTTCCTAGTAGACCCACTATGCCCTTCATTCTTCAATCTTCGTGGAAGAGATCCAACAAGGTGTTGGGAACGTTCCTCAGGTTGGGTTCACACTGGATGCCGATGCGTCTCCGTTCACCGTTTCAGGTCCGATTTCAGCCTGAATTTTTGGCTGAATTCGGACCTGAAAAGGACCAAAGGACACACAGGACTCCTGTGCAGATTTACACCGGAGCCGCATCGGAGATATGTGAACCGGCTCCATAGAGAGACCGTCAAAATCTCCTGATTTTGCGAATTGTCCGCATCCAATTCTCAATAGTGTGAACCCAGCCTCAGATATTTTGCTCCATAGTGACATGATAGCATCACGCAGTTGCTGTAGATTGGTTGGCTGCACATCCATGTTACTGATCTCCCGTTCCACCACATTTGAAAGGTGCTCTATTGAATGAGATGTGGTGAGTGTGGAGGCCATTGGAGTACAGGGACCTCATTGTCCAGTGGTGAGATCATTGGAGCTTTGTGACATGGAGCATTATCCTGCTGGAAGGAGGCATCAGAAGGTGGGGACACTGTAGTCATAAAGGGATGGACATGGTCAGCAACAATACTCAGGTAGCCTGTGGTGATTAAACCATGCTCAGATGGTTCTAAGGTGCCCAAAGTGTGCCAAGAAAATACCCCCCCACACCATTACACCACCAGCCTGAACCGGTGATACAAGGCAGGATGGATCCATGCACCAAATTTTGACCCCACCATATGAATGCCGCAGCTGAAATCCAGACTCATCAGACCAGGCAATGTTTTTCCAATCTTCTATTGTCCAATTTTGGTGATCCTGTGCCAATTGTAGCCTCAGTTTCCTGTTCTTAGCTGACAGGAGTGGCACCGGGTGTGGTCTTCTGCTGCTGTAGTCTATCTGCTTTAAGGTTGGATGTGTTGTGCATTCAGAGATGGTATTCTGCATACCTTGGATGTAACAAGTGGATTTTTTGAGTTACTGTTATCTTCCTATCACCTGGAACCAGTCTGCCCATTCTCCTCTGACCTCAATAAGGCATTTTCATCCACACAACTGCCACTCACTGGATATTTTCTCTTTTTCCCACCATTCTCTGTAAACCAGAGAAATGGTTGCGCGTGAAAATCCCAGAAATACTCAGACCAGCCCGTCTGGCACCAACAACCATGCCACGTTCAAAGTCACTGAAATCCCCTTTCTTCTCCATTCTGATGCTCGGTTTGAACTTCAGCAAGTCGTCTTCACCACGTCTAGATGTATAAATGCATTGAGTTGCTGCCATGTGATTGGCTGATTAGCAATGTGTGTTAGGGATAGGATCACAATGTTTAAATACATAGGGGGGATATGATCACCATGTATAAATACATAAGGGGGGATATGATCTCCATTTATAAATACATAGGGGGGGATATGATCTCCATGTATAAATACATAAGGGGGGATATGATCTCCATGTATAAATACATAAGGGGGGATATGATCTCCATGTATAATTACATAAGGGGGGGATATGATCACCATGTATAAATACATAAGGGGGATATGATCACCATGTATAAATACATAAGGGGGATGTGATCTCCATGTATTAATAGATAAGGGGAGGTTTAAGTGGTAATGCCATGGAATGTAGATCCTGGGAATATCTAATTGCCTCCTGGGAAATCAGAAAATATTTTTGTTTTTTTTGTCGGAGCAGATTTGGCCATGGACCTTTTATAAGGTTTTTGTTGCCTTCCTCTGAATTAACTGTGGATGGAAGGTTATGTACATGGATGCTTTCTTTTTTGTTGGCTGGACTCAATGAATTTGTGTATTTTTAAACTTGACTCACTATGAGGTGAGGGATGAGGGAGCCAGAGGTTCATTCCAGCTGCGCCTTTAGATTTTGTGGTGAATGTGTGCTTTTTGTGCTTAAAGCAAACATTTTCCTTCCTTATATAGTTTGTGTACAAAAAATTTATTTTTAAAACAGCTTACCTGTAAAATCCTTTTCTTGGAGTACATCAGAGACACAGAGCACCATAATAATGACTATCTGGGTTATATGCTACCTTTAGGTGATTGGACACTGGCAACCAATAGTAAGAAGGTTCCTCCCATATAACCCCTCCCATACAGGAAGTACCTTTAGTTTTGTAGCAAGCAATGAAGATCCCAGAAAAGAAGGGAGGGACCTCTGTGTCCCGTGATGTACTCCAAGAAAAGGATTTTACAGGTAAGCTGTTTTAAAAATCCATTTTTCTTTATTGTATATCACGGGGCACAGAGCACCATAATAATGACTATCTGGGATGTCCTAAAGCAATGCATTTGAGGGGAGGGCAAAGTATTCTTAAATCCCCTCCAGGACTTATAAAGCCACTCGCAGCACGCTGTGGCCAAAAATAGTCTCCTCTTGAGATCTAACGTCCAGTTGGTAAAACCTGGTGAATGTATGAACTGAAGACCAAGCGGCTGCTTTGCAAACCTGAGCCATAGACACCTGTTGGTGCACTGACAACGATGTACTAACTCCTCTAGTAGAGTGACCTTTGAAATATCGAGGTGGAACCCTGCGTTTCAACTCATAAGCCTGGATAATGAGTTGGCGAATCCACCTAGAGATAGTAGAACTAGTTGCTGCCTGTCCTCTTTTAGGACCCTCTGGCAGAACAAAAAGGGAATCAGTTTTCCGAAAAGGAGCTGACATGCTTAAGTAAACCTTGACTGCTCTCACCACATCCAGTGAGTGAAGCGACTTTTCCTCCTTAGTTTTAGGATTGGGAAAAAAGGAAGGCAAAATGATATCCTGATTCAAATGAAATTTGGAAACCACCTTAGGTAACAAATCTGGACAGGGCCGCATCACCACCTCGTCCTGATGTAAAAATAGAAAAGGTTCTTTACATGAAAGGGCGGCCAATTCAGACACCCTTCTAGCCGAAGTTATGGCTATCAGAGAAAACAATTTCCTGGTCAACAGAATTTAAGGAATATGCTTAATTGGTTCAAAGGGTTGAACCTGTAGGGATGATAGCACCAAGTTCAAGTCCCAGGGGCATAAGGGAGGCTTAACTGGAGGTTTTAAGTGCAGTACCCCCTTGACAAAGGTTTCCAATCTTCCAATGGCTTCCAATCGCATACTTGCGAGGATGCTATCCTTTCTTCTCGCACCAGGAAATGTACGATTTCCAGACCCTATGGTAAATATTTCTAGAAACTGGCTTTCTAGCATTTATCAGAGTAGATAAGACTGAACCTCTGATACCACGGTCCTTCAGCACCCTGGTCTCAAAAGCCATGCCATCAAATTTAGCGACCGTATAAAGAAGGATGGTATATGGGTCCTTGAGATAACAGATCTGGTCGGTATGGGAGACACAGCGGGTCCTCCACTGCCATCCTCACAATCTCTGAGTACCAGGACCTCCTTGGCCATCCCGGGGCCACCAGGATCACTGCAATCTGCTCCTCCTATATCCTGCGAAACAGGTGCGGTAGCATCTGGATCGGAGGAAAAGCATAAATCAGAGAATACCAGTCCCAGGGAACCACCAATGCATCTGTTCCAACAGCAAGGGGATCCCTGGTCCTGGATACAAACTTGTCTACCTTGGCATTGAATCTGGATGCCAGAAGATCCACATCTGGCATCCCCCAGTGATGGCAGATCTGAAGGAAAACTTCGGGGTGAAGAGACCATTCCCCCGGTAGTAGCTGCTGGCGACTTAGGTAGTCTGCCCGCCAATTGTCCACCCCTGGAATAAAGACTGCCGACAGAAACGGCACAGGTCTCTCTGCCCAAGTTAATATGTGATTTACCTCTCTTTTGGCCTCCCAACTCTGGGTGCCCCCTTGTTGGCTGATATATGCAACCACCGTGGAGTTGTCGGACTGGATTCGGACAGGAAACACCCGCAGTCTGGACATCCAAAATAGGAGAGCCAAGCGAGCTGCCCGAATTTCCAGCAGATTGATGGGCAAGGTCTTTTCTGCCTGAGACCATAAACCCTGGACGGAAGCCTCTTCCAGGACTGCTCCCCAGCCTAGACGACTGGCGTCCGTAGTTACTACTTTCCAGGATACTGGTGGAAAGGATTTTCCACCGTTGAAGTTGCTGGTCTTTGCCCACCAAGAGAGTTTCCTTTTTACCTGTAGGGATAGAGACATGGGATAATCCAAAGTTTGAACTGACTTGAAAGTTTGGAATATCCTGGAGTGAAACTGCGCATAGGGAACTGCACTGAAGGATGACACCATCTTGCCCAACAGCCTCATGCACAGACGAATCGAAGGACCTTCTACCCCCTTGACCTTCTGAACCAGCTCCACTATAGAGATGACCTTTAAGGGAGGTAGAATTACCCTTTCTTGGGTTGTGTCCAAGACCAGACCCAGATACGTTAAGACCTGAGCTGGATAAAGGGCCGACTTGTCCATATTTAGAACCCAGCCTAGGAACCTTAGGAAACCGACTGTAGTCGTAATGTTTTCTACCTAGGTGGAGTAAGGTTGGTCCCTTAACAGAAGGTCGTCCAGATATCCTACCACCGAGATCTTCCTGAGACCTTAGGAATGCCAACACTGGGGCCAGAACCTTTGTGAATACCCGTGGGGCCGTGGCTAGACTGAATAGAAGTGCCACAAATTGGAAATGATACCCCTCTACTGCAAATCACAGGAATCTTTGATGCGGACCGAAAATTGGTATATGCAGGTATGCGCTTTGATGTCTATGGACGCCATAAAATCTCCTTTTCTCAAGGATGCAATTACTGAACGAACCGACTCCATTCGGAAGGTTTGGACGTTTAGAAAGGAATTGAGGGATTTGAGGTTCAAGATGGGCCTTACCTCTCCGTTCAGCTTCGGTACTGTAAATAGTTTCAAGTAGAACCCCTTGAATTTTTCTTTTTGTGGAACCTCGATAATTACCTTCTGCCTTTCCAGCTGTTCTAAAGCGAGGAATAGGCCCCTCTTTTTCCCCGGGTCTGATGGGACTCTGGATACCAAATATCGAGTTGGGGGAAAATCCTGAAACTCTATTTTGTAACCCTGAGATATGGTGGAAATAACCCACCTGTCCTGAACCAATTTTCCCCAAGCATCTGCGAACCACCGCAGTCTGCCCCCCACCCGCAAGAGAGGGGGCGACCCTTCACAAGGAAGACTTGGAATTGACCTTGGCTGGTTTCTGGGTCCAGGGTCTTTTTTGACCTTGAGGCTTCTTAAAGGTAGGTGGCTGAGGCCGTCGATACCTCTTAGGGGAAGAGGCACTTGGCCCAGGAGCATTGGGAATCTTAAAGGAAGGCTGCTTACTCCTTTTTTTAACTGGAAGTAAGGAACTTTTCCCTCCTGAGATTTTTTGGATATATTTATCCAAATCTTCCCCAATTAGACGTTCACCGTGAAAAGGAGAACCCGCGAGTAGCCTCTTGCATGGCGTCTCGGCCGACCAATTCTTCAACCACAGTACTCTGCGCATATGGATTGAGAGTAGCGCAAAATGAGACATCTGCTGGATCGAGTCCTTTAATGCGTCTACCGCAAAACATAAAGCGCGAGGAAGTTCTGACAGTTCGTCAGAAACTTCCTCTTGAACAGGCAGATTCCTGGCCAATTTTTTAAAATGGTCCTTCAATGCCTGACACATACCGATAGCTGCAACTGCCGGTTGTACTGCTGACCCGGCTACTGCAAAGGAAGCTTTTAGTAAGGATTCCAGTTTTTTATCCACCGGATCCTTAAATCCCTGGGCATTATCCACTGGGCAGGTCAGACTTTTATTCACTGAAGAAATGGCAGCATCAACCAAAGGTGTATCCCACTTCTTCCTGAATTTTTCATCCATAGGATATAAAAAATAAAAACTTTTTGGAGGCAAGTATGTCCTGTCCGGGTGGTCTCAGTCAGTGTAAATTACCTGTTCTAATAAAAGATACAAAGCAAATGCCTGGGAAGCTGGTTGAGGACGCAAAGATCCTAATGTAGAACAGGAGGGTCCTGGTCCCTGCACCGGAGGTAATTTAAATCCAGCTCTCACCATCTCAGCCAAGGACTGGATAAACAACTTTTTGGATTGAGAGGCCAAAATTGATTCTTAAGAACCTGAATCCCCAGCCGAGGACTCTTCAGCCTCTCCCTCCTCCTTGTCTTTAATGGCCTCCTCCTCCAAATCCTCTGCCCATTCTGGATCCAAATCACAGGGACCCATGCCAAAAGAATCCTGGTGCTCAAGTGATTCACCACTGGGACCAGGTTCAGGGGAAGGAGATCTATGACGTTTCTTCCCTCCCTGTGTTACTGTAGCAATCATACCTGCTATCTTGCCTTCAAGGCCAGCTAGGGCTGATGCTAAATCATCCTTAGTAACATGCAGGGTTATGCAGGGATATTGGTAGTGGCCACCATGCCTGACAACTGCAATGGCTCAGCCAGGCCAAATGCCACAGGTCTTTCAGGGGAGACTGATGCTGCAGTAACCTGAAGTTGATCTCCTGTTTTTGAAGGAGTCCCTTTAACCCCTGGACTTGCCCTGCTCCCCACACCTCATTTCCTGGAAGACATTGCTTACAAGTTTTTAAGGAAAAAAGGCACTCCATCTGAGTTATATAGCTGGGTCCAGCGTACAACCGCTACCACAGCCTTACCAGCCTTCAGCCTGTTGCAAATGTCCAAACTTATGCCCAGACCTCTGTGTCCCACTGCACACTAGGCTTCTGTTGAGGCTAACTGACAAGCAACAATGAACATGCAGGTGCGTTACCTCCCTCTATACTCGTGCGCCACCCAGTGACGCACGCACGTCCGTGCTCTACTGCGCACGAGCACCCTGCACGGTGCACACACACAGGCATGCCGCAACACACGCGGCAACCGTCCCCTGCACATGCGGATGAGCATCGTGCATGCACGCACGTGAGCTCCCGACGCACATGCACATCTGGCACACGCCGCACGTGTGGGAGACACTCACATGAGCTGCATCTGTCAGCTTCCTACAACAGCTTGCAATGAGACACAAGGCATACTAAGACATTTCATGTTTAGCAACAACAGTAATATTGTTTAGGCCTCCCAGAGGGAGTACTCACCGGTCCTCGCTGCAGGGCCTGATACAGGCTCAATCTTCCCCCTTCACAGCGGGTAGCGCCACTGAGGACCTTCAAGGATCGGGTCCCCCTTTGTACGGGGTCCACACCCCTGGATCTGTAAAACACCCTTCTGGTTCCCTTGGGCAAGTGAAGACCAGGGATACCATGTAACAAGGGTCCAGCGCCTTAAAAGGACACATTACAAGCAAAACCCCATTCTTGAACCAAGGCTCGGGTACCATACACTTTAGCGTTTTTATGCCATTCGAATGGATCCGATATAACATCCTCACTGGGACATTTATTGAAGAAAGTTTGAAGAGCTTCCACAGCCGTGACCATCACCTACAAGACACTGGCAAAAAACTAAAGGTACTTCCTGTATGGGAGGGGTTATATGGGAGGAACCTTCTTACTATTGGTTGCCAGTGTCCAATCACCTAAAGGTAGCATATAACCCAGATAGTCATTATTATGGTGCTCTGTGTCCCGTGATGTACGATAAAGAAATACATTTTCTCTAAACTCGCATACTATTCTAATCAGATGCTTGGTGAAATATTACCTGGTGTTCAATTGTATTCCACTGATTAGGAAAACATTTTTATAGCCCACTAATAGTCTACCCACCTATTGCTTTCCTTTCCCATTCATTCTGATGTTTTCAATCCCCCATCTGTGTCCAACACTGGTGCCCATTCCAGGAGTGAAGACCGGTGATCAAACTCTGCAGTCCAACCAGTCTTGTTGCCACCCCTTGTTGTGACATCATCACGGCACCGCAGCCTTCTGTTTTATCAGAGGACCACTGGATAGCCAATAAGAAGTGTCTAAATAACCCAAGGAGAAGCCTGAACACCCAAAGAAGGACCCTCCCACCCTGCAGTCTACGAAAAAAGAAGATCTGAGACCCGGCACTGCATGCATAGGTGTGTATTCGGGGCTTTAGTGTAGTTTTGATTTTTATTATTATCAATGCATTTGCTAGAGGGGGATGGGGGGCCCTAGCTGGGTATAGGCTTTAAACCAATGGCTTCCCTAGGGGGGTCAGAGGGGGCCCTGACCATCCCCAACATTTGGCTGTGCCCCACCATGTGCCCCCCCAATTTAATTTTTTTTTTTTTTTTTTACAAAAAGGCAATGTCTAAGAGGGAGAGCATCCCCAGTCAGCTCCTGCGGGTGATTCCTCCCCCTCCCTCTGCTCGCTGACACTGCATAATGCGAGCGCTCACACAACCATGGCCGCCCGATCTGCTCCTTCCCCTGCATCCTCATTGGCAGGGAGAAGAGCGAGTTGCAGGAAGGACTCCACCAGAACTCTAGGACCATACCTGTTGAGACAAAGATTAAATGCATCTTGATGGGACGCAATGTGCTAGGATGGGGACAATTGTGGGTGCTAACTCAGGTTGAACTGGATGGACTTGTGTCTTTATTCAACCTTACTAACTATGTTAATTATGGGTGGAAGTCTGCTTTAAGTAGCAGAAATGCTGCAAAAACGCCAGTAATGGATTGGCACATCACTCATCCAACCAGAGGGTGAGTAACGCCATGGAAACAGATGGATATTTCTCTGCCGTGTATAGGAAATAGCAAAGTGCCAATAACAGGATCGCCATTGTGCCATGGCCTTTATGTTTATTTTCACACCCAGTTAGGATAATAAACTCATTCTAACTTTTGAGGAATGTAACACTCTGATTTTCTGTTCTGCAGGATCACGGAGATGTTGAGAAGAATACACAGACCACTATTGATTCCCTGAAATTGAAACATTAATTATGGATTACTGTAATAATTTTGGCACTCAGCACCTCTGGGTGTGGGCTTCAGATTGTATCTTGTTCATAAAATCTTTAACAGGTGTCTTGGTATACACATGTGACCAACTTTATGTGACTTCCTGAATAAAATGTATGTGTACCAACTGGGTTAAATGTTGAATGGAAAATAATCAGTAAGCTATTCCTTCCAATGGGATCTTAGCAATCTCACAAATATACTTAAACTTAATTTTGTAGGTATGATGGAAAAAAAGCTTTGTTTTAAAGAGATTATGTAGATAAATCATAACCCAATAAAAGATTTCCACTCACACTATGTTAGTACCAATTGTAAAAGTTTGTATTCCCTGTCACTTTCTGCCTCAGTGACATTGGTCCCCAGAACAAATAGAGAGGGTGAATCCAACAAGAGGAATCAATGAAAATCTGGGAGGGGGGTCTAACGCTTCTCTACTCCATCCCAAAAAAACATTGTTCCATATTTAAAAAGTGTTTAGAAACAACAGCTGATGGGGACAAAAGAGCCAATATTCCCTGATGAAGGGTGGTTTAATTGTTTTTTGTCAAAAAAAGAACATCCTTCCCATATCGGTGGACAGAGACTTTGCTAGGTATTTTTTAAAACACGGGTAACTCTCATTCTTGACAAGGAGGCCTATAATGCAGAGATGTCAAGATTACTGTCAGTTTGCGGTACTTATCTGCCTTAAAAAGGGAATCCCACTGCAAGTTATAAAAAAGAACTTGTTGCACTACTGGAGTAAGGCTTTCAGAAGAAGGTCATTTCTAAAAAAGATAAGGCCTTTCTCATTCCGGTAGCACCGAGGGTTCCTATAATATACTATTTACCGAAGGTGCACAAGGATCCTGTTTGCCCCCCTGGGAGACCAATCGTTAGTGGCATCGATTCGGTAACTTCCAGGGTGGGCAAATATATTGATCACTTTTTGCAACCTTTGGTCATTAAGACACCCTCTTATTTGAGAGATTCTACCCAGGTAATCAATCTATTTCAACATTTTGAATGGAAGGACACCTATGTACTTGCTACTGCGGGCGTCTCCTCCTTGTATACGGTGATTTCGCATGAACACGGGAGGGAAGCAGTGGATCATTTTCTAAGACAGGATACTCTTCACGTCCGTCAAAGACGTTTCATTTTAAAGCTTTTTGATTATGCCATGGAGCGTAACTATTTTTGGCATAATGGCTCCTATTATGTTCAGAATAGAGGGGGGGGGCATGGGGGCTAAATTTGCCCCGAGCATGGCCAACCTTTTTATGGCAAAGTGGGAGGAGGATGTCGTCTATCATGAGTCCAGGTCAGAGCTGGTACTCTGGAAAAGATATATAGATGACATCCTCCTCCTATGGGATGGCAGTTTAGAATCCCACAATGAGTTTATCACTGGTTTGAACACCAACGATAGGGGTATTCTTTTGACACGGGAAGCAAGTAGTGTGGAAATCCATTTCCTGGATCTTAGAATTAGAGTGATTGAGGGACGGATCGTGACATCAACCTATTTCAAAGAGACGGACCGCAACGGTTTCATTCACACCAAGAGCTGTCACCATCAGGCTTGGTTGGAATCGATTCCTAAAAGCCAGTTTCTGAGGTTGAGGCGGAACTGCACCAATGTGGATGATTTTGACAGAGAAGCCTCTATCCTCAGAGGACGGTTCCTTGAAAAAGGCTACAGTGCAAATCAACTAGATGCTGCACTTGGTCTGGCTCGAACGAAGAATAGGGATGGTCTGCTGGTGGTTAGGCCAAAAATACAGGATGATTCTTTCAAATTTTCCTTTGTTACTGGCTATTCCAACCAGCATCATGATATAAAAAAAAAAAATACAGAAACATTGGAAAGTCCTACGAGGTGATCAGGTTTTGGGTTCTATTATACCCGAGCGACCACAGGTAGTCTATCGGGGAGTTCCTCCATTGAGACTACAGGTGTCTCTGAATATAATTGATCCTCCAAAAAAGGTTTCTTTTTTCCAAAGCATGGGAGGTTTTTATCCATGCAGGAGATGTCCCATTTGTAAGTTGAACACCAATAGGAGTAGGAGAACAGATTCCTTCCAATTAACTTCCAAACAAACCCTTTATGACGTGCACCACAAAATATGTGGTTTACGTGATTAGGTGTCCATGTGGTATACAGTATATTGGACGAACGAAGCACATGCTCCATATTAGACTTAGTGAGCATGTGGCCAATATTAGACGTGGCTTTCCAAAACATAGCTTATCCAAGCATTATGCTTTGAAGCATGACTGCAACCCAGAGGGTACCAGTTTTTTGGATATAGATAAATTTTGTGGGCATTGGAGAGGTAGTCATATGGTTAGGCAGGTTTCACGTCTAGAAACGAAATGCATCTACCAAGCCCAGACCTATGCTCCCTTTGGTATGAATATCGAGTGGGACATTAACGCATTTATTAACAATGGATAGACACTTTTCTGTCACACGTTGATGTGCGTTATCTCTGCCCATTCGATGTTCATCTTAGGGTTACTTATTGGATTGTTATATTTTTCCTGGTTTTATCTGATTATTCATTTTCTGTTAGGTTTATAGGTTATTAGTATATTTTTATAATTCATGAAAGTCTGTGCTGTTTTATATGATACATGTATTATGCTTGTCTATTGTTTTACTGCCACAAGAGGTCACCACTCCTTGACGTTCACACACACTTATAGTCCCTCTCCCCATATAAACATCCTATGTGGGCTTTATATTTTACAAAAATGATAAATCTCTTCCCATATAAATATTTCATTTAGGCTTTCTATTTAAATAATGAACCTATTTGAATTTTTGTCATTTTAAAATTTCTGTTTGGAATTTTATTTGGGTTATTTAGCCTAATTTTATTATTGTTTTTCACGTCGTTTGCGTTCAGTGCGTCTCATTGGTTGGGAGATGACTACTTCCGCCTGATGGAACGCACACATTTCCTGTGAGAAATGTTGTCCAATGGACGGAGGTTCGTTGCTTCCGTCTGGTGGAACGCACACAACTTCCAGGTGGGCGGTGCATGGGTCGGGGGATTATCACTTCCGTCCTGTGCATCACATGCAATGTTCTTTGGTGCATCTCATTGGTTGGAAGATGATCACTTCCGCCTGATGGAACGCACACAATATCCGGCCTTACAGTTAGATCCACTTCTTATAAATCACAGCATCACGTGTTGTCACCACGCCCCTGAGGACACACGTCTGTGACGAAAACGTTGAAACGTCGGGCCGAATGAGGGACGAGTGACGTATTGTGAACAGAGGAGTGGTCGCCTTCTTATTGGTAGGAAGAGCTGGACGCTTTCCTTTTTCCTTATGCTTTTCATTAATTTAATGTGAGTTGTATACCTAGCCCTTTGTGAAATAAATTGCAATTTTTATGGATGTTTGCGCAATGAGATTATTCTTTCATCCCCCCATATGTAACCATTGAGTTGTTCCTGTGGAGTTTATCTCCCAGCCGGGGTTGGAAAAACAGTCATCTCTGTCTCTGGTGGGTCTGTGAAAGAGGATTCCTTGCCCAACTAGAGGACCTTTAGATGAATAGGAATTGTGGAACTGGCTCTTCAGACATTTGCTCAATGTGTATATTCTATACACTGGCGGTAAGAGTCAGTCTTATTGGGTGTCGGTGACGGTTCTCCTATCTTCCTATCTCATTGGAGGTTTCTGGATGGACTGCAATCTTTTATGTTATCGATTGTATTTTTTATACATATGTTCTATTGCCATTATTATTTAGCGCTATACCTATACCCTCTATTTTTTGTCATTGTATCCAGCAATATTGTGTTATTGTGCTTTTGTGATATTCTGTTTAGTTTTGAGCGCAGCAAATTTTCTCTTTTTTTCTACGTGTAACCCTTTGTATTTTGTTCTTGTAGTAAGGCAGCAAACCCTCAGTCCTAAACAATCAATGGCAACTTGACATGGGCTAAACACCCCCCCCCCCCCCCCGGTTCGGTTCGCAGCATGACTTTCAAACATTGCAAATGTTCAGAGCCAAATAACAAACCCCACTGAAGTCTATGGGACCTGAACTGGAAAAAATCAAAAGTGCCCATTTTGAAGGTTTATATGCAAGTAATTGGGCATACAATGGTTATAGGGGTCTGGGTACTGGCCTGGGGGACATGTATCAATGAAAAACAAGTTTGTAAAAAACATAATTTTTAAATGAGCAGTGATTTACTGATGCTTAAAGTGAAACCATAAAAAACATAAAACCAATAAAAATGAAAAAATAAATAAATAAATAAATAAATTAAATATAGTGCCTGGTGGGTCCCCTTAGTCTGCCTGTAAAGTGGCACATCTGTACCGTGTATAGATCCCACTGTAGCAATAATGACATTTACAGGGATGAATGAACGGTTCGGTCCGAGCATGAGTGCGGGCTGAACATTTGCTTGTTCGGCTGCTCAACGAACACCCGAATTTGCAGGGTGTTTGCCCCAACGAACACCCTGTAATGCACTGAGCGCTGCACAGTGCATTCTGCGCAGTGTAAGCTGGTTGTTAAGGAGCGGTACCAGGAAGCCGACTGCCGCATCCTTAACAACCGATGAGTCATTAGCTGTCAATAGTTTTCCCGCTGACAGCTGAATTTTAAAAAAAGTGCCGGTAAAAAAAATTAAGAAAAGAAAGGTGTGCCCCCCCCCCAGTCCATACCAGGTCCTTGGGGTCTGGTTTGGATTTTAACCACTTGTCGACTGGGTCATAGCCAAATGATGGCTACAGCGCGGTCGGCTAGTTCTGGGAGGGCTTCAACGGACATCCTCCTGATCTTGCATGCAAGTGTCCATGCTCCCTGGGTTCAACGGACCTGGCGCATCATGGATCACAGTAAAGGGCCAATGACAGCAGGCCTTTACCACATAATTCCTCCATCCAATGACGGAGCGATTGCAATGTAAACAATCCGGGTCATGCAGGGGTTCAGCTCTCTCCTTACACCGATACAGCGTGCGAGCAGAGGAGAGAGATGGAGTGAAGCACAGAAAGTCTAAATTAATTTTTACTGTGCTTCACAGTGCCCTAAAGCACCCATCTGTGCCACATCAGTGCCCCCTGTGCCACTACAGTGCTACATCAGTGCCCCGTGTGCCACTACAGTGCTACATCAGTGCCCCCTGTGCCACTACAGTGCCCATCAGTGCCCTCTGTGCCACTACAGTGCCCATCAGTGCAACATCAGTGCCCATTGTGCCACTACAGTGTCTATCAGTGCCCACGGTGCCACACCAGTGCCCCCTTTGCCACTACAGTGCCCATCAGTGCCACAGCAGTGCCCCCTGTGCCACTACAAAGCCCATCAGTGCCACATCAGTACCCCCTGTGCCACTACAGTGCTATTCAGTGTCGGGAGGAGGGATGTGCTGACGTCACCGCGTTGTTTACGATCCCGGAAGGATGGGTGGTTCATGCAGGCCGGCCGGATTTTTACAAATTATTTTTATCATCTCCTAATTGTAAGTGCATTACCTTCTTATGAATAAAGTTGTATTAGGTTTTACACTATGGTGAGTTTTTTCTTTTTGGGTCACCCTGGCATTCATGTCCACTGAATATGGAGCTAACCTTATTTGAATCCTAAGAGAGTCTAAGATCACCTGCTTTGCTTTATTGGAATAAGCCCTCTTTGTAAGCTGACATCAGATTCCCTCCTGGGATAAAGGCCTTGGCTGGGCAGTAGCCATAAAACTTCATTTTCTTTTTGCATATAAGTGCCACATCAGTGCTCCCTGTGCCATTACAGTGCCCATCAGTGCCCCCTGTGTCACTACAGTGTCCATCAGTGCCACATAAGTGCCCCCTGTGCCACTGCAGTGCCAATCAGTGATCTACAGTGCCACTACAGTGCTCTTCAGTGCCACTACAGTGCTTTACAGTGCTCATCAGTGCCACTACAGTGCTTTACAGTTCCACATCAGTGCCACTACAGTGCTCATCAGTGCCATTATAGTGCCACATCAGTGCTCATATTTTCCATCCGTGCCACTACAGTGCCACATCAGTGTCACTACAGTGCTCATATGTGCCTCTACAGTGCTCATCTGTGCCATCAGTGCCACTACATTGCTCTACAGTGCAACATCAGTGCCACTAAGCCCACTAAAGTGCTCATCTGTGCCATCAGTGCCACTACAGTGCCCATCAGTGCCACATCAGTACCACTACAGTGCTCATCAGTGCCACTACAGTGCCCAATGATGCACATCAGTGCACATAAGTGAGTGTTGATCAGTGCCACCCTATTAGTGGATCCTGGAGGTGCTACTTGCATGTTGGGCCTCTGTATGTGGCAAGGCTTTGTAAAAGTCTCATACATGTGTTATCAGCATACTCAAGAGGAGTAGCAGAATGTATTTTGGGGTGTAATTTGCATATGCATATACCATGTGAGAGACATAACCTGTTAATATGAAAATTTTGTGGGAAAAAAAATCTTTATTTTTCAAAGAATTGTGGGAAAAAATTACAACTTCAAAAAACTCACCATGCCTCTTATTGAGTACCTTAGAATGTCTACTTTCCAAAAGGGGTCATTTGGGGGGTATTTGTTCTTTCCTGGCTTGTTAGTGCTTTCAGTACATCAGGTGTGATCAATTTTCAATGATTTCCACCATAGCTTGTGGACTCTATAACCTTCACAAAGACCAAATAATATATGCCTATTTGGGTTATTTGTACCAAAGATATGTAGCAGTATAACTTTTGGCCAAAATTAATGAAGAAAATTTGCTAATTTGCAAAATTGTAAAACAGAAACAAAGAAATAAGCATTGTATTACATATCTTTTGGTCTTTTTTCATTTATAGGGCAAAAAATAAAAAAACAGTGGTGATTAAACACCACCAAAAGAAAGCTCTATTTGTGTGAAAAAAGGACAACAATTTCATATAGGTACAGTGTTGCATGACTGATTGTCAATCAAAATGTGAGAGCACTGAAAGCTGAAAATTGGCCTGGCTAGGAAGGGGGTTTAAGTGCCCAGTGGGCAAGTGGTTAAGGAAAACCCCATGCCATTTTTTTAAAACAGCGTGGGGTTCCCCCAAAATCCATACCAGACCCTAATCTGGGCACGCAGCCTAGCAGGTCAGGAAAAGGGAGGGATGAGCGAGGCCCCCCCCCCCCCCATAACCATACCAGACAACATGCCCTCAACATGGGGAGTGGGTGCTTTGGGGCAAGAGGGTTCCCAGATCCAGATTTTGATAAGATTTTGATAAGCCCCCACCCGCAGACCCCCACAACCACGGTTGTCGGGAAGAGGCCCTTGTCCCACATGGTGCTTTGGGGTGGGGGGGCAGAATCCCCCTGCCCCAAAGCACCCACTCCCCCATATTGAGGACATGTGGCTTGGTATTGTTCAGAAGGGGGGTGCTCGCTCGTCCTCTCCCCTTTCCTGACCTGCCAGGCTGCGGGCCCGGATAAGGGCCTGGTTTGGACTGGGGGGGCATGCCATTTTTTTCTTTATATTTTCAATAGCCAGGTGCCGGAAATTGTAATTGTGAATTTTAAATGGGATTTGACTCAGCTTTTCTTCTCTAGAAATTTCATTTTTGCTGCAGCATGTTCTGTATATGCTACAGATGTGCGACATTACAGGCACATTAAGGGGAGACCCCAGGCACTATATTTAAAGGAATTTTTCATTTTTAGTGTTGCCCTTTAAGCATAATTAAAATCACTGCTCCTGCAAAAAACGATTGTTTAAAAAAAAAAAATTGTTATTGATACATGTCCCCCAGGGCAGTATCTAGATCCCCATACCCCTTTTATGGCCAATTACTGTACTTGCATATAAGCCTTCAAATTAGGCACTTTAGATTTTTCCTGTTCAGCTCCCATAGACTTCAATGGGGTTCGCCATTCGAGTTAGAACATTTCCCCATCAGCCCATCCCTAGACATTTATAAAGCTAAAAAAATGACCTTTTCCCTGCAAGCTTTCTTTATTTTATAAACTACAGTTTGGGGAGCCCGTCTGTATGATGGGGCCACAATTTAGTGCACTCAGAACAAGATTAGAGATTTTTTGGATAAATTCCGATGTCTTTCTCGCAGATTTTGGATAGAAGTAACAGGGGTCGAAAAATTGGGCTCTGGGTATTGGTGGTGCCTTCACACTGTAGAGGTACTCTTGATAAAAGCAAGAATTGGCCTTGCTGTCAAAAATTATATTTATATGGCCTGGCCTGGCAGAAAGTTTGGTCTTTGGGTGTCGGTGGTGCCTTCACATCATAACCCTATAGAGGCAGAATAAGCCACTCTCGCAGCTGCGGTGGACTGCACACTAGTCTCTGCTTGGGACAAAAGTCTGCCTCTCCCTGTTGGCCTCCCAGACATGATGGGGGGGTTATTAACAAAATGTAACACAGATGGGGAAATGTGTACGTGGATGCACTTTAATCAATTGAAAGTGGTGTTTGGTGCACTTTAACTTGAGTACTTACTACACATACACACTCCACCAACACTCTACAATATACTGTACTGCAGTAAAACTGCACTGGCGCACTGAAATATACTGCAATAAACATGCACCAACGTACTTAAATATAGTGCAGTAAACTTGAACTAACGCACTGAAATATACACTGTGTTAAATGTGCACCAACGCACTGATATACTGCATTAAACATGCAAAAATGCACTGCAATATACTGCAATAAACATGCACTAACGTACTGCAATATACTGCGGTAAACGTACAATAACGCACGTAAATATACTGCATTAAACGTGCACTAATGCACTGAAATATACTGCGTTAAACGTGCACTAATGCACAGTGATAAACTGTGGTAAACGTGCAATAGCGCACTAAAATTTACTGCGTTAAACATGCACTAATGCACTGAAATATAATGCAGTAAAAGTGCAATAATGCACTGAAATATACTGCGTTAAATGTGCACTGATGCACAGCAATACACTGTGGTAAACATGCAATAATGCACCGAAATATACTGCGTTAAACATGTATTAACGCACTGAATATACTGCTTGTAAACGTGCCATACCGCACTGAAATTTACTGCGTTAAGCGTGCACTAATGCACTGAAATATACTGCAGTAAACGTTCAATTATGCACGGAAATATACTGCGTTAAAACGCACTGCAATATACTGCGGTAAATGCGCACCAAATGCACTAAAATATACTCTGTATTAAACGTGCACTGATGCATTGATATATACTGCGTTAAACGTGCAATAACGCAATGAAATATACTGCTTTAAATGTGCAGTAACGCACTGAAATACACTGCATGAAACCTGCCCTGACTAAATAAACTGTCCAATCAGGGCTCTGACAGTGCTCTGTGCCCTAATTGGCAAAGCCTTGCACCTGACCAGCAGTCAGTTGCATTGTTTCATGCAATTAGGGATTAGGGCCCTGGAATGCACCACGCAGTGCACAGTGCATTGTGGAGCGCCCAGCGGGATGTTTGCAAACATCCCACCAAGTGCCCTGGAAATTCAGGTGTTCACCGAATGGGCGAAAGGCAATGTTCGGGCCAAAAATATTTGTTCTGCCTGAACCGTTCGCCCAACACTATTTGGTGAATTTTAATCACCACTGGGTTTTATATTTTTTGCTAAATAAATTAAAAAAGACTGAAAAGTTTCAAAAAAATGTTAAAAAAATAAATTTTTTCTTTCTTTCTGTTATAAAATTTTGCAATTAAATAACTTTTCTTCATACATTTAGGTCAAAATATATTCTGCTACATTTCTTTGGTGAAAATAACTGAAATCAGTGTATATTATTTAGTCTGTAGGAAAGTTATAGAGTCCACAAACTTTGGGATATATTTGAAAATTGATCAATCCTGATGTACTGACAGCCTATCTCATTTCTTGAGGGCCACAAATGCCAGGACAGTACAAATATCCCATAAAAAACCCCTTTTTCGAAAGTAGACAGCCCAGGGTATTTAGTAAGAGGCATGGCAAGTTGTAATTTTGTTGTCAGAATTTTT
Organism: Lithobates clamitans; assembly: GCA_037952925.1. Classification (NCBI taxonomy): domain Eukaryota; kingdom Metazoa; phylum Chordata; class Amphibia; order Anura; family Ranidae; genus Lithobates; species Lithobates clamitans. The sequence continues at coordinate 60,306 of JBBGZY010000859.1, read as the reverse complement.
TGGAAAATAAAGAAAAAAAAAAATCACAATATTTTTTTTTTTTTTTACATACTGTCATCAGTGCAGTACAGTGTCATTATATGGTGTACACTATCAACTGGTGTGGCAGTGATCACAGACACTGAGTCTTGGTTCACACTAGCTGCGGCCGTGGCTCATAGTGAATTTTTGCCTGAATTCGGACCTGAAAGAGAGCCAAAGTCGCACAGGACCCTTTCCAGTGCACTCCGTAGCCACCCCAGAGGTGTGTGAACTGGCTCCATTGAGTGATTGTACACCCAGCCTGACACTTTGACCAGAGCAATATAATGTTAAAGGGAAGTGATCAGTATTTTATTTTTTATGTTTGCAATGAATTTTATTACTATAAGCAAGTTTGTTTTGTTGTGATTAGCTGTGATTGGCCACAGCTGACGGCATGGCACAGGTGGGCTGTGATTGGCCTAAAAAGGAAAAAAACTCAGCTGCTGGACAATATACCAACAATATAGCACCACATCCCTTAATTAATTTGTATATTGGAAATATGTGGGATTTTTAAGGTGCAGCTGGAAACCACGAGGAGAGACACACACTCCCTACAGGACCTCTGATAATGTGCTGAGTGCCCCCAAATAGGAGTTTCTCATCCTCGTGTTCACCTTTTTTGCAAATTAGACTCTCTGGTCCTTTCATGGCTCCTATGATTGCCTGCAGTCCGGTGTTTGGTCTTTGGTATCTAACTGAACCATTATCAACTGCAATATATCTTGGGAAGGCTCTGATATGCATTTGGGCAGCGTCCCCTGAAGAAGCCCCATTGTAGGGTGAAACATGTTGGGAACCACACCATTATGCTGTACCTTTAAGGACTGTACTGTATGAGTCTTTTATAATGCAACTGTGTTGTTTTTATGTGTTAATAAAATTGACGCTTTTTAACTAATTCTTTTCTATTGATTTAATATGCACCTTAAAAATCCCACAAATCTCCAATATACAAATACTGTGATTGGCCTAGTCTGTACCATGTGGTCAATCACAGCTAGAACACAATTGTACAAAATGCATGGCTTGAAAAGAAGCCATCCATTGTTTACAACGGTCATGTGAACTGCTGTGATTGGTTACAGCGCTCACATGGTACAGGCAGCTGGCTGGTGCAGTGATCAGCCATTGGCTGTCCGGTGACAGATTGTGCCTCAGCGTGGCCTCATGGGCAGGCACAAGGCGTGATCCAGGAGGGTGTCATATAAGAGATTCGACGAGAGTCCTGCCCAGCCATCATCGTGCTATAGGCTGGGTGGGAAGTGGTTGAATTATGGTTGGGGCAGCAGGATGTCTAATTTACAGACCTAACAAAACATATAAAAGAAGACACTTTGGCTACATCCAAGTAATGGAAGACTGAGATGGGGACTATTAAATAATAATAATTTACAGACCTGTCCATAATACTTCTCCCATGACAGGTTTCCTTTAAAGCATTCATAGTTCTATATTTGGTTCCATTTTTATCATCCCTGACTGTGTGAATATAAATACAGCTATATAGAGAAGGCAACAAAGATGAACTGGGCGTAGAAAGGGCATAATGCTGCAAATAAAACTCAAAAGAGGAAGTAGCTGGATACGAGGAAGTTAGCAAACCACAATGGCATCTGTGGTCATAATAACATTTATTAGAAATGCTCTTGTGGGTCACATAGGAACTACTAAAGCTTTCAAACCACAAAAACTGAAAAAATTCAGTAGGCTTTCCCTATGCATGTATTACATTTCCTTCAGTCAATTTCTTAGGAGAAGGGGTGTGGCTGTGTGTTGCATCGGCCTCATTTAACTACTTCAATACCGGGCATTTTCACCCCCCTCCTGCCCAAGCCAATTTTCAGTTTTCAGCACTGTTGCACTTTGAATGACAATTGCGCGGTCATGCAACACTGTACCCAAATTACATTTTTATCATTTTTTTCCCCACATATAGAGCTTTCTTTTGGTGGTATTTGATCACCTCTGCATTTTTTATTTTTTGCGCTATAAACAAAAGAAGAGCGACAAATTTGAAAAAAAAAAACCACAATATTTTTTACTTTTCGCTATAATAAATATCCCAATTTATAAAAAAAAAATTTCCTCAGTTTAGGCCAATATGTATTCTTCTACATATTTTTGGTAAAAAAAAAATCGCAATAAGTGTATATTTATTGGTTCGCGCAAAAGTTATAGCGTCTACAAAATAGGGGATAGATTTATGGCATTTTTATTATTTTTTTTTTTTTTTACTAGTAATGGCGGCAATTTGCAATTTTTATCATGACTGCGATATTGCGGCAGACAGATCGGACACTTTTGACACCATTTTGAGACCATATACATTTATACTGCGATCAGTGCTATACAAATGCATTGATTACTGTATAAATGTCACTGGCAGGGAAGGGGTCAACACTAGGGGGCAATCAAAGGGTTAAAACTGTGTGTCCTAGGGAGTGACTCTAACTGTAGGAGGAGGGGACTCACTAGGGGAGGAGACCGATTGGTGTTCCTCTGTACTGGGAACACATGATCTGTCTCCTCTCACATGACAGGACGTGGATCTGTGTGTTTACACACACAGATCCAAGGTCCTGCTCGGTTAATGGGCAATCACGGGTGCCGGGCATCGGGTCCCGAGTGAGCACGCGCTCGCCCCCCCCCAGATGCCCAGGAAGCCCAGGCCGTCATATGACGCCCGCCCAGCATTGGAGATCCCTCCTGCAGATGTCATTTGACTATATGCGGGATGTGAAGTGGTTAATATATGGCTGGATTAGCCTAATCTTGCCTACTGGGACAATTTTTTTACTTTTTGCACACAAATAAAATCTGCATTTTTTGTGAGAAATTACTGTATGGGAGGGACCTGATGTGGGAACTAGACAGACGCAGCTGCTGCTGACCCGGAGCGCCTGTGAGAGCCCGCAGCAGTCCCGGTGGTGGACACACAGAAAGGCTGCACTCCCAGGGGCTCACCTGGTGCATGAGTGGCAGAAGCAGCAGGGAGGATAGCGGCCATAAACAGCGCTGGTCTCGGCTTGGGAGGAGAGAGGAGATATGCTGCTGGGACAAGTCAGCTTCCTGGACAGGAGATGCTCCCGGCGGTCCTCGTCCCCCCCCCCCCCCCATTTTCCTGGACCTAGACCTGGAGGAATTGCCTGGAACTCTAGAGGAGTGGAACCATGAGGAGATGAGTGGCTCTGTTTTTGCTTCACACTATTCTCGGACTGATTAGATCAATGTGATACAAGGAGATATCCCTGCTGAACATTTTTGGCATACCTCTTAAAACTTGCAGTAGAACATGGGTTTGACTATTAGCCAGACTGTATACCTATTGGAGAACTGTGTGTAACAGAACACTGATGTTATACAGATGCATTAATGATGAATACTGAAGAAATATGGATGCAAAGTTTAAACTGAAAGGCTGTGCGGTTAAAGAGAAGGGACGAAAGAATTTCAGAATATGACATCTTATAATTGAATGCAATATTAACACACAGAGCCCCTGTAAGATGGGATATACTGAGAGGAGGTATGGAAGGCAGACTTGCGTGTTCATTTCTATGGTATATTGGTGAACCACTGAATAGAGACTGAGAACAATCTGTAATAAGCAGGTGGGGAACCCTGATCGTGGACAAGGACACATACCAAACAAACAAGCCACTCACTCCCTACGCCATTGGGCCTATCTATGCCCAGTAGTATTGATGGGAAAAGGAGAATAACTGATACCTCTGAGAATCGCAGCACCGGATCTGTATCTAATTAAAGAAAACAGAATGAGGAGGAAACACGTAAGGGGGGCAATTGCGAACCCCCCCAAAGTGAGTTCGAGCCCAGGCTCTATAAAAAAATACATCACCTTGAGGTGATTCAGTTCGCATTTGTAGCGCTATACAAGTCATTCATTCAAATACATGACACAGGATGGCGGGACAGAGAGCCCTGGGAAACAGACAGGGGCCAAGATTAAGCTTCCTGAGGGAACAGAAAAAAATGGTCATAGAAAACAACCCAGGGATTTAGATACAACAGATTTATCAACAGGTATAAGTGCCGACATAGAGGAAAACTTGGTAGCTGAATACCGACAAAAAAAAACAACAACTAAAGGAGAAATGGCGGAGATGTTCGCCAAATTGGAATTGTTCGTTAAAGGAGAAATAGCCACACTCCATGATGACCTAAACCACATTCTAAGAATTGTGAAGGGAACAGCAGAGCAGTTGGAATCACAAGCATCGGCAATAAATGAGCTAAAAGACCAGATGGCAGGATTACAGAGAGACCGCAGATACACAATGTATCGGTTGGAAGACCAGGAAAACCGTAACCGAAGAAATCTTAGAATAAGGGGAGTACCATATCTGCAGGGGGAAGATTTACAAGAAAAAAATGGATAACATATTTGGGCACATGTTGGGCCTAACAGAGACAGAGAAAATAAAGTTTGAAAGGGTCCACCGGGTTAAAAAGCCAGCTGCGTTAGCAGCAGAAATACCGAGAGACATAATAGCGAGATTTCATTATTTTCAGGATAAAGAGCAGATCTGAGCGAGCTTAAAAAATAAACAGCCGATCAAATATGAAGAGACTACCCTGAAGATATTCCCAGATTTAGCAGCTGAGACCTTGGCCAGAAGAAGAATTCTTAAACCCCTATTTGAGCATCTGAAGTTGAATAATATACAATACTCCCGAGGCTTCCCAGCCTGCCTAACTGGGAGAAAAGAAGGCCGGTCAGCAACTCTTAGATACTCAGAAAATATGGCCATCTTCTGTAACAGACTGGATATACCATTAGTCAAGATCCCAGGGTGGTGGGAAGCACAAGAGGGTACCCCACCTACAGAGGAACAGAGATGGCAGCCAAATATAAAAAAGAAACTGGCCGCAGAGAAGAGGAAAAACTGAGAAACAAATTGAACTGGGGGACTGGGGACTGGACAGGGGGAAGGAAGAATGGGAGAAGAGATGAAGTAAAGTGATCGCGGAGGGGGGCAGGCAAGGGTAACCCCTATTTAGGGGGGTTAGCGGGTCTGACAGGGGACCACAATCAGAGCTCAACCTCTGGGGGGAGAACCGAAGGGCCAGGAGGAGATGGAGGGCCTCGGATCCAATGGCCATGGGAAGGCCAAATATCCCCCAAGTAGAGGTAGGGATGATGGGGCGGCAGGGGGGAGGGGGTCTAGGGTGTGGATGGGGGAAATAGGGGTACCTCTCTGGCATAGTTAAAAAAAAAATGGTAGTAGCATTGAACATCTGGTCCGCTGTGCTCCTTGGGATGTAACGGCTGGGAGCCATGGTGACGATGGGAACTGGGGACCTGGAGTACAGTGAACAAAGATGACTACCCTTAAACTTATGACATATAAGGTATGTGGGTTAAACTCCCCTATAAAAAGGTTCAATACAAGTAGAGAGATTAAGTCTCATAAAGCAGATGTAGTGTTTTTACAGGAGACACATTTTTCACATGACTCCAGCTTTAAAATACTGTAAAAAAATTACCCACTCTGGTTCTATGGGGACTCCTCCACAAAATGAGCAAAGGCAGTGGCTATAGGATTTGCCAGGGGAGTAAGGTTCACTTTGGAAGATAGAAAGACTGACCCGGAAGGGCGATATCTATTCCTGAGGGGTAGAATAAATGAGGTGGAGTACTTCCTGGAAAATATCTACTGCCCAAATACTAACTTAATAAAATATTTAATAGACATCATAAAAAAACATCATTAAAAAATTATGGAATTTAAGAGAGGAGTCATCATGGGTGGAGACTTTAACTTCTGTATGGTACCAGGGTACGATAGTACATCTCGGGCACAGACGACTGAGACTGTACAGAGGAGGTTACTAACTAAGAAACTTCATCAGAATCAACTGATGGATGTTTGGAGAATACAACATGGTAAATTCCGGGACTATACATTTTACTTCTCTGTGCACTGGACGTACTCAAGAATTGATTTATTCCTGGTGAAACATAGGCTGTTGTAGACAGTAATTAATACGAATATCGAAATCTCAACAATATCTGATCATGCCCCAGTTATTATGAGAATAACGATTGAGGGGAATCAAGACAAGCCACCCCCCTGGAGATTAAATGAAGAACTGCTACAGGATAAAGTGGCAGAAGGAATGATTAGGTTGGAGTTAGAGCAGTACTTCAAAATTAATGATACAGTAGAAATAAACAGAGCAACTTTATGGGAGGCCCATAAGGCTTGCATTAGGGGCATATTGATCAAGATGGGAGTGGAAAAAAAAGGCCAGATCTAAGAGAAGTAATGTCTTGTCAAAAGAAATCTTAGTGTTAGAACAGCAATATAAAAAAAGGGAATAAAGAAATAAGAATGGCACTCATTAGTAAAAGGAAGGAGTTGAAAGGCGTAACTGAGCAGGGGACCCGAATGGCCTATAATAGAATTAAAAGGGAAAGGTACCTCGGGGGGAAATAAGATTGGGAAGTCCTTGGATAGAATATTAAAAAAGAAAACAGCACTAAACTACATAGAGAAAAAAAAAACAGTATAGGAACAACGGTTTATAATACATCAGACATCGCCAGGACATTCCAGCAGTATTATACAAAGTTATATGCGATCAACCATAACGAATCAACAGAGCAGATCAGAGAGAGAAAGGTAAAAACCAGGGAATTCCTAAACGAAATCTGCCTAAATAAAATTATGGAAGACAAGAGTTGTGCCTTAGAAGACCCTGTAACAGAGGAAGAGGTAATAAAAATCCTAACCTACAGGAAAAAGCCCAGGCCCAGATGGGCTGACAATATTGTACTATAGAAAGTTCAAAGACATCTTAATTTCCAAACTGTGTTCATATATAAATGGGATAGGAACTAAATGGGAGATGCGGAAGAAGGCCCTGGAGTCAGCAATAACTATAATACCAAAGGAAGGAAAGGATGTTTCACTCTGTTCTAGTTACAGACCTATATCACTGTTGAATGTTGATACAAAGTTTTTTGCGAAGGTACTGGCAGGAAGGATGAAAATAGTAATGAATGATTTAGTTCATGCAGACCAGGCAGGGTTTACTCCAGGAAGAGAAAGCCGAGATAATGGAATTAGAACACTTCTGGCGGTATATAAAATAAAAGAATCCAGGACCCCCGGTCTGCTCCTGTCAATAGACGCTGAAAAAGCGTTTGACAGGGTAGACTGGGGTTTCATGCAAGATACTTTGGTAGCAATGGGATTAGGCCCCAGAATCATGCAGTGCATTAAAGCGCTATATAACCAGCCAAAAGCAAGGGTAAAAGTCAATGGGTCAGCCTCAGGATATTTTGAGATGCATAATGGCACCAGACAGGCGTGCCCCCTGTCCCCCCTGTTGTTTGTGTTGTCTCTGGAACCGCTATTGGAGAAGATTCGCCAGAACGTAAACATCAGGGGGATAAGAATAGGAGAGGAGGAACACAAACTTGTGGCATATGCCGATGATATTCTGTTCTTTATAACCAATCCCAGGATTACCCTGCCTAACTTAATGAAATAGTTAAAACAATACGGAGAGATATCTAATTTTAAGACAAACCCAGCCAAATCTGAGCTCTTAAACATTAATGTAAAAAAACAGGATGAGCAGATGTACCAAGAGGAGTTTCCATTTATTTGGCGAGATAAAGAACTAAAATACCTGGGCGTAAAGATTACAACATCTTTAAAAAAGCTATACCAATCAAATTTTATACGATTATTGAATGATATTAGATTGAACTTAAGTAAATTTGCATCTAGACATGTATCGTGGCTGGGGAGAATCAATATTTTTAAAATGAGTATCATACCGAAGATCATGTATAAATTTCAGATGCTGCCTATCCCCCTCCCACAAGTATATTTTAAAACACTTAAAACCATACTCCTTAGGTTTAACTGGCAAGGGAAAAAGCCGCGGGTTAGCTTAAAAGTATTGACTAGGGATAAGGAACAGGGGGGTCTGGGGGTACCAGACCTCAAGAATTATTACAATGCGATTCTTCTCTCACGGGTGATAGACTGGGCAAAAAACAATAAAGATACAAGATGGGTGGAAGTGGAAAGTAGGATCGGTATGGCCTTGCTGGGGAAAATAATATGGATACCTGCACGTTTGAGGAATTTAGATGATAATACACATAAGATGACACAGAAAGCACTAGAGATATGGGACACGATACACAAAAAGGAAAAATGGGGATATAGTTCTCCATTTATACCACTCAAAGACACAGAATTTGTCCCAACAGGGAGAGGGAGTGTGTTGGAAATTGGATCAAGATAGAAAATGCACAATTAATAGATGTACTGGTAAAGGGTAGGATTAGCACTTTTCAGGAATTAAAATGTAAAAAAGATTTGATAGTAATAGACGAGTGGCGGTATTTCCAACTGAAACATTTCTTTAAGAATTTGCCCCAACCAGTTCGTTCAGTAGAAAACCTACTCCCATTGGAGCAACTTTACTCAGCTACAGTAAGAAGGAAGGGGATATCTAGAATATACAAAATCTTGATGAAAGGGAACGGGTTGGAAAGGCCGTCATACAATGGTAAATGGGAAGAATTGGGTACACAGGTGAATGATATAGAGTTGGGGAAAATATTGAGATTGGCACACTTAACGTAATACCAAAGGGAGACTTCACAATTTTTCTGGAGTGGATGTAGAGAACCTGTAACCATGACCCACATCTGGTGGACATGTCCAAAAATTAGAACATACTGGAGAGAGGTATTGCAGACAATAAAGGAAATACCGTAGGTTGTAAAGCTAAAAAATTTTTTGGCAATATCTGATCTATATGCTATATAGATCATGAATCTAGCTATTATTTCTGCTGACATTTTTTATTTAATTGTTAGATAAATAGGCTTTATCAGCACTTCCTCCTTTTCTCTCTGTATGTTCTCCTCAACTTCCGGGTTTTCGAGCGTGCTCCCTTCAGCCATGTCACGGCTTCAAAGGAACTACAATTCCCTTGATGCTTAGCGGCATCGAGCATCGGCATCGAGTTTTCAATGTGTGACTATGAACCTGAGCCACACTTCCACTTCAGCAAAAAAGGGGGCAGAGTAGGGCGGAGTAAAGGAAGGGCTGTGCTGAGATGGTCATTCAGATTACAATAGTAAAGCACGGGAGGCGGAGCTACAGCATCTTGGACACGCCCGTGGCTCCCCTGCCTCCCGTGCCTGTGAACGCGCACAGCATCTCCCTGCAGGGATGTAGTCCCAAGGGAGTGGGCGAGCAAGCTGACTAACCCCCAGCCAGAATGGCTCGGATGATAGGGGCAAGCTTCCAGAGGAGGAACAGGAAGTTGAAAATTCACACACAGAAAAAAGGCATTTATTAAAGGAAAACGAAGGAAAAGGTAAGTGAACCAACAGTACACTACCTTAAAGGAACATATTTAAAAAATAAAAAACTAACCTTTAGTATCACTTAAAGTCGAGGTAGTAGAGGACCCGTTCTTGTGCTTGTTTCACCAGAAGACAATTCCAACTAAACAATACATGAGATCATTGGTCCCTCCACTGTTAAACGTGGTGAAAAGCAATAGGTAATAAAGTAAACTAAAGTTACAGTTTGGAGTATTTTAGATATAGCGGGGAGGAGGGATGGGTTGGATTTGAAGAAAAGTGGAGTGATTGGGTCAAGTTTAAGTACACAATAAGTTTCGCAGAAAAGATGGGAGTTATGTGAAGAGAGAGGAAAGGAGAAGGGGTATAGTCCGGGACATGAAAGATATGAACTATGTCCAGAGAGGAGGGGGGGAAGAGAGGGAGGAGGGGGGGAAATTGTTGTTTCTATCATATGAAGTAGTAGCGAGAAGTTTATCTCGAGTTATTTTTTGCATGTCATAAATTTTTTTATAAGATACAAAGACAATTTAATAAATAGATTAAAAAAAAAAAAGAAATTACTGTAGGCCCCTAAAAAGTATATGAGAATAAAATGGTGATAGTTGCTATTTTTTTTTTATGTCATATGATATTTGCAAAGCTATTTATCAAACACATGTTTTCAGGGAAAAAAAACACTAAAATTAATTTTAGTGCACAATTATAAAGCGGTGTTCCAGCCGATTTTTTTTTTTTTAAAAGTCAGCAGCTGCGAACACTGCAGCTGCTGACTTTTAATACGGACACTTACGTGTCCAGGGAGCCCGCGATGTCGGCCCCCTGAGGCCGATCCATCCATCGGATTGGGTGCAGGTGCCGCCATTGCAACTAAGGGAAACCGGCAGTGGAGCCGGTTTGTGAATGGCCAGCTTGTCTTCTGGGACACACATGTCCCAGAAGACAACGGGGGGCTCACCGCAGAAGAGAATGTGACATCCTCGGCCGCGGCCCGGCTGGATCAGAAGTAGTTCCAAAAAAGGTACGAGAGATAAAAAAAAAAATTAAATGTCCAAAAACGAGGGGTGGAGAGGTGATCTTTCGTTTAAGACCACCTCTCAAAATTGGGTGAAACTCTGCTTTAATTTCTAAATTACAATTTTTAAATTTTGACTATTTGTTTTCACTAAAACATTATTAAAGCAGACCTTCAGTAATTTTTTCACATTTCCATCCATTAACTCTTCTTGTTGTTTTAACTTTAGATTTGGGTACAATTTTTTTTTTCTGCCAATAAAAATCCCTTATACATCCCACTTCCTGTTTCTTGCCTGGTAAAAAGCCTAGGTTTATGACATCATGCACAGCTCTTTCTCTCACTCTTGTGAGAGTTTGCCAGGGAGTGAGGGCCTACAGAATCACTGTTTATTTCAAATAATATGCAAAGTGGTCGGAGGGAAGCTTCAGGATGGCAAAGGTATTTTTATTACAAATTATGTGAGCAGACTGCAGTTCCTCTTTAACATCACATAGGGGACAACAAGTTCAAAGTCTCTGTGATGAGACATCAGGGATCATTTAGACCTGACTTCCATTAAAGCTAATGGAGCATAGATCATGCTGCATTAGCTCCTTCCCTGGCCACAGCAGATGGGGAAAGTGACACCAAGACCTGCAACATTGTACACGTTGCTTTCAGAATCTTTACAGCTAAGAGATCAGATAAAATCTGTAAAGAATCCAGATGTTTGCTGATGCTTATGGGTATCCCTTATCCCCACCCAGTGTCACCCACCATGCAGGTCCCAGGCCCCCAGAAGGGACAGCGGAGCCCTGGAAGCATGGTGGGGGTCCCACTGTTGAGGGCAACATTCTCGGGGTCAGAAAGCCAACAGTCAGCTTGTGAAGTGTAAAAAAAACCCCTGCTGCCTCCAACATATGACATGCATCATTGGCAGTAAAAGGGATAAGCCACAGGAAAAAAATGCTAAATGCTGCAAGCACCCTGGCAGTGTTATATGGTTCGTCCCAACTCCTGTAGCTATCACTTTTGCTGGACAGCTTGGCCTGTTACAGGGAGTAGAGAAATAATAGATTGACCGGTAGAATCAATAAGTAATACAGGAAGGACAAACAAAAACAAAAAAAACTGCTATTTTAAAGGAGAAGTATGGCCAAAGCTTTTTTCTCAGCCAACAGTGGGCATCACAGAGCTGGTTCTGGCTCAGAAAATATCCCGACCATATGGTCAGGATCCCCCCAGAAGCCTGGATCTGCACCTGGCCCAGTCTCTCTGTGATCTGCTGAGAGCTTGAGCCAGCCACCCCCTCACTACATCTCAGAGCTCCAGTGAGCGCTGGAGGGGCAGAGAAGAGAGTCGGTGACTGACAGTCACAGCTCTCTGCTCAGAGTGGAGGGGGAGAACTGAGCGACCTAAGCCAACTCTACAGGTTTTGTCAGTGCAGCATGGACTTTGCACAAGTGCTGATAATGAAGGTGAACCCTCCCAATCAGAAATCCATTTAATAAAGGACAAGGTGAAGCAGTCATGTATTCAAAACAGACAAAGGCATGGGTCATGTTTGCCCAAATCCTTGTAACGTATATAGTATCCATCTCAACAGAAATAGAGTTACTCTTTAAAGGCCTCATGTGCTATGATATGCCTTGATGCAACAAACAGTGTGTGGTATACAGTGCTGGAACAAGGTCATCTAGCGCCCAGGGCAAAGATGCCAAATGGCGCCTCTCCCTTCCACAAAATGTATGACCATTATGTGTCAGCAAAAATCCCCCCCCCCCCCTCCAAAAACATTTGAACACTAATCTGCACTACCCCCAAGCATTCAATCCCTTTTGCAAACAAAATATCCCTCAAACAAAAATTTCCCTCTTCCAGTACTCCTGCCAACTTGTAGGTAGGCACTCTCCATGCAACCCCCCCCCCCTTACTTGATACTACAGCAGCCCGGGCAGCCGCCCCTCCTGCCCACCCCTTGTACTGGCCCTGGTGGAATATGTGTGCATTACTATTCATTCTTCATGGCTTCTCAATACACATATATAGTATAGAGCGGGGATTGGCAACGAGTTGATTGTGATCTACTCACTGACCAATGATTGTGGCCATATGGCTTCTATATCACAACTCTTTAATGCTGCCCTTCTCTCAGAAGTGGTCACAGACTCTTAGACCTCAAATGAGAGCAGCGATAGGCATTGCAGAGCCAAGACAAGATCTAGGCTCCCAGCACACCCGAGCACTGGGCTCCTAAGCAGCCCATAGATGATACAATGACCCGTGATGTAAGGAAAGAAAATTGCTCAATTTCCTCATCAACACAGTCAGTGTAGATTGGGGAATGCCTTCTTCAGCAGTATTGTGCTCTGCCAGTGGGGGGGGGGGGTTCCCAGCCAGCAGAACACAATGATTACTGCTAAAGGCTACAGGGATCGCATGTGAAAAAAACTAACATGCTCATTGTACTCAAGTCAATCGATGGATTGACTTGGGTACACTCAGCTTGACCATAGATGGATCGAAGCTTGGCCGGTCCCTGCTGAATAAGCCAAATTTTGATCCATGTATGGCTGGCTTAAGTGTGGGCGGTGACAAGTACAGTATGCTGGTACAGTGTCTACCTGAATCTGGTGATACCCTCTATATCCCATGACACAATGAGACAGACAATTGTAAATAATATACAACTTTATTCGTATGAGGCTGCATGCTGAAAATTAGGAAAATGGTTGGTATAAACAACGCAACAAGTACAATAATTAAAAGTGGCAACAGTATGGCATATTATATGAACATCAAAAAATGTGTTACACTTTGTTCAGTCTTCCCTATCTAGCTATGCAAACTATAGTTTAGGTCCAAAACCTGTACAATGGTGAGCTCACAGGTCTGTGTTTGGGTATAGGGCTAAGGTCCAGATCACACTCAGTTTGGCCCGAACCCCTGGGAAACTGTCACATGACCGCCATCCCAATCAACTTTGGCCATGGGATTTCCCCCCTTGCAGCCACACATGTAACAAAAGGGTGAGGATGCTGGTGACATCATTGACTCAATATGGCCACATGGGTCATGCCTATGTTTGGTTTTAGAACCCCTGTACAGTAACACATTATTTTCCAAAGCAACAAAGTGGCAACTGATATAGTCTCTTTTAAGTTATGTAGTAGAATTTCATATTAACCAATATATTTTATGTTATTCATATTAATTTGCATATGTTTTATTGATAATATAATTATTATTAATATTAATCATATTAATATTATAGAGGTAGTGGTCTTATCAATATTATTATTCAATAGTAAAGAAATAATTATTAATATATACTATGTTATTCCATAAATATAGATAAAGTCTTCATTTTTAAATGTTGAACTTTAGATGACCTCTCTGAATAATGCTGATATTTTTTATAAGACAGTCACAAGTTTACTGGGTGAAAGTGTATTAGGATAATTCATTTTTAGTTTTTAATTTAACTAATTAGAAGAGAAACACTTTGACAGCAGTTGAACTATAGCCTGATAAGATAATATTCCTAAAAATATAATAAATAATCATTGTCAAGAATAAGTGATAAAAACATCCTATACTGATGGTTTTAAAAATAATTATGTGGAATATGGGAAAGTTATGTAATTTAATTTAGTTTGACAGGGTCATACATACATTGAATAAGAAGAACACTGATGTGCATGTATGTATTGATAATTAGACAATATTGAATAAAGTAATTAGCTTTGTGTATGTATATATACATATATATTATGTAAATAATACAGTACTTTTTTGTGAAACCAATATATGAATACATACACATAGGATTCTATAGTGAAAAACAATAAGACATATAACACATAAGGTGGGGTTATTTAAAGTTCATTTTCCTAAAGTCGTAAATCTGTTATCCTTGAGTTGGTAAAGTCTTATCAGGACAAGGAGGGTTTGATTTAACATGACTGGGTGCCATACTGTCTCTACACAAGGAATGTAATGGATGAAACCATAAACAAAACCAGTTATAAATACATTTAATGAACATATAGGAATTCTGGGAATTAATACGTTTGTCTGGTTGTATGACAGGTGTCAGATTTATGGTTAGTTACATTGACGTAGATCTTAGCAACCAATCATGTTGTACCTAATATGCTTGCATTGTAAGAAACTGTATAAATTAGACATGCATCTTGTAATACTTTGAACATAAACCTGTATGTTCCCAGCTGTAAACCTGCATCACTGAGGTCCTGCCTGGTTCGATACATTATTATTCTACTTCAGTTACTACACACTGAGGTAGCAAAAAGATGTCCAGTCCTTAGAAGATGATTCAGCAGAAAACTCTCTTCCCAGGACAACTTATTTTATGCAGCAGACATTTCTGTTTATCCTCTGCATTTAGCTGACTATGCACTACAGTCTATCATACTGATGAGAGGAATCGGGAGGTGATGATAGAAGACCATGTGGCACTTACAATCCATCAGTCAGCTCTCTTCCATCTTCTTGAGTAGACAGAAGACTTTGGAATTGATTTACTAAAACTGGAGAGTGCAAAATCTGGTGCAGCTGTGCATGGTGGCCAATCGCCTTCTAACGTCAGTTTGTTCAACTATCCCCATGGAGCCGGTGCCTCCTGGCACTTTAAGGGGTTTCAGATACTGGGAGGCGGGGAAGGATTTATGGTCATGTGACTGCTGTGATTGGCTGTCACAATGGTCACATGATTGGAAAGCTCCAGATTGCAAGAAGCCATCGGGAGCTTTGCTTTAGCCGCCGGCAAGAATGCAGGGCGCGCTCTCTCGGCACAATTGTGTCTGCAAATTGGTACGCATATATGAATATTCACGAGCTTCACTGCACAGTCCTCTAGGTTCTGAACAAACAAGAACTTGACTAGGTGGATCCAGTTGGATGTTTCTCTGAAGTCTCTCTCAGCTGCCTTGTTCTGTAAAGTTTTCTCACTAATCTCCTTCTCAGACTGCCCTGCACAATGCTCCCCCCTCCGATGTTACATACTCTTTGGGTTGGTACATGTGTCCCTTTTTTCAGCAGATGTCCCATAGAGGTAACTTGCATTGGTCGTTCTTGGAAAGCCTGAAATCTACTAGACTCCATTGCTGGGAAGCCTCCAGGAACACTGGCTTCCAATAGATGAGAAACCATCTGTGTGATAATCAGTTGTTCTATACAGGACAGTGGAACCTGTCCTCTTTTAAAGATAAAACTGTTTTGCAGTACATCAGCACAATATGGAGCCAATGTCAATAGGTAGCCAGTTTAGACCTATACCTTCACCACACCTTGTGATCAAAATTGTAACAAATAGGGCAAACAAAGGCAGGCTAGAGTATAGAGCAGGCTTTCTCTATCCTTTAACCCTAGAGGAACCCCAAAAATTATTTTTAGGACTCGAGGAACCCGTACTAAAACCAATTTATCATGGTTCAATAGGAACAATGCCCCTTATAATGGTGGCCAATAGGAAGAATGTCCCCCTTAAAGTGGTGCTCAGACTGCCACCCTTAAAGACAGCGAAAAAGATATTTGGTGTCATGCTGCTGGCTTTGCTAAGTGATGCTGAACCTTGAACTCTGTAGGCATCATCAAAAAGGTGGTTCATCAGCCACAGCTCAAGGAACCCCTAGCAACCTCTGGAGGAACCCCAGGTTTCCACGGAACCCTGGTTGAGAATGGCTGGTATAGAGTATGAACAATGCTAAGGGAACATTTTGACTGAAAATCATGAGGATCAATGGATGGATGATAATTGATGGGTGGATCGATGACTGATGATGATAGATTGATGATGGAAAATTATTGAGAAATATGATAGATGATGATTGATGCTTAAAGTCTAACTCTGGGGAAGCGAAATGTCATGCATAGAGGCTGAGCCTATACTGCAGTGGTTAACTGCACATCTCTGTCTAAGGAATGGAAAAAAAGCACTTTTACTTACCTGATTCTCTGCTCTCCCAGCAGACAGCTATACTTTATTCTCCATCAGTGGACTGTCCCTCAGCATCCTCACATCCAATGCAGGGAGCCCCCCCAAGAAAGTAATGACCCCCCCTTCCTTCTCTGAGGGGCTTGTGGGAGCGGAGGACTGATAAGTGGGCACAGCCTCCCAACAAGGAAACACTTCTAGTTTTCTTGGAGTTCAGCTTTAATAAATAACTGATGGATGATGATCGATTATTACTTGAGGTATGGCTGATGAAAGATGGATGATCATTTTTAATGGCCTTTAATGGATTTATGATGAATGATGTTTATTAAATGATGGTTGATGGTGGGTGACTTGTGACTAAGATAATGATTGATGGTTAATGAGCAAGGAACCCTACAAGAGCAATTCAAAAGGGAGGCCTAGAATGACGATCAATTCCTATCATTAGTAACTGATAGATGATCATTGATGATTGCTTGAGGTATGGATGATTGATTATGATAGATGGATGATAATTGATAATGGCAGTGTTATGATGAATGATATCTGGTAAATGATGATTGATGGTGGATGACTGGTGATTATTGAAGGACGATGATTGGTGGATAATGAGGAAGGGACTCTAAAGGAGCAATTCCGAAGGGGTGCCTGGAATGATATATAATTCCAACCATTATTTTAGTTTGATTGTTCTATATCCATCAATCATTATCCTTCAATAATCTTGGATGATTGATGAATGCTGAATGATGTTTAAAGGAAGATTTATGGATAATGGTTTACCGATGATTGATGGAAAGATTATGGATAAGTTACTGGTGATAATGATCGACAGAAGGTGATACTGAATGGTTATGAGGGATCATGATGAATGATGAATTTATGATGATAATTATTTGTCTTCATTTTATTTTACAAAAATTCAGTGGAGAATAAAATAAATATTATTTTACACAGGTACCTGTCAACCCCATGGAATGTTGCCTTGTGATTTAGCTAATTGAACACAGTTGGTACTGGAAACATTTTGAGGAGAAATGACATGGATTAAAATGTAATCAAAGATGGTGAGTTCCTTTAAGTCTGATTAGCTAGGCTCTCATTAGCCATCTTCTTCAGGAAGCTCGTCCACTCATGTTGCTGAGTCTGAAAGTTGATGCACTCCTGTAAGTGGAAGTTTACACAAAGCAGGATGTCTCTGAGGAAGTTTAGGATGACGAGGTGCTTCTCCTTCACTGCCAAATGGTCGGAAATAGTGTAATTTTCTATACAGTAGATGTTCTCCATCCCCATCCTGGTAAATGTATTTCTCAACTCAGATTCTGTTCTGCATTTGGTGAGAATAATGAAGGGTAGAACACCTGCAGAAAATAAGATCCACTCTGTAAATACCGTATTTATCGGTATATGACATACACCTTAATCTTAAGAGGGAAGTTTCAGGAAAAAACTTACATTTTAAATAAATAATTTTGAAGCAATATAAGGGTGAGTGCCCATCAATGCAGTTATATCAGTGCCCATCTGCAGCCTCACCATTACCCATTATTGCAGCCCGATCTGTGTCCATCTGCAGCCTCACCATTACCCATTATTGCAGCCCGATCAGTGTCCATCTGCAGCCTCGCCATTGCCCATTATTGCAGCCTGATCAGTGCCCATCTGCAGCCTTGCCCATCATTGCAGCCTGATCAGTGCCCATCTGCAGCCTTGCCCACCATTGCAGCCTGATCAGTGCCCATCTGCAGCCTTGCCCATCATTGCAGCCTGATCAGTGCCCATCTGCAGCCTTGCCCATCATTGCAGCCTGATCAGTGCCCATCAGCAGCCTTGCCCATCATTACAGCATGATCAGTGCCCATCTGCAACCTTGCCCATCATTGCAGCATGATCAGTACCCATCTGCAGCCTTGCCCATCATTGCAGCATGATCAGTGCCCATCTGCAGCCTTGCCCATCATTGCAGCATGATCAGTGCCAATCTGCAGCCTTGCCCATCATTGCAGCCAGATCAGTGCCCATCTGCAGCCTTGCCCATCATTGCAGCCTGATCAGTGCCCGTGTGCAGCCTTGCCCCATCATTGGAGCATGATCAGTGCCCATCTGTAGTCTTGCTCATCACTGCAGCCTCATCAGTGCCCATATGCAGTCTTGTTATTTCTGAAATAGACAGAGCCGGATCTCCTGTGTACTCGGTTCGGCTCGCAGTCCTGCCCAGTCCCACCCCATGGCCCGGCTCCCATGATTGACATAACACCTGTCCAATGGCGGGATGTCAATGCTAGGAGGTGGGACTGGGCGTGACTGCGAGCGGAGCTGAGTACACAGGAGATCTGGCTCTGTCTATGTCGGTGGCGCTTGTTCCCTCTTTCCCCTCCAAGGCAGCCGATCGGCGTATAACACACACACACACACGGTTTTCCCCTGATTATTTACAGATAAATACAGTATATACAGCATATATATGATTGATGAATCATATCTACCAAACATTTGCTCATTGAGCAATAAAAAAACACAAATCCCAGTACTCATTAATGGCTGAAGTCACACTATTGAATACTCTTATTTTGTGCATAAACCATATACAGTAAAAACCTTGGCTTGTGAGCATAATTCGTTCCAGAAACGTGCTTGCAATCCAAAGCACTCGAACATCAAAGCGAATTTCCCCATAAGAAATAATGGAAACTCAGGTGATTTGTTCCACAACCATTTGTCCTTCAGTCTATAGTCCATATAAAAATATTATAGCAATGTGACTTCAAGGCAACTTTGAGGCAACTTCAGGGAATACCTGGGAAATCTTTAATCTTCCTGTAATGTCAGATCCAGATCACATCAATTAAGATAAGGATCCGACTTAGGGCTCATGCACACTGCAGCTCAAAAAAAAGCTGCTTTTACAGGCATTTGAGCTTCTTTTCCATCTTGAAGAAGCTTGTGGTTTTTTTGTGCTCTTGTGCACATTTTTATTGAGCTTATTTAAGCTCATTTGGTGCTTCTTTGAGTTTTTTTTAACATAAGCATTTTTTTTTTTCGCAAACCCTTCTTAAAGTCTATGGACACAAGTCAGATAGAAGTCGCTTTGAAATAGTAGAGGAAACTTTTCTAAAGTCGGAACGACTTCAGTAGAGCTAATTAAAGAGGAAGTAACCACAAAGTAAATGCATAATGTGCAAATGACCTGCAAATGAAGCCTTAGTTGTCACCTCTGGAGGCCGCATCCATCTTTACCTGTCTTCCTTCGGAGCCGTGTGACTGGCCATAGCTGAGTGATGTCTCTCCTGCGCATGCATGCTGGAGCCGCCAGTCATGGCACAGGGCTCTGAAGAAACGGCACGAGTGGGCGTTCCTTCAGAGCGCTTGCTCCGATGATGCACCAATGATGTCATTGGCTGCATTAAAACTAAATATCTCCTAAACGGCGCACGTTTAGGACATATTTACAGTACCTATAAGTAAGCCTTATTATAGGCTTACCTATAGGTACAAATAATTGCTAGAAGTTTACTTCCTCTTTAAGACAGCTCTCATTGACTAAAATGGGACGTGACCCTACTCACTGCAAGACCTCGCTCGTTTATCAAGTTAAACTTTATAAAACAAATTTTGCTTGTTTTGCAAAACACTCACAGACCAAGTTATTCGCAATCCTAGGCTTTATTGTACTTGCTTTGAAACTTGGCTTGTTACTTGATTCCTATGGTGTACCTTGTTCAGCTTGACAGGATGTTCACTTGCAGAACTTGCAAAAAATTGTTTAAGAAAAATGTTGACATTTAAGCAACGGCTTGGGTCATGCGATTTTGCAGAAGTGTCTGAGACCACATTATCAAATAAACAAATCCCTTCTGACTAATAAGGAGCCCCATTCACTGCTTTGGCAGACATTTGTATCTTATGCCGCGTACACACGAGTGGGCTTTTCGACAACAAAGGTCCGACGGTCTTTCCGACCGGCTTTCGACGGAGTTACGACGGACTTTCTAACGACCGGACTTGCCTACACACGATCACACCAAAGTCCCACGGATTCGTATGTGATGACGTACGACCGGACTAAAATAAGGAAGTTGATGGCGAGTAGCCAATAGCTGCCCTAGCGTCGTTTTTTGTCTGTCGGACTAGCATACAGACAAGCGGATTTTTCGACCGGACTCGAGTCCGTCGGAAAGATTTGAAGCATGTTCCAAATCTAAAGTCCCTCAGATTTTCAACAGAAAAAGTCCGCTGCAGGTCCGATGGAGCCCATGCACGGTCAGATTGTCCGCCGGACTCGGTCTGTCGGACCAGTCTGGTCGAAAAGTCAGCTCGTGTGTACGCGGCTTTAGGCCCCTTTCACATACAGTAGTGCAGG
This sequence comes from Lithobates clamitans, assembly GCA_037952925.1. Lineage (NCBI taxonomy): Eukaryota > Metazoa > Chordata > Amphibia > Anura > Ranidae > Lithobates > Lithobates clamitans. The sequence continues at coordinate 39,596 of JBBGZY010000859.1, read as the reverse complement.
CTCCACTGAAATCAGCAGGGGATCTGTGAGATGATCTCCGGCTGAGCTGATCAGAGCGGGGTGGATGACAGGTTCAGGTCCGCTCAGTTTATGCAGCGTTGACATGGACAGTCCCCACTCTGCTCTATAGGTGGCTGGGCGTAAACGGACTCCGCTGTCCATTTTCACCTGACTGCTCTCCAATCCAACCTGCCTAGATGGAGGGGGACAGATCGTCATCCATTTTTTTTTTGTTTTTGTTTTTTTTTAGCGTACTGGATGGAATTGGAGGTAGGCGGGTGTAAACAGTCCATAGGGGTGAATAGAGGGTCCAATCAGGTCCACCTGAAAAACTGGCAGGAGGACCTGATCGCCTGTGTGAAAGGGGCCTTAGGAATTGATGATAAATAACTGCTGCTACAAATGTAGTATTGCACTTACCAGTCAACTTTTGAGCTTGTTTCAGGAAATCTTTGATGAGGGTGAAATCCTCCTTGCTGAGAATGTGTTCAGAGCTGTAAGAGCAAGGCAGAGCAGTTATAGACTACTACTAGAATTCACCAATGTAGATACAAAATAAAGCCTGTGACTAGTAGGGTTGAGGTTTAAATTTGGGGCAATGAAGGGCTCGCCCCGAATGTTAGCTCTTGGCACTTCGGGAAATGAACCAAAATGGCCTGTTTTCCTGCCTGCTGCAATGAACCTCAGGCTGTGCAGGAAGTCCCTTATTAGTGGCAGTATTACTATCACCACTAATTAATGACAGCTTCCTGTTCAAGGCTGGGGTTTCTAAGACAATGGCACCATAGCAACCACAGTGTCCTCCAATTCTCTCCCCGTGAATGACAGCATTGAGGAATAGCAGTTGCTAAGACAATAGCGGCCACTGGCATCCTAGCAACTGATATCGCTTCCCAGCCCCATAGACTGTGCTGCTGAATGTAAACAAATGGGACAGGAATGCTGAAAGACATCATTGGACAACTATGGCACAACTACAATCTTTGATTGAAGACATCAGCTAGCATCCCCTGTCCTTTTATGTACTATCAGCTGAAATAAGGTGGGCTCTATCTGGCTTGCAGCAGTTTCTAATGTAAGTAATTAAGGGTGGCCATTGCATTACTCAGCTTTTGGTAAAATCAGTTCAATGATCTATACTGGTTTGATGTCTTTCCTGTGATGGTTCAGAAACTTTAAAGAGATAGCAATGATGCTGGAAAATTTATTTCCATACATTCAAGTATCCATAGGTGCAAAGCTAGCCTCAATCAGACTTGAATACTATAAGATTAAATATCCATAATATATTTTTTGTAGATTATTCTTTTCAGTGCATGCTCATTCAAAAATGAAAATCTAACAATGACAAGCAGAAAGTTCCCTATCTTTAATGAATAAGATGTTTTTTTTAACTTGTCAATAGTAATAATAGTAAGCAATCTGTTGATCCTGCCAGTTTGAGCAGGCCCTGCTTCTTATTGAAGGACGCCAATGCTGTATAATGCCACTTTAACACCTTACAGCCACTAGCCACTTCCACACAGCAATGTCATGGCCAGTAACAGGCAGCCATGTCCAATAAACATGACATTTGGGTTTGGGTTGAACATTAGTTTGACCTGAACCCAGCCTGTTCATGGTTTGCCCAAATGTGAGACAAAACAATCCTAATTGGCCAGTGCATTTGTCCAAATCCCTGACTGACTAGAATGTAAACCAACAGCCTGGGATCACAAGTGACATAATTGACCAAATTTGGTCATAACCATATATGGTTAATGACATCACCCAGGATCCCCAGATGTTTTTTTTTTGTATTCTAGCGGCCAGAGATCTGTCATTTAGTAAGAGGCGTGTGTATGGGGAACATCATTGGGTGGCAGATTGTCCTAGTGGTGGGGAAACATCATGAGTGGCGAATTGGGGGAGGTGATTGATGGATTTACGTTGGGGACATTATTTCCATTTTTTTCTGTAATGTTATTAGTTGACTTTTTCATGGTGTTGAGGTGTCTATTTACCTTTCATTTTTTTTCAAAATTATAATAGGTAGTGTCACAGACTTTGGGCTGCAGGAGAACCATTGCCCGGAGAACTCTGTGTTATAATGTGTTCTTAAGTTATCCAAACAGAGCTGGTCACTAATTGCTTTTGGCTTCTTATGCAGAAGTTAGTCCTATGGGGGGGCCGGACTGTCTGGGGTGGTCATCGTCATGATAATAGGATTAGCTGTCTAAAGTGACCGTTGTGTGAGATAATGGGAGTAGCCATTATCTGATGGATTTCTGTATAAATTCAGTGTATTTCTCAAATAAAGCAGTTCTTATTCTAGTTCACTCCAACACTGGTGTTGTCTGCTCCTTGGGGTTACTATAGCCAGATCCATTGGTCTCGTTTTCCAGGACTTGGGGAGCAGCTTCTTGGTGAAAATACCCAACAGGGTATCCGAATTCCGTCACAGGTAGTACTATTTACATTCTCCTGGGAGAGGGTAGATATCTGGCAGCTCCCTTACTCTAGAAGGGCCCTTCCATGTTCCTTTAGGTGGGGAAGAGGCCCTTGTCCCTCAACTTTGGGACAAAATGTCTTGCAAGGGGTGAGGCATTGTCACTCTCCTAGCAAGATATTCCCTATATGTTGAAAGGCACGTGGCCTGGTACAGAAAGGGGGCCTCACACATTCTGCCCTCTCTTTCCTGGCAATTCAGGCTAAATGCCCAGATAAGGATCTGATTAGAATGTTAGGGGACCCAATGTCAAGTTTTTCCCATGCAAAAAAAAATGGTGAAGAAGGTGAGAAGAGAAGGAGTTGTCCTGCAGTACTAACACGCTTCCTGTACTAGGGCAACTCCATAGATACAGTACAATGAGTGAGCATTTTCACCATAAGACAGGTGAAATAAAAGAAAAAGAGCACTGAATTAGGAAACCAAGGTCCCTATACAGCTTCATATCTATTTTGTTTCTGTCTTGGGGAGTCTCCCTGTGTGCCCCTGCTGGATGGCCCACCTTGCCATTAACTCCCAGACTGAGCATATTCTTTGGTACCCCTTCATGTCATTGGCCCAAAATATTCTTTTGCTTCCTGTGCTTTATGTGGTTATGTATTTAATTTTTTTCCTTTTTTTATTTCTATGACATGATCTCTCCACAGGTATACTGGATTTGATTGACTCCTGAAGAAGTGAACAGTGCTTCACGAAACGCGTCAAGATAAAGTCTAGTGTCTCTTTACCTGTCTTTTTGTGCAATGTTGCCCTAATGTGGAAATATGCAGTTTTTTTAAAATTCTATACTATGATATATGTATTGTTCATCTTGTCTATTTTCAACTTGAATATGGAATAAAAACCATGTATTTTTTATGTAATGTAGTATCAACTTTTTTGGCACAACTCTAAAAAAAAGTCCCATGGGAATGTTTTTCCTTCAGATATCTATAGTAGGTGAAACCTATATTCAATTTAAAATAACAATTCTATACATATAATGATTAAAAAGAATTAAGAAAAAAGTTCACAGTACAATTTCCCCAAAAAACAAATACATTTTCTAATTGATTTCTCACTAACAGAAGCCTACCTGTATACAAGAACAGGAACAATGAGATCGGGAATTTTCTTTTCCTTAGATTTTTGTGTTAGAAGATCATTTCGCATCTTGATGCTTTTATCCCAATCCACCTTCATATTTAAAGGTGCAAAATTACCTATATGGTTAAAAACAACAATAAGAGACACAGAGAAATTTATATATAAAATATTTGCTGTAGGAATGTCCCAAGCTTTATCACAACCGTCATAAATAATCACAACAATGTGTCTAATTTGTTTATTTCCTGTGATTGACAGCTCCATCTAGTGGTCATATTGAGGATTTTAATGATTGAGGTATTTCAGAAATAAACTGCATTGGGGCCACTAGATGGAGCTGATGATCATCGGAAATAAATATATTGCATACAATACAGTGTGTATTTGTGACCATTTTGATTATTTTGCTTAAGGCATTCCCACAGTGTTTTTTTTTTTTTATATAAATAAATTCCCTAACCTATTCGTTGATTCTGGCTTGTGATTAAACAATAAGGAATACTAAAACAAACAAAGAAATGACTGGTTGACATTTAAAAAGAACTCTAAAAGACTAAAAATTTAAAGAGGACCTACATGGTAGAAGCTGCGTCCAATAGGATACCAAGGGCTAATCACCAGTGTAACCATAGTCTCCCTGCAGATGGTCCTTTCCCTATTACTTACTTACCATAACTTGTTCTACATTGTGTTTCTGTGTGGAGGTGGCCCTCTTATTAGAGGCAGAGCTTTGCTTCCTCATGTCATAGCTGCCCCTCTTATGACAGGTCATCTGATGACTGGTGGGGAAATTATATGGGTGGAGGAAGCACAGATCCACAGGATAGATAAAACAGAAGCAGGGAGATCCTTGCACTGCAGGTCCTCAAAAGAATGGCTTCCTCACCAGCAAGGAGAACATTGAGCATTACACTAGTGATAATGTATCTCACTCCAAATCTCCTGAGATTAGCATCTTACTGCCAATTGCTTGGTTCTCACAGCTTCCTGAGCAGAGAGCTCTTTGCTCTGCCCCCCATGCTCACTGGAGTGCTGGGCTGTGGAGGGGGTGGGAGCGACTAACTCAAGCTAATCACTGAGAGGCTTAGCCGGGTGCTGGTTCAGACACGTGGGCGGATCCCGTCTTCATTGTCGCAATCTTGCCCGAGCCTGGACTGACTCTGTGACGTCAGCAGACAGTGGACTTCAGCCGGCTGTCTGCTGAAAGCAGGTCACAGGAGTGCAAAACAATGTGGTACAGCCAAACGAGCATTCCTGAGCCTTGACTCTGTGTGTCCATTCACACACAGAGACATGGCTCGGCCCTGCCCCCTATCTCTCCTCATTGGCTCACTGGCTGTGAAAGACAGCAGCGGGAGCCATTGTCTCAGCCAATGAGGAGGGAGAGTCCCCGTAGAGCCGAGACTCTAGTGCCTATCGCTGGATTAAGATGAGGCTCAGGTAAGTCTTAAGGGGGGCTGCTGCACAGAGGGGGTTCTTTACCTTCATGCATTGAATGCATGAAGGTAAAAAAACCTTCAACCTTTATAACCACCTAACTTTTTTGAGTTTAAGCCCACTTTAGGTTGTTTTTACTTTTTATCCCAGCTAGGAATACGTAGTTATCATACTTATCATATTTGTCTGACACATTGTCTTAACACGTTGTACAAATCAAGAGATTGTATCAACAATCTTTTACAGCAAGAAAAACACAGACGACAGCTAAAGCCAATTCCTTGTACAAAGTTGGAGCGATGAAGGGTATACTTTATATAAATGATGACAATAACAAGAAAATGAGCTCTAGATCTTCAGCATGTTGCTATTTTTCTCCTATACCTACAAGATCCTGACCAATGCATCCTTTTAAGGTTAAGAGTCATCGTAATCTACATCGTAGACTTCATACTGAGGCTGCATTCACATCTACTTATATCGGGAACTTGTGTTCCCACTCATGTTTTTTGCTCTTTTTTTTTACTTGTTAATGCGTGTCACACAAAGGGAAGTCCATACACCCTATGTGTGACAAACGCCCCAAAGAAGCTCCTGTACTATCTTTGGAGTGGAGCATGGTGCTATTTTTACCATGTTCCTTGGTGTTTGCAGCCCGTTTGTCGCGCAACAAAGTACACAGCAAATGCATGTCCCCCTACCCACACTTGAGGTTCCATTAACATTTAATGGCAACACAAGTGGGATGCACATTTGCAGCGCGTTTCCAAAATGCGTGATGCAGAGCACATTTTCTGTTTGGTTGATAAGCGATCGGAAACACAGAGATGTGAATGAGGCCTGAAAGATCAAACTTAAAAGTAATAAAGACCTGCCGGGGATTCCTATCCTACATTACGATATACTAAACAAAAGGTTTTGGCTAGAAATACTGTACATTGAAATTGTGCACAAATATAAAAATTAAGCTGAGCTGTACATAAATGTTAGTATATGTAAACAGACATAAGAAAATAATAAATACTTGCAGTATGAATTGTCCGATTTAACTAGAATTTATTCTGTAATGCTGAAGACATCTCACAGCTTATCCAAGTTACTTCTTTACTCCAGTTTTGAAGGGAGGAAGCTACCAAGATAATGCCTCTAACATTACAGAACAAGTCCAGTTGAATGTTACTAACTACTACTAGGCATACTATGACCTGGACACATAAGAACCTACTAGACTAGATATACCATGACCTGGATACATAAGAACCTACTAGACTAGATATACCACGATCTGGATATATAAGAACCTACTAGACTAGATATACCATGACTTGGATTCCAAAAAACCTACTAGAGTAGATACACGATGACCTAGATACAAAAGAACCTATTAGACTATTAGACTATAAACTTTATATCATCACTAGACTGGATATCCCATGACTTGGACACATAAGGACCTACTACACTAGATATATAGTACCATGACCTGGATACATGAGAACCTTCACAGACAGTTGCAGTATGAGTTAATAAATAGTTCTGTAGCGCTTCCCCCCGGAGGGGTCACTGAAAATAGATAGGTTCTCCCAAAGAAGTACAGAGGCACAGTCATATGCACACTGACAACTCAATCACGGACTAGGGGATGACTTTTTAGAATGTATTTTTGAAGAACTTTAACAGGAGTGGGGTTGGGGGTCACAGGATACTCCAAAAGGATCAATGGCAATACTGAGAGGACAAACTCCTCGCTAATCTTCAAATAGCAGCCTTTCCTGGAAGTAACAGAAAATGGCCAGTAAATCTAGGATCCTATAACAGCAGTCCCAGGCAATTTAGCAGCTTCTGGCACTTGGTCCCCTTCTGGCACTTGTACAACTGTTTGTCTACAGCAAGATCTTTATTCACAATGTCTGCCACCCAGCAGCCACAAAAAAGATCCTCAGTGAGGGAGATAAAAAGATCTTTCTCCACACCAGGACTTCAGAACAGTGCCCTCCAGTAAGTAGTCCTTTAGCAATCTTCTCCAGGCCTTCAGGACAGCAGCTGCTGAGGCCCAGAACTACAATTTCTTGTCTCAGTAAAGCTGCCTCGAGGGGCAACAGCCCCAAGTAAACTGGGACTCTCCCTGAAAGGAAAGGAACCCTCTGGCAAGGTTTCTCAATTGTTTAATACTTCCCCAGCCACCTTGTGGATGCCTCATTCTAGGGATTGGCTGGGGCAAGATAAATATTCACTCTGATCAATTGAATCTCCCATCCCTAGACTCTGGAAACTTCTTTGGGTGGGAGGAATGAAACTCTAAGCTCAGGAAACACAGAACAGACCAAAACAATCAATTACTGCTCCACTCACTACAGTGAAGCCAAGAAATAAATTTAACCTAGCAGCCTGACTAGAGGAGGGCACTACAGTTCATTAAATACAGGAAGACTTAAGTGTAAATGATAAATTCCTAGTGAGTTGCTGTTTCTTGTATCATCATCATTTGCAGAAAAAACTAAAAAAAACTTAAAATTGTAGAAAAATTGTATAAAAGACTTACATAATTGAGCATAGATTTCCCAAGCTTCAGGAGCACCAAGCTTTGCAAATCCACGGTTGTCCACAATAGTGATTGCATCAGAGAGCTCATATGCTTTCCTCTCCATGGTCTTCCCACCGTGTGACACTCCTTCTCCTGCCTTGTCCTGGAAGCGGCCATTGCCCAATATATAGAGGCAGGAATTGACAAAGGAGGACTTTCCATGGCCAGTGAAACCAAAAAGCTGGATAAGAATACGGTCAAACCGGCCAGTAGGTAACTGGTAGGATTGGATGTACTTTGTCAGTTGACTGTAATCCGTGGGATTTATGTCCTTTGGCTGTTCACGCTTCTTAGCTGAAAACATAACATAATATTTAACGCTAGTCACTTCTGGACCACTGAACTATCTCTTAGTATCCATATTTATTTTAAATATACAATATTCCTAAAGTTTAAATGAAATAAGTCCACATACCTGAGATAGCTTGGTCAGTCTTTAGGATTATATGTTCTATCTCTTCTAAGGAATCCAAAAAGTCTTTGAGAACTTCTTGAGCCTGTAGAAGGAAGATATTCTTTCTATAATTACTTTCATTTAAAGGGCTAGTTCCGTTTTGCTGACCATTGATAATCACACTGAGGAGTCCTGGAAGAAAGAAGGTTGCAGAAAAACATGGCCTTCAAGTGCCCAGACGGTTGCATTAGCTAACATGGACAGTGAAAGCTATTCATCCAAGAGGGTAGGTGCAGCGAGGACCAGGGGTTTGGGAGGGTGCTGGGAGTTATTTTGCCTTTTCATGCTTTGTTAAAAGATGAACTAACCCTTTAACTGCTACTTTATATTTTGTGGCTGTATATCTAACAGCCATATTACAAAAATAACAGTCGCACCAATTGTCACCAGAATACTTACATTATTTTATTTGAGGCCAAAAATATAGAAGACCGTACAGTACTGTAGTTTTACAGCAAAGGTTTCTTTTTTCATAAAAACTCCAACTTTTACCATTAAGGAGGGTGAAGAAAGGAAGCGCCACCTGAGTGCAGCATTAGTAGGTACTTTTAATGACACAAAGTTAAAAAACACTTACAAGAGACATAATTAAAAAGGCTCATCTGTAGATGGATAGTCCTGGTGAGTTCCTCGAGCTCCAGTCTGGATGGTGTGTCAGCCGTGTAAGGCTGCAGGGGAAGCTGTTCAGCAGGTGGTTTGTCCTGTGGCCATCAGGGGGAAGCTGGGGCCAGCGTGGAGCGCACAGAGGGTGTGTGTGACGTCACGGGCAGTTCAGCGGCTTCTGGGTACACTCCAGGGGGAGGGCTCACATAGAGGGAGTATTCAGACAGTGGGGGAGCACTGGATAGGCTACGCGCTCGGAGCGGCTGCTCCTTCAATAGGCCTGAGGGGGCAGTGTATGAGTGCTGTGCTATTTATAGGCCGGCGCCGGCTGATAGCACAACGCTGTTTAAGAAGTAGTACAGTGCGGCGAACTCAAAGGGGGAGGGGGTAATACGTATCAAGTATCATATGCATATAAATAAATTAAGTTATAAAGAATTTGTAGACAAAAATTATTATAAAAATCATATATATAAAGAAAGGGGGGGGGGGGGAATCATATGTGAAAGGGATTATCATTATATGGAACAGATATGGAATATTGATAATCCCTTTCACACATGATTCCCCCCCCCCCCCCCTTTCTTTATATATATGATTTTTATAATAATTTTTGTCTACAAATTCTTTATAACTTAATTTATTTATATGCATATGATACTTGATACGTATTACCATTCCCTCAGCCACTATGTGCCCCCTCCCCATTTGTCATTCTCTTTGTGTTCCCTCTTTTACTCCAGTGCGGTCTCTCACAAATTTTGCTTCATACCCCCTCCCCCTTTGAGTTCGCCGCACTGTACTACTTCTTAAACAGCGTTGTGCTATCAGCCGGCGCTGAGCCTTGTTGTCCCACAGCGCCGGCCTATAAATAGCACAGCACTCATACACTGCCCCCTCAGGCCTATTGAAGGAGCAGCCGCTCCGAGCGCGTAGCCTATCCAGTGCTCCCCCACTGTCTGAATCCTCCCTCTATGTGAGCCCTCCCCCTGGAGTGTACCCGGAAGCCGCTGAATGGCCCGTGACGTCACACACACCCTCTGTGCGCTCCACGCCGGCCCCAGCTTCCCCCTGATGGCCACAGGACGAACCACCTGCTGAACAGCTTCCCCTGCAGCCTTACACCGCTGACACACCACCCAGACTGGAGCTCGAGGAACTCGCCAGGACTATCCATCTACAGATGAGCCTTTTTAATTATGTCTCTTGTAAGTGTTTTTTAACTTTGTTTCATTAAAAGTACCTACTAATGCTGCACTCAGGTGGTGCTTCCTTTCTTCACCCTCTCTTGCATATCACAGAGCCAGCTCTCTGAGGACAGCAGCCGCCTCCTAGATCCACTGCTCCACCAACCCACTCCACATACTCTGAACTGTCAGATCCTTATTAACCCCTGGACTGCCAACTTTTTAGCCATGTAACCTACTTTACATGCTCCGAACTGTCAGACCCTCATTAACCCCTGGGCTGCCAACACTTTAGCCATGGACTATATGCCTGGCCAACCTGATTAATTCTGATTACTGTATGCTGTATAGGCGCTTTAAGTTATTATTACTTTTAACTTTTACCATTAAAGCTATACTTGCATTTTAGTCCAATGACTTTGCCTAAGATAATGTCATCAGTCTACTGCAGGGAAGAGGAAGAATTTCCTCAGTCTCCTCTCCCCAAGTGCTTAGGCTGCTTTAAGTCACAAGGGGAGAGGTTGCAGCAGAGGAAATGCATAGGCACCAAGATTTACATGACTGTGTCACCTCTGAGCCAGCATCTCAGGACAAGATAAAGAAGGTAAACCTGGATGATGTCGGAACAAAGATGGTGCCATTCTTCTGTGGAAAAAACAGATGAAGGCATTGTCAAGGGAGCACTGTAGGCTCTGTGAGAGAAAATTCTTACCTGGAAGGGTTACACTGGCTTACTTAAAGCAGATCTTCAGCCAAAAGTGAAAGTACCTCCTGCCCACCCCGCTATATGTCTAGCACCTTTTTTTTTTTAGAAAAAGGGTTTAGACTCGCCTGTAGACAGGTGCAGTCTTTAGTCCCCACTGCAGGTGGTGCTTGGCCAAAGCGATAATGCAGAAGGGGAAGGAATTGATGAGGTTATTGGTTCCTCTATGACTTCCTGGGGTCCCAGGGAGACCGCTGTCCAATTGGACGCTGGCACCCCATGTGACTCCAGCAACCATCTTGGGTCAGGCAGAGTCTGTTTAAGTCTCCAGCTCCGAGGTTTGGCACACTTTATGTGAGTGGCTAGCTTACGGACAGGTTCCCTGTCTAGCAGGGACAGCACTTAGAGGTAAGTAAAAGTTCCTAAGGAGTAGGGACAATGCAGGGACTACGTCTACCTCTCTTCAGAAAGCCTCCCCCTTGGGTGTGGACCTGCCAGCCTGCATTCTACTCCTTGTAGCAGATGCTGTCGGCATCTTCAAGTCTTCAGACCTCTGTCTCAGTTCGTAAGTGGCTCCGGACAAGTGTGCCTACCCACTGGGCCTAAATAAGTTGTGTTGAACCTTTCTACAATATAACTTTATTGCCTGACACAGACTCTGTGTGTTTACTGCCCACCACACCATGCTGCACCTTGCTCACATGCCACTTATACACATCATTCACCTAGGAGAATGTTGTGTACTGTGCCTCCTGGGATATGTAAGTCACATATCCCAGGGGGGCCTTACTGTGTAATTTACAGAGGAGGAGGGGGGGGCAGATCTAGTGGTGCAACATCAGAAGGCCCATCTGCTGAACCCGGAAGAGCCTGCAGGCCTCTTGATGACATCAGAGAAAACATGGCTGCACAGGACCAAAAGGTGGCAGGGCATGAGTGGATTTTAGCGAGACATTGCTGGATCCACTGGATGGGTAAGTATCTGATATGTGCAGTATTTGGGGAGTGGGTGCTACATGCTAACATGCTATAAAATTATCTGATGCTAAATTCACTTTAGGACAAACGGAAAATCATGACAAAAATTACGTGGTGGTCTTTCACATTGGGTAGGCAGTCCAACAAACTTGTCTGGGACAGAACAGTAGGAAAGGCAAGGAGGAAAGTCATTCTACCTTAACACCTTTGTTGGCTTCCTGGTTATATCTCTTTATGACGTTGTTCTTGTCTTTCAGAAATCTCTTATATCCTCCAGGGATGTGGTATTTGTTTTCTCTTAGGGCCTGGTCTATATCACACATGAGCCTTTGAATTAGACCCTCACATTTCTTCCAAGATAAATTCTCGAGGATCTTCCAAACCTCTTCTCTCTTCCTCAGTAAGTCTTTCTGCCAACACAAAATACACAACTGAATAAAAAAATAAAAGGGTTCAGGGAAAGGCGATACTTTTTTTGCTAGAGTAAGTCCTCATGCTTTCAAACTCAGGTCTGTTCTTCTGACATAGCAGGGTGGTTATGACCCATCCAAAGAAAATTATAGAATTGTTTTCTGCTCCTTTAATCTGCTTCTATTGATAGCTAACATGCTACATCACTCTTTGTCTCCACAGAGACATTTCCTCAATCTAAGTACCTTTAGTTGATTGAGATATTCCGGTTGACTCATGTCATGTTCAACATATTTCTTTTCAAATTCATGGAGAGCTTCTTCCAGCGACTTCTCATGTAATCTTTGGAATTCTTCCTCAGTGTTGACTTGCTGAACTTCCATTTTGGTTTCATACAACGCAACTGATTCACTCATTGCTCTTCGATTGTCCTCCATGGACATGTCTGACATTGAACGCTCCAAGTGGGCAATATCTCCTTTGGTGACGACATCAACGTAGGACTTAAGTAGCTGAGAAAAAGCTGTTACAAATGGCAGAAATGTTGTTTACATTTGTCAATGTTCAAAGGTTTAATAAAGTTGCAGATCATATAAATTCTGTTGCACATATTGTAATTTTTGACCAATCTTCTTACATCTTACATTCAATAACATTTCATACAGGATAAAAATATTTTCTAAATTGTTTGTTCGGTAAGAATCTAGAATTTGTACATGCCAGCGTGTTAAAGTATCTTTAACACCATTTGAATATCCTTGAATATCACAAATTGTGACCTCCCAGTTTTTAAGTGGTCTTGTTACAAACATTTAAATTCTTTTGAATTTGTTTACTTACTTACTTTAATAGCATAATCTGCATAAAACAAGCAGATTCCCAACTGTCCCTCAAATTCTGTCACCTGTTGTACAGTTGGGGGTCTGTTTATAAAAATTTTTTAAAAAAATCACATTCAGCCATTCATCCAAGGAATTTGCATGTACGTTTGTTTCATGTGAATTGTGCAAAAACAAATATTCCCTTCGTCTATTTTGTTTTCTGAACAAATATACTTTTATTTATCTACTTTTAGTAGTAAAATACCACAGTATGGCCACTAGGTGGAGGAGAGGAGCATAGGAAATACACAGGTCTTTGGAAACAGAGATACAATGTAACAATTTTAAAGAAAGATCCCCCTCCTCTATAACATTTGGCTGATATTTTCTTTTGGGCGGGGGAGAGGGTACCTAGGGTAGGGCAGGTCCCCACTTCAATTTCCACTTAGATCACCTAGGCCAGTGATGGCGAACCTTGGCACCCCAGATATTTTGGAACTACATTTCCCATGATGCTCATGCACTTTGCAGTGTAGTTGAGCATCATGGGAAATGTAGTTCTAAAACATCTGGGGTGCCAAGGTGCGCCATAACTGACCTAGGCAATATGAGCAGAGGTACTCCTCCCCACCTCCCTGCCTGCAGCCTTCTGGGACACATCACAGGTCCCAGAACTCTGTGGGGCCAATCACAATGTGGAGCGTGGCTCGTGAATGTACAGTGGGCAGCTGGCTGTGAAGCTGCAAGGGGTCACAGCCAGCTGTCCACAGTTAATATGCTGGTGCCGAGGATCAGTGAAGATACCGGCTTGGGTGAGCACAGTGCTAAACCCCTGGGCAGGTAAGTGTCTGTTTATTAAAAGTCAGCAGCTACAAAATATTTTATTTTCACACATATGGCTGAAGCTGCTCTTTAAAGATTTGGTTCAAAGATCAGTTTGTTTGGCATTGGTTATAGTAGTGCAGAGACTAATTTACGTCTAAAACATGTCTACAAAACATTCAGTGCTTCAACATCTTTAAAATCACTCATTTGACTTTTGGATCCTAGCACAAATCCTAGCACAAAACTTGCAAAGACTAATGCCCAGTACACACGATCGGACTTTCCGACAACAAAACCGTGGATTTTTGTTCGAAGGTTGTTGGCTCCAACTTGTCTCACACAAATGTTGGCCAACAATTACAAAGGTAGTGACATCCAAGGCGTACGGCGAGCCGATAAAAAGGAAGTTCAATAGTCATGTGATATCTCCATTACGAACGCTTGTTTTACAAGTCCGACAACAAAGTTTTGTTGGCAGAAGATTTTAGAACCTGCTAGCCAACATTTGTTGGCGGAAAGTCCGACAACAAATGTTCGATGGAGCATACACACGGTCGCACTTTCAGACAATAAGCTCACATCCAACATTTCCGAAAGTCCGATCATGTGTACGGGGCAATACAGTATTTATTGACAAATACATAGGTGGTTTTTTTTTCCGACAAAATCAGTCATTCCTAGGTGGTAATTAAACAAATTGTTGGGAGATATGTACGCATACTTGTCCCGGCCCTATAAATCCTTGTTAGCATCCCAACTAAAATCAGAATGGCTTTTGACTCACCAGATCCAGTCATGATTTGTTCCTCTCGTAATCTTTTTGCCGGCGCTTCCTCATAAATGAACTTGCAGAAATCTTTAGCCTCACTGACAAAACTGGTTTGCAGGTCCCTCTCCGGCACTTGGTCCAATCTGCTCAAAGCCTGCTTGTCTGGGGAAGGAAGGCCAAAGAAAAGACACTTCTGTCTTGGCAAATATCTTCTGATTAGCTTGAGGATCTCATTTTGTCTTCGTACTTTGTGGTATCTTGTAGCTGGAGTGGAAAATTAACCATTACCATTTTTAAAGAACCTATTCAAATACCTATTCAATTTATTATCATGGTTAATACCATCTTTGGAACAACCAGGCATATTTATTTAAAGTACAATAAAGTTACAGTATATGCAGACCAACCAAAAAATGTCCCTCATTACTTTGATCTTAATAATCTAAAATTGGCTTAAGCATAATAGGTTACTGTAACATTAAATTTATTTCCACTGGACCAGACTATTCATTTTTTATGCCTATGTTCCCAAGACCCTCATCAGTTACATCTACAACTTGTTACACAAGGCCCCCCCAGTATCTTTGGACTGCCACTCATAGATTCGAAAATGGGCCCAAGTCCTTCAAACTCCCCTCCATCTTAAGTTCTGGGAAAAAAATGAGAATCCTCCTTTAAATCCTCCCAGTGTCTGGTGTGTATAGAGAGAATCCCTACAAGATCATGATGTTTTCGTACAAAATGCCTGAGATGTTGCATGCCCACGATCCCAAACTCCCTGATAGATGCTGGAGATGTGGCCAGGTAAGAAAAGGTCTCTATACCATATATTTTGGTCATGCCTTAACATCCAACCCTTTTGGTTTGACATGAAATCTATATTGGAGGGGGTCATAGATGTGCCTTTACCCTTAGACCCTATCCATCACCTCTTGAGCATACCATTTTTCTGGCCTACCAAAATGGTCCAAAAATTAGATAACCACATCCTGACAGCAGCTAGGAGATCTATCTCTCGAAATTGGCTTTCCGCTACAACCCCCACCCACGCCCAGCTATTGCATACTATTATGGAAGTCTGTGGCATGGAACACCTCAAGACAAAATTAGCTGATACATTGGAACAGTTTAATAATGTATGAAATGCGTGGGACCACTCGCCGCTTTGGCTTGACATCTCGCTTCAAGACACCGTAACTGTTACTGCATAAACCCTATTCCTGTGTTTTTTGCTTTTGTGACTACCTCTGGTATGTACTACCATGTCTTACTTATTTTCCTCTGTTGATTCTACTTTGACACCTTCTTGCAAGTTTCATTACAAGGTGAAACTTGTATTGATAATAATGTTTCTGCCCTGTAATGTTGACATTTCATTTTTATTTTTTCCTCTCGAAAAACCCAATACAAATACGATTATGTAAATGTATTTATATATGCCAGTCAAATTTGAAAAAAAAAACCCATCATCATATTTTTCTTGTGTGTTCCCATTGACGTAGCATAGCAAAAAATAATTGTAAACAGTTCTGACCTTTTTAGATGTTTTTTTTCCAGTTTTTTAAACCTGTTTTTGTTTTTTTAAGATAATTTTTTACATACTCTCATCTGAGTTGTTCAGTGTCCCCATAGTGGTGACATAGTGGCAGTGAAAGGTGGGGGGTAAGTGATCAGGGATATTTTTTTTTTTACACTATTGTTGCTTATAACAGTGATGATATTAGCAATAGTTTTAGCTGTTATGAATTGCTTTGCTTGCTTACTATTGTGATCTGTGATTGGCTACAGCTACTTACATGGTACAGGGTGCTGTGATTGGCCCAGGATCAATGTGATAGCCGTGGGCCAATCACAGCATCACAATAGTAAGCAAAACAATTTAGAAATAGAAACCATTCATGACTGCTTTTTTTACATTGTTTTCATAGCGATCACATGATACCGCAGCCGCTCACAGCAGCTGGGTGGCAAGCACTGTGATTCGCTGGTCCACTGGACACAGCCATCATAGGGTTATGCCATTGCATGCCCCAGGAGGCGTGCCAGCACACATGTGCAGTGCGATATGCCTGCAACTGCAGTCGGCTCACAGCAAAAGTACTGTTAGCGGGACGGCATGTGGTTAAATTCCTCTAGAAAAGCAACATTGTGCCTCCTGTGCCTAAAGCCTCATAGCTGTATATCTGCAGTGTGAGATCATGTAAAGGCATTGCTGCCCCAACCGCTGGTCTCCCCAGATTTGGAGTGAGGCTGGGTTCACTTCACACTATTGCGAATTGGATGCGGATTTCCACGCATCCAATTCAAATGTCAAGAGACTGTGACTGGCTCTCAATGGAACCAGTTCACACAGCTCCGGGATGACTGCAGAGCGAATTGCACGGGAGTCCTGTGCATCTAATGGTCCGCTTCAGGTCCAAATTCAGCCAAAAATTTGGACCAAAATCAGACCTGAAACGGAGAACAGGGATGCACCAGACCCCTGCTGTGTGCCAGCCCACCTGCCAGTGTGAACCCAGCCTGAGATGTGGGGATATCACTACTGTGCTGCTCACTGTTCTTTTTGCTGGAGGGGAAGCCGTACCTGAGGACCTGCAACGCAAGGATCTCCCTGTTTTTGCTTATGGCATTCTATAATTATTTACTAGTTCCTCTCTTTCTTTTGGGTTCACTAAGGGCTCCATTTAAGGCTTTTTAACTGCTTGCTCTACTTTAAATATTAATACTGAGAGAAATTAAACTTTGCATAATAGAGAGCACATGGTCAAGCTATCTGTCTTGTGTCAGAAAACCAGGAGATTTGGATACGTGATTGTAAATGTACAAAGATGTACATGTACAGTGAAGAAAGACCAAATATGAATTATTTAAAGAGGAAGTAAACCCTGATGGGTTTTACTTCCTCTCTTTCCCCCTGCAAAGTAAAAGCATAATGGGCTAGTATGCATCACATAATAGCCCATTGTGTGGCACTTACCTGCAAACGAAGGCAGTGCCGTCCCCGCTGGTGGCCGCATCCATCGTCACCCCTCTTCCTTCCGGGGCCGCGGACTGCGGCTCTGTTACCTGGCCGGAGTCGCATGCACACGAGAGCCCTCAGCCACGGCACTTGCTAGTAAAAAAACGGCACAGAGGGCTGTTTCTTCACAGCGCATGCACCGATGACATCATCGGAGCACTACAAGGTAAATATCTCCTAAACGGTGCACATTTAGGAGATATTTACTGTACCTATAGGCCTATAGGTAAGACTTATTGTAGGCTTACCTATAGGTACATGTTGCACAGAGGGGTTTACAACCACTTTAAAGACACCAAAGACTGTTTTTTTTGACGAACAGACCAGTACGTACCGACATTCTCTTCACAGTTTTCTAAGTGTTCATCTGTGGTGGGTTTACATCCTTTAACCTCTGATTTGAGAGTAAAATCCCGTATGGCCCAGACAAAGAACGGAGATATACTGGAAGGTATTCCCACCTTTTCCTTGCTTTGGGTTTTCTCCTCCTGAACAGAGGCTTTGTGTAAGATGTTGTAGTGTATTTTCAAAATAGAGCTTAGAATATATATTGTTAAAGGAAAAAAAAAATAAAGAAATAATAAAATAAATATTAGTAAAGAGGAAGAATAAAAGGAAGAATTGAGGAAGGGAGATTCCCATTTCAACAAGAAAACCCTCAACCTAGGCAGAGTTATCAAAAAGTGATTGTGATATCTTAAAGTTTGATGGATGGTTGGATTTATAAACATTCATAAATCTAATGGAAATGGTTTAATAATCCATCAATGCATGCCTTAAAGAGACCCTGGCAGGTCTCCAAACATATATTAGCATATCTCCCCTGAAATAGAAGAGGTTATAGTTATATATACCCCTCTGCCTGCCTGTGTCTCCTACTTTCCCTCCATCAATCACTTTGGCATTCATGAATATCTTAGCATCAATCAGTTCCCCCAGTATTTGAAACTTCTGGCAGTGTCAGATACATGTGTCTTCTGCTGTGCTCACTGGCCCCATCCTCCAACCCCTACATCACTACAGGAGGGTAGGAAAAGCTTGTCATGTGACACAAAGGATACTTTAGATTCTCCAGGGCATCCTGGTTGATCTTCCCAGTGCTATTATAGATGACAGCACTACTCATGAGCATCGCCAATGACAGGATGATACAACCATTGTTCTTATCTCCCTGAAAGACACATTTGTCTGGTTCAATAGTACGAAGTTAATAAATGAAACGTTGTTTATTTATCTTATATTTATAGCTTATGTTTAAAGCTTACATTTTCCATGTTTCCCAGTCCTTCGGTGTCCAGCAGTACCAGTGTGTGACCAGGCTTTTTGGGGTGAGGAACACACCACATCCAGATGCCCCTTGTATTGACTCTACTTGTGTGACCTACAGAAAAACCACCTGTGGAAGAACCAGAATCTTATAATAGCCGTTTCAGGCATGTAGCACTAACACCGCAGGGGTTGCTAGTTTTGTGTCCAAGGTTCTCTTTCTGCTAGTGCAGGACAGCCATGCAAACAACAGCTTTCACTTTTCTGGCTGAAGAAACAGTCTAGGGGTTGCCTTTTTAGAAGTTTTATTGCAGATAAACGTGGATGGGAATTAGGGAGGTGTGGGATAATCCAGAAAACAACCAGAATGTGAGGACACTATCCCCTTAACTGCAGGAGTTAGCAGCAGTAACAGTCACAGGGATCCCTCTATATCTGGTCTGTACTCACATTGTCCCTAGGGCTCTCCTTCAGACTCCAGCAAGCAGACTCCTCTGAAGAGTTCCCAGATAATATCTTAAAAGACAACCGTCTTTTGTCTCTCAGGGACTTGTAGAAAGATAGCCCCCAGTTGAGCTCAGCTGGGATCTCAATGAGCAGGCTGGATCCTCAGCAAGAGAGCCAGGCTGGCAGCCTTCCTGGCTGGGAACCTCACCTTCAGAGAAAAGGACCCTGCGCTCTGTGGCTCCAAACTATTTATACACTCCCCAACCACCATCTGGGCACACCTCCCCAGGGATTGGCTAGAGCTGCATAAATATTTAAGCTGCTCGTTTAACTCTAGTCTGACTCTCCCACCCACTATGTTCTTCAAATCTCCAGAAAAACAGCAGGAACAGTCAAACATGCAGACTTTACAGAGCCCAGAGCAGCCTAAAGTATTCACAATATGAAGAGCAATAAGCCCTAGCCCAGGGCTAGGCTTATCGCTCTCCACATTGCCCTGAATTTTATCCTGTGATCACAGTTTTTTTTACTTGTACTGCAGTATGCTGGTTTTTGGGAATAAAAAAACCCACTTTTTGACCTACACCATATGGAAGCATTTTTTCTTTACATAACCATCCGGATGAGAGTTGTCCTGTGGTCCAGCCGGTCTCTTTACATCTAAGATCCAGCCTTGGTACTCCTTCCATTGGAGGTTCATTTGGTGGTCACCCACATCATCCCTGGATTTATGCTTTGAGGTCCTGGATCCCTTGGAGTTCCGTCTATCCGCCATGTTCGGCACCCCTGCCTTTATGACTCGTCGTCACTGACATTCGAGTCCACCTGTTCCGGTAAGAGTACATATACTTTTCTCTTTTGTTGAAGATGTACCACCTTTGATGCTTCCCACGCCAGACATTGCCAGCTTATTCCATCCTTGATTTATCATCATTTGGTTGTCGACGCATAAGGCCCCTTCCAACAGATTTCTTCATTCATTGGAGTTTTTCACATTTCCATTCATATTACTTTTGTATATTTGATTCTTGCACTGTTTCACTTATATATTGATATATATGTTCACTTGTTAGCGCTACTATTTCTACCATTAATGACCAATAGCTTAACCAAACCATTAAATTATTGACTTTGAAAAGGATGTCAAAACATACAGTTGTACGCATTTATTCTCTATATAGTGTTAGTTCAACAAAGCATTTTTAATCTACTGAGACACACAAGGATTTGTAGAGTAATATCTATCCATTTTACCTCCTCTGTGTCTTGATAACTTGTTCATTAGGTAGGATTTTCCAGTCCGGCAAGGCCCCACAATGGACACCACAACCAGTGGCTGGGAGATCTTTGCCAGGATCATTTGGGCATCCTCATTTACACGCAACTTGTTATCAACATAAGTCTCAATCAGACAGATGGGGTGGTACATCCTTGGTAGGGGAGCCATGATAACCTAGAGAAGCAAAAGAATATTATCACTTTAGTGACAAATGGCCAATATCATTTTGGGTCATCCTTGGTAGGGGTTTTGTGGTAAACTAGAGAAGCAAACAATCTTATATTGGCAGTATGGAGAAACATGACCAATGACCCCTTAATATACATAGACCAGAGCTACCAGCACTATATCCAACAAAAATACCTTGATTATAGACACAAGTAAGCTAATCTAAACCAATATTTAAAGAAGAAGTTCAGCCTGAGCTCGTTTGGCTGGGCTTCTCCTATGGGTTACAGGAGTGCAAGTCTGCTCTCTCCGCTGACGTCACCAATATCAGTCTATTCGGAGCATCATCCCAACTTCGGAAGTCTGGATCCGCCAGCTGCCTGGACTGATGGCAGGCTCAGCCTCTCAGCGAGCTGCCGATAGGCTGAGACGGCCCCTCCCCTGAACAGCTCAGCGCTCCAATGAGCGTGGAGGGACAGTCAGCAGCTCTCTGCTCGGAGAGGTGAGAGAACCGAGCCATCGGTGGTGTTCGGTGGCTCGGTTCTCAGTGAAGAAGCGGCGGGAGACAGATACACCATCGGTCTGATGCTCCATCCACCTAGGCAAGTATGAATCTACAAAAAAAATGCCCACACTTCTCTTTTAATAGGGCGACTACATCATTCTCCATTCTTCTCTAAGTCTTTTGAGTGCCTACTATACTTCTCTCTCTCTCTATCTGCTCATCTGAGCCCCACTAATTAAACTCAGATCAGTTTCTGAATAACAGGGTATCCCCCAATGAGTTCTCCAAAACAAACAGACGTTTCTTGCACTCTTTAGTGTTCTGTCGCAGTCAGACTTTGCACCCAGCTGCAGGCTCCCACCGCATAGAAAGAGAAGCCCTGAGTGTCAGCTCATATATAAAAGGCTCGTGGACAACTGAGACCAATAATGAGGTCTGGGTACCTGGTAAGAAGTGGACCTAGGAATGGAAGCCTTATACCACCCAAAGCTCTACACAGCCTCCAGGATCCAGAACAAAACTTAAAAAAACTCATAATGTAACAAAATATAATAAAGCATCTAATATAACTGGATACTAATATTTATAGGTAAAGTTGATCCAGGAACATCCAATTGTCTGTTGGGAGATCAGGAAGTGCCGGTTCACACAGGGGCAATCCAACTTACAGCGCGACTTTGCAAGGCAATTTGGAGGCGATTTCAGCGCGACTTTGAGCAACTTACAACACGACTTAAAGTCGCCTCCAGGGCAGGCGACTTTGGCTGTGGCCAATCACAGAATAATCAGCTCTGTGGGAGGGTGGGGGTTGCCTGGGTAAACGTGGGGAGTACCTGGGTAAATTATTTTCTTTTTCCTGTAAAGTCGCTTCAGTATAGATGGAGATCCAACTTGGAGGCGACTTCAATTGAAATCTATGGGTACAAGTCGCCTTGAAGTAGTACAGGAACCTTTTCTGAAGTCGGAGCGACTTCAGTAGTGTACATTAAGATGGCTCTCATTCACTTCCATGGCACTTCTTATGTCCAGTGACTTGGGGTGACTTGAGGACTTACAAGTCGGATCCCAAGTCGCTGTAGTATGAACTGGCGGAAAGGATTTTTTTACCCCCACTGGAGCAAACTGGATCATTATTGGGTTTTTTTTTGCCTTTCCCTGGATCAACTGTGGATATAGGATTGTATATATGGACGTCTTCTATTTGTGTGTGTTTCTTTTCCTATGTTGGTTGAACTGGATGGATTTGTGTTTTTTTTTTCAACCAGATTAACTATGTAATTAGATGTAAAGCTGAACTCCTGGGTAAGCAAATGTTCTCTAAATAAAAGGTAAAGAGGATGGGGCTCTAAAATGGAACCAATATGTGGTCAGCAGAGGCACCCAATAAATGGTGCTTCCAAGTGGACTCTTCAGGAAGGTCCACATTTATTGATCATAATAATAGGTTAAACACCAACAATGTATTCCGTGGCTCTTTAGTGGCCACTTTGTCAGGAAAAGTCCTATGCCCTGTACACACGATCGCACATTCCAACAACAAAATCCATGTTTTTTTTCAGATGGATGTTGGCTCAAATTTGTCTTGCATACACACGGTCACACAAAGTTGGTCGTAAATTCCAAACGCGGTGACATACAACACGTACGACGAGCCGAGAAAAATGAAATTCAATAGCCAGTGCTGCTCTTCTGCTTGATTCCGAGCATGCGTGGAACTTTGTGCGTCGGAATTTTGTACACACGATCGGAATTTCCGACAACGGATTTTGTTGTTGGAACATTTGAGATCCAGATCTCAAATTTTGTGTGACAGAAATTCCTATGGAAAATGTGTGACGGAGCCTACACACGGTCGGAATTTCCGACAACAAGGTCCCATCGAACATTTTCCGTAGGGCATAACAGTACACTGGATGAAATACAAAAAAATACAAATACAAAAAAATATGAAAAAAAAAACATTTATATGTATTTAAAAATGTGGTGAAAAAAACTCTTCTCTAGTTATAGTGATTTTAGGCAAAATTCAGAACTATCACTTTCAGGTATAATGAAGGTATTGAGTGTTGTAGCTAGACATGTGCAGGATGAAAAAATTCATTTCGTTTAGTTTCGATTCGTTATTTAACTAAATTCGTTTAGTTAAATTAGTTGCATTCGTTACATTCGTTTTCGGGATTCGTTTAGTTTCGTATTCGAATTTTAAAAAATTCGACCGCATTCGAAAAAAATTATCAAATTCGAAAAAAATTCTACTGCATTCGAAAAATTCTACTGCGTTCTACTGCATTCGAAATTCGAAAAAATTGTACCGCATTCGAAAAAGAAACTATCAAATTCGAAAAATTGTACCGCATTCGAAAAAAACGATCAAATTCGAAAAAATTCTACCGCATTCGGAAAAAATTATCAAATTCGAAAAAATTCTACCGCATTCGAAAAGAATTTGACTGAATTTGAAAAAGTAAACTATATATAACCATTTTGCGAAATTCGAATTTCATATAGAATTAAATCGAATTCCAATAGAAAAGATTCAAATAGAATAGAAAATAAGAATAGCATGCAAAAACAATAGAACAGAATAGAAAAAAAATATAATATATTCTATTCTAATCTTTTCTATTCAAATTCGAATTCATTCTGTACCAAATTCCAATTCCGGAAGATGATTTATATATATTGTTCTATTGTTTTTTCTATTCTAGTCTTTTCTATTAGAATTCGATTTCATTCTATTTCTATATAACCATTTTCTGAAATTCGAATTTCGTATAGAATGAATTTGCATTCAAATAGAAAAGATTAGAAAATAATAGAAAAGAATAGCATAGAAAAACCATAGACCAGCATAGAGTAGAAAAGAATAGACTAGAAAAACAATAGAACAGAATAGAATAAACTAATATATATATATATATATTAGTTTATTCTATTCTGTTCTATTTTCTATTGTTTTTCTAGTCTATTTTCTATTATTTTCTATTCTAATCTTTTCTATTCAAATTCAAATTCATTCTTGAATTTCGTCTAGAATGAATTCAAATTTGAATAGAAAAGTTTAGAATAGAAAAGAATAGCATAGAAAAACAATGGAACAGAATAGAAAAAAAAAAATATTATATACAGTATATATAGATTGAAGTGTAGAGGAGAACCACACACAGCTTTCAATCTAGTGTCAGCAAACAGGTCCTCCCACCGACCTTGTATATATAAAAATAAAGTTCAGATGTGTTCTGACTGATCTAAGGAAGGGTGCGAACAAATCAGCCGGAAACGTAATCTTTGTCTGAACAAATGATTGTAATGATTCTGTTTGGAATGACTCTACTTGCTTTGTAATCTTTTTCTAAAGATTTGATGGAATATAGAAATAGAAATAGAAATAGAAAAGCAATATATATATTTATTCTTTTCTATTATTTTCTTCTATTCTAATTCGATTTTCGAAATTCGAATTTCTGAAAATAGATATATATATATATATATATATATATATATAAAACCATTTTCCAAAATTCAAATTTCGGATAGAATGATTTTGAATTTGAATAGAAATGATTAGAATAGATAGAAATAGAAAATAATAAAAAAGAATAGAATAGAAAAACAATAGAACAGAATAGAATAAAATACAATATATGTTTTTCTAGTTTGTTCTTTTCTATTATTTTTTTTTCTATTCTAATCTTTTCTATTCAAATTCAAATTCATTCTATTCGAAATTTGATCTTCAGAAGCCCCCCCCCCTTTCCCTTCCATTTCCCTCTCCCCCCTCCCTTCCTTTTTCCCTTCCACTCACCTTAGCACTTTATATCAATGCACGGTATGAATACATGGGTATATTTTGGTATAACAGCACCACATGGTAGACAATGAGTTGCATAGGATCAGCCACTGTCTGAAGCAAATTACATGCACATCATTTTCTATTTTATGTAAAATCACTTTTGGTTGTTACTTCTTTTTTGGGATAAAGTTTTTCAAGAATTTTTATCAACCAGCATTTTTACACTTTCACTCACCTATTAGAGGTGACCTTAACATGTTATCACAGTGTCATAACACTGTGCCATAAAACCAGAACAGCGCCGCACCCACACCTAATTTCTTCTCAGTTCAGCTTTTTCCACTTCGGTGGTGATTGCATTTGTGGAGGCAGCAGTTCTGAACCACTTTTTTTACCTACCCCCATTGCGCTGATTCATCATTATTTTCCTAATATAGAACCCCCCCCCCTGTTCAGTCGGTAGCACTTACCCCATCATCAGCAGCCTCCCCTGCTCGGTGGCGGCGGCCTCCCGTTCTCCTGCTCTCCACGGGTCATCACGGCAGCGGCGGCATCCGTTTCCCCCCTCCTCCTTGGCGGGCAATCAGGAGTCTTCTCTTTTCGGCCAATCGGAAAACGGGTCTCACACCCACTTCTGATTGGCCGGATTGAAGATCAGTGTTTCAGCAGCGAATATTAATTCACTGTTGTAATACACCTGGGTGGGATCGGAGCGCATTATCTGAGCCTCAAGCCCACCCTGTTTTGAAGCCTATTGGAGCCTCTGGCTATAATCAGGTGCTTCAAAAAAAAAACCCTGGCCGCTGTTATTCAGGTGCCCGGTGCCCGGAGGGGGGGATGCTGATGCCTAAACGTTTTTTTACCTTAATGGAAGGAATGCCTAAGGTAACACATGGTTAGGCTTTAGACCCACTTTAACTACTTCGAAACTGGGTGCTTTCACCCCATTCCTGCCCAGGCCATTTTTTAGCGCTGTCACATTTTGAATGACAATTGCGCGGTCATGTAACACTGTACCCAAATTAATTTTGAATAATTTCACACAAATAGAGCTTTCTTTTGGTGGTATTTAACCGCTTGCCGACCGGCTCACGCCGATATACATCGGCAGAAGGGCACATACTGGCATACTAACGTACATACTAAGAAGCCGTTTGCGAGCGTCCCGCAGACTCGATGTCCGTGGGGATACCCACGATCGTCTCACGGAGAGGAAGAACGGGGAAATGCTGATGTAAACAATCATCTCCCCGTTCTGCCTAGTGACAGGACACTGATCACAGCTCCCTGTAATCGGGAGTGGTGATCAGTGTCATGTCAGACGTAGCCCCTCCCCCCCACAGTTAGAATCACTCCCTAGGACACACTTAACCCTTTCACTGTCCCCTGGTGGTTAACCCCTTCACTGCCAATCACATTTACACAGTAATCAATGCATTTTTAATCGCTCTGATCGCTGTTTAAATGTGAATGGTCCCAAAATAGCGCCAAAAGTGTCCGATCTGTCTGCCATAATGTCGCAGTCATGATAAAAATCTTAGATCGCCGCCATTATTGGTAAAATAAAAAATTATTAATAAAAATGCCATAAAACTATCCCCTATTTTGTAGACGCTATAACTTTTGCGCAAACCAATCAATATACGCTTATTACCATTTTTTACCAAAAATATGTAGAAGAATACGTATCAGCCTAATTTGAGGAAAAAAAAACTTTTTTTATATATTTTTTGGGGATATTTATTATAGCAAAAAGTAAAAAACAATAAGTTTTTTTCTAAATTGACGCTATTTCTTTGTTTATAGCGCAAAAAATAAAAACCACAGAGGTGATCAAATACCACCAAAAGAAAGCTCTATTTGTGGGGAAAAAAAGACGTCAATTTTGTTTGGGAGCCACGTCGCACGACTGCGCAATTGTCAGTTAAAGCGACGCAGTGCCGAATCGCAAAAAGTGCTCTGGTCTTTTGCCAGCCAGATGGCCCGGGGCTGAAGTGGTTAATCACTGCTGGGTTTTTTATTTTTCAGTGACATCCTCCCTGAGCTGCTTATCACTTGTGCAGTGAGCAGAGTTGTGGGAGGGAACCAGAATTCTGCCTGCAGAGAACTACAGGAGGTGGTGGAGACAAGACCAGTCACCCTGCTTAAAGTCATACTAAAAGGATCATTTTTTATTTTTTTTTTAAATAACAAACATGTCATACTTATTACCTCCATTGTGCAGCTCGTTTTGCACAGAGTGGCCCCAAACATCCTCTTCTGGGGTCCCTCGGCGGCTCCTCCCCGCATTAGATAACTCCCTAGGAGAAGAGCTCTCCCGAGGGGGTTACCTTGAGGCTGCGCTCCTGAGTCCTGCGTACATAGAGTCCGAATGCAAGACTCGGCCTCATCCCCCCGGGCCCGCGTCATTGGATTTGATTGACAGCAGCGGGAGCCAATGGTTGTGCTGCTATCAATCTATCCAATCAAGAGCCGGGAACCCATTGAGAGAGGGACGGCGGGGACGCGCCGATGGAAATTCGGGGCTCAAGTAAGTAAAACGGGGGGGCTGAGGGGCCGGTGACTGCAAGGTGTTTTTTCACCTTAATGCACGAGCCTTTACAACCCGTCCACCTTTAAATGACAGCAGAGTGGTGCGGCAATGATATACAGCACTGATGAGGCGGCACTGAAAGGCAACACTGATTGGCATAACTGATGGGCACAGACTGGCGTCACTGATGGGCACTGCCTTGTAATCAGGGCACTGATGAGGTGGCACTGAAAGGCAGCACAGATTGGCCTCACTGATGGGCACAGACTGGTGTCTCTGATGGGCACAGGCTGGCGTCACTGATGGACACAGACTGGTGTCATTGATGGGCACAGACTGGCGTCACTGATGGGCACAGACTGGTGTCACTGATGGGCACAGACTGGCGTCACTGATGGGCATTGCATTGTAATCAGGGCACTGATGAGGTGGCACTGAAAGGCAGCACAGATCGGCCTCACTGATGGGCACAGACTGGTGTCCCTGATGGGCACAGACTGGGGCCACTGATGGGCACTGCACTGTAATCAGGGCACTGATGAGGTGGCGCTGAAAGGCAGCACAGATCGGCCTCACTGATGGGCACAGACTGGTGTCCCTGATGGGCACAGACTGGCGTCACTGATGGGCACAGTCTTGCGTCACTGATGGGCACAGTCTTGCGTCACTTATGGGCACTGCACTGTAATCAGGGCACTGATGAGGTGGCGCTGAAAGGCAGCACAGATTGGCCTCACTGATGGGCACACACTGGCGTCACTGATGGGCACAGACTGGCATCACTGATGGGCACTGCATTGTAATCAGGGCACTGATGAGGTGGCACTGAAAGGCAGCACAGATTGGACTCACTGATGGGCACAGACTGGTGTCTCTGATGGGCACAGACTGGTGTCCCTGATGGGCACAGACTGGCATCAATGATGGGCACAGACTAGCGTCACCTATGGGCACTGCATTGTAATCAGGGCACTGATGAGGTGGCACTGAAAGGCAGCACAGATTGGCCTCACTGATGGGCACAGACTGGCATCACTGTTGGCACAGACTGGTGTCACTGATGGGCACAGACTGGTGTCACTGATGGGCACATCATTGTAATCAGGGCCCTGATGATTACCCTTTCACATCTTCCCTGTGAGGAGATGCCACTGATCGGCTCTCCTCACCTCACACTCTGTCCCTCTGTCAGTGTGAGGTGAGGATAGCTGATAAACGGCACTTCTGTATTTACATTTCGATCGGCTGTGATTGAACACAGCCGTTCACACGGGCAAAAGAACTGCGGCCGCTCTTTGCCAAAATCGGGGTTGCGTCGCGTCCTAGGAACATCGCGGCTAAGCTGGGCGATGACATATGATATCATCCCAGAACGAGAGCCGCACCCCCCCACCGTCATTTGGCGGTGGGCGGGCGGCAACAAGTTAAGCAGGGTGACTGGTCCTGTCTCCGCCCCCTCCTGTAGTTCTCTGCAGGCAGCCTGTAGTGGGTGGAGCCTTCTGGGTCCCTCCCACGGCTCTGCTCACTGCACGAAGGGATGATGTCACTGCTACATTTACAAGGTAATAGCTGGGTTTTAAAGACATTTGGTGCACACAACGGCTATTTATTTAAGATGTGACTACTAAAAAATATATTTAAATAAAAGTTTTCATGCCTAGATTTCAACTTTGAGCTTCCAAAAAAAAGGAAAAAAAAATGTTTCCCCCATATCAGACACAAGCCCTGGAGACCCTCATCGCCATGTGTTGGCAAGAAACCGAGGTGACAATGAGGTGTCATGTGCCAGCTCTTTAACTATTTCAATACCGGGCACTTTCCACCCTTCCTGCCCATGACAATTGCGTGGTCATGTGACACTGTACCCAAACAACATTTTTATTATTTTGTTCCCACAAATAGAGCTTTCTTTTGGTGGTATTTGATCACCTCTGGGATTTTTATTTTTTGCTAAACAAATAAAAAAATGACCGAAATTGTTTTGAAAAAAAAGTTTCTTAGTTTCTGTTATAAAAGTTTGTAAATAAGTACGTTTTCTCCTTCACTGATGGGCACTGAAAAGGCGGCACTAATGAGGTGGCACCAATGAGGTGGCACTGATGATGGGCACTAATTTGCAGCACTGATGGGCACTGATATGTGGCACTGATATGCAGCACTGATCGGCATTAATATGCTGTCTAGGTGGCATTGATGGGCACTGAAAGGCCGCACTGATGGGTACTTATAGGTGGCACTGATAGGCGGCACTGGTGGGCACTGATAGGTGGCACTGATGGACACTGATAGATGGCACTGATAGACATCACTGATGAGGCGGCACTGACAGGCATTACTGATGGGCACTGATTGGCATCTACAATGGGCACTGATTGGCATCATTTATGGGCATTAATTGGCATCCCTGGAAGTCATGGGTGGGCATACCTCGTGGGCATCATTGGTGGGCATCATTGGTGGGCATCCTTGCGGAGGACTGCACTGATAATCAATTAGTGCAGACCCCCCCCCCCGTCAGGAGAGCAGCCGATTGGCTTTCCTCTACACGTGTCTGTCAGACGCGAGTAGAGGAAATGCCGATACACAACTTTTTCTGTTTACACTGTGATCAGCTGTGATTGGACACAGTTGATCACGTGGTAAGGAGCCTCCGTCAGAGGCTTTTTACTTGGATCGAAGTTGTGATGTTTCAGACTGACACTCCAACACCAACGATCGCCGCTTAATCCTGCTGGATGTAATATGACGCCCAGTCAGGATAATGAAACTGCTTCCTGGGCGTCATTCTGTTATATGGTGGGTGGGAAGTGGCTAAAGTGATATTTAAAGTTCCCCGTAAAAAAAAAATTCAAAGTCAGCAGCTACAAACACTACAGCTGCTGACTTTTAATATAAGGACATTTACCTGTCCTCACCCGAAGCCGACCCGTCTCTCAGCTCCCCGGGTGCAGGTGCCGGGATCTTCAGTAAGGGAATCAGGAAGTGAAGCCTTGAGGCGTCACCTCCTGGTTCCCTACTGCGCATGCGCATCCTCACTGGTCCCTGCTGTCTTCCGGGACCTGTGTGTCTCCCAGAAGACAGCAGGGGGGGGGCGGAGGACGGGCCGGACATGGCGTAGATACCCACGGAGTCTGCAGCGATCTATCTCTGGAAGTGGAAGCAAATACCTAGATTATACAGGTATCTGCTCCCCCCTCCCCCCTGAAAGGTGCCAAATGTGACACCGGAGGGGGGAGGGAATACGAAAAGCGGAAGTTCCTTTTTTGGGTGGAACTTCGCTTTAAGGCTTTTTTAAAAAAAAATAACAAACATGTTATACTTACCTGCTCTGTTGCAGTGGATTTGCACAGAGCAGGCCGGATCCTCCTTTTCTCATCCCCCCGCCGGCGCTCCTGGCCCCTCCCTCCTGCTGAGTGCCCCCCACAGCAAGCAGCTTGCAATGGGGGTACCCAAGCAGGCTCGTACCCATTCACACACAGAGCTGTGGCTCGGCCCTGCCCCCTGTCTCTCCTCATTGGCTCAGTGCCTGTTATTAACAGAAGCAGAAGCCGAAGGCTCCCACTGCTCTCTCAGCTAATGAGGAGGGAGAGTGCACAGAATGCATGAAGGTAAAACAATGTGAGCCTAATGCTGTGTACACCCGACCGGACCTTCGACGGACTGAATCACGTCGGACTTTTCAATGGACTTTCAACTGACTTTTTGACGGACTTCCGTCGAATTCGACTTGTCTACACACAATCACACCAAAGTCCAATGGATTTGACCGTGATGGAGTACGACCGGACTAGAATAAGGAAGTTCATAGCCAGTAGCCAATAGCTGCCCTAGCGTTGGTTTTCGTCTGTCGGACTAGCATACAGGATTTTTTGAACGGACTCAAATCCGTCAGAAAGATTTGAAACCTGTTCTAAATCTAATGCCGCGTACACACGGCCGGACTTTTCGACCAAACTTGTCTGACGGAATGAATCCGTCGGACAATTCGAACGTGCGTGGGCTTCATCGGACCTGCAGTGGACCTTTTCTGTCGAAAATGTGACAGACTTTAGATTGCGAACATGTTTCAAATCTTTCCGACGAACTCGAGTCCGGTCGAAAAATCCATTTGTCTGTGTGCTAGTCCGATGGAAGAAAACCGACGCTAGGGCAGCTATTGGCTACTGGCTATCAACTTCCTTATTCTAGTCCGGTCGTATGTCATCACGGTCGAATCCGTCGGACTTGTGATTGTGTGTAGCGTGTGTAAAGTCCGATTCGACGGAAGTCCGCCGAAAAGTCAGTCGAAAGTCTGTCAAAAAGTCTGACGTGATTCAGTCCGTTGAAAGTCCGTTGTGTGTACACAGCATAAAGTCCGTCACATTTTCGACAGAAAAGGTCCGCTGCAGGTCCGATGAAACCCACACATGGTCTAATTGTCTGACGGATTTGTTCCATCGGACAAGTTTGGTCGAAAAGTCCGGCCGTGTGTACACAGCATTAGAAACACTTTAACAATCAGCTATTCACTGGTTCTTAAAGGAGTTGTAAAGGCAGAAGGTGCATTCTATGCATTAAGATAAAAAAGCCTTCTGTGTGCAGACCCCCTAACACTTACCTGAGCCCCCACTATATCCAGCGATGTCCACGAGTATCTCAGCCACCTGGGACTCTCCCTCCTAATTGGCTGAGACACAGCAGCGGCGCCATCTCAGCCATCTGGGACTCTCCCTCCTAATTGGCTGAGACACAGCGGCTGCG
>JBBGZY010000858.1:577500-775801 GCA_037952925.1 Lithobates clamitans | reverse complement strand
CCAATCACCTTTCCTGGGTGTTTGTTGTAATATCTGCACAGTGGAGAGCAACTATCAATCTGTATGGACTGTTCAATACACTATTTGTGATTATTTTTTCACTTTTTTGTTTGATTTAAATAAGGTCTTAGTACCTATTTTCCATCATTTATTCACAGCGCGACTTAGTATTTAGTAGATGGAGAGTTTAGGTGGGTGGCTATCACTTCCGGTTGATGTATCAGGGTTGGAGCCATGTCCTTTCCATGTCACATAGTCATTAGGATATCTTATATATGTGAGCAATGTAGGGGAGCAATGCCATGCCCCAGTTGAAGTCCGTTGGGACGAAACGCGTTGGACTCGCTACGCTTGCTCCCCACACTGCTTTTTATACTTTTACTACTCGTGATCACCAGTCTTTTTTGTACTCATTTATTATGATGTACTGCATTTTTAAATAAAAACCTCTCAGTTTTTTGACCTGTGCCATATGGAGCCTCTCCATTTTTTCTTATCTTTACCCCGGTTCGATTGAGCCCATTTGTACATACCTCCGACCTCCAGACGGCACCCCTGTAGGGTGGAGGTTGCATAACGTATTGGAGAGACAAAAGAATTCAGGAACTTTGGTTGGACCATCACTGTCGAGGAGTGGGACCATCCTGTTTGGAGTGACCCTCGTCCTGCCAACCTTAACCCTGAGGCATTCGGCCTACCTAAGCCTGATTGACCCACTACCGCTGGTAAGTGGGTCCACCGTATCCGGTAAGAGCACCCATCCGTACTCCTTTGATAGAGGATTTCTTCATATCTACAGCTTTGCAGCTAGTTTCATATTGTTTGCACTATCCCGATTTCATCGAAGATTCACCACTATGTATTAGATGGACACGGTTTTTTTTTAACTTTCACAAATTTTCCAGTTCACACCAAGTGAACATTGGATTCTTTGCATGTTCACTACATTTGTTTATATGTTATGCACATATATTATTTCAAGTCATTACTGTTATATTACTTTTTAGCACTACACTGTATTTTTACATTTTTTTGGACCTTGTTTGTTTGAGTGTTAGCAGCTTATCCAATATACTTTGGTTTAGTAATTTTTTCTAAATTCTTTCCATATTTATTTATTTATTTCAGGTACTTATATAGCGCCGTCAATTTACGCAGAGCTTTACATATACATTCACATCAGTCCCTACCCTCAAGGAGCTTACAATCTAAGGTCCCTAACGCACATTCATACATACTAGGGACAATTTAGACAGGATCCAATTAACCTACCAGCATGTCTTTGGAGTGTGGGAGGAAACCGGAGTACCCGGAGGAAACCCACACAGGCACAGGGAGAACATGCAAACTCCAGGCAGGTAGTGTCGTGGTTGGGATTCGAACCAGTGACCCTTCTTACTGCTAGGCGAGAGTGCTACCACTACACCACTGTGCCGCCCGTATCGGTACTCGTGCAAATGATCCGATACCTGAAACCGATACTTTCAGGCTCGGTTCTTTCAGCTGACAGTGAGATTCCCCATTGACAGCTAAAATGTAGCACGCTCAGTGACTGGGTGGTACTGCCCAGACCTCACCCACTTGCAGGTGTGGCCTACCTGAACCCCACTTAAGCAGGTTCTCCCACCTTCACCTCTTAATCACCATAATGAATGCCCTGTTGACTGTCTGCACATGCACATTAAGGGTGGCAATGTGATCTCGGGACATGGCCCTTGACACAGCATCAACTGAGGTCCAACATGCGGGACTGTCCCAGCAAATCTGGGACAGTTGGCTTCCATGATCAGCTCTTGGCTTCTATCTTGGACAAAGTAAAAAAGTATAAAACTGCGCTTAGAGACTGATAAACTGCCAACAATCCACTAGACATATAGTGCAAAAAACATACAAAACAATAATGTGGCACTTAGAATGTAAATAGATAAGAATATACACCTGGATTGACCAAGGTATAGATGAATGAGAAGTGAATGAACAACCACTAAATGAAAATGAGTGAAAAATGTATAAAAAATACGTGGAAAACAAAACGATGTGCAAAGTTAATTAAAGCTCATAGGTGAACATCATAGATAATCCATCATAAGAAATTAATCACATGAATAAAAAGTCTCTCGTGCTGTTCAAGGTGCCTGAAGACTTGATCTTTAGAGTGCAATCAACAAGTGATAAGGTTGGCACGCTTACCAGAAATGCTGGACTCATATACCATGCGGCATGTGAGTCAAACAGGAAGTCATGAGGGGATACCTCAACGGGATCCAACACAGGAAAATCGATGTTTAAAGGATGAGCCCCATCCAGTGTTGAAGGAGAGGTTCCAACATCAGTATGTGAACCGCATTTGATTTTGAAGTAATCTGTGATGATATGCATAAAAAACAAACAACCGCACATTGTGTTACAAGGTTTGGTAGGTTTAATGTAAAAAAAAGAGGGGGAGGTGGTTTATACTTACAAAAATTCCAATAAAAACACGCTTGTATCCCTCAATGTTACAGACAGCTTGCAATGACTCCACGAGCGTCATCCGACGCGTTTCGTGCTATTGGACATCACCTGGGGTGTGGACAGTCCAACAGCAAGTTCTCCCTACCAAAATCCCTAACTATGTTCCTGTGCACTTAGGGGATTAGGGATTAGTGGTAGGTACCTCAGATGCCAGGGTGCCTTGACGAGGCTCTGTGGCTTACGCATGCATTTGCAGACTAAACCCCTGTTTTCAATGCATACTGTTGGCCAGGTTTAATCGGTTGTCTGCGAGCTGGTCGGTAAGTTTAGCTTGGTTTTTTTCCCTTGGATTTATCATTGGCCTTGTTTTATACCCTATACACCCTTCCAATGCTGCTTACTGCGATAGCCAGCTATAGTTGGGGGCAAGTGGCGTCTTTTGTTCACCGATTAGGGATTTCTGCCTACTTTTTTGTGTTTTGTCATTTCCTGTTATATTCTCCGTAGTATAAAAAAACTCAATCAGGTATGGTGGCAGTCATTCATAATAAAGACAACAGGTGTGCAGACCTGGGAATTTAGAGCAGGGATGGTGAAAACCCTTCACAATAGGCACAGCTTGTATACAAACCCAGGAACTCAGCGCAAGCATGGCGAGAACCCCTCATTATGGGCACAGCAGGTGTGCAGACCCAGGAACTCAGCCCAGGGATGGTAGGAAACCCTCATAATGTGCACAGCAGATGTACAGAGCCAGAAACCCAGAACAGGGGTGGTGGGAACCCCTAAGAATGAGCAAAGCAGGTGTGCAGACCCAGGATGATGAGAGAACTCATCAATATAGTCCGTGGTAAACACATTCTATGGCCAGAAGATTTGGACACAACTGACCATCACATCTACTCATATGATCAAAAGCATGTGGACCACTTCCAAAGGACTGAGTTCAGGTGTTTCCAGTGAAGGGTACCAATAATAAAACATCATACAAATACATTGTAGACAA
This sequence comes from Lithobates clamitans, assembly GCA_037952925.1. Taxonomy (NCBI): domain Eukaryota; kingdom Metazoa; phylum Chordata; class Amphibia; order Anura; family Ranidae; genus Lithobates; species Lithobates clamitans. The sequence goes on along the minus strand of JBBGZY010000858.1, from coordinate 772,341 downwards.
TTTTGCTCCTACAACTTTGTGGTAACAGTTTGGTGAAGGCCCTTTTCTATTCCATTACAACTGTCCCCATGTGTACAAAGCCATAAAGACATGGTGTGACCAGTTTGGTGTGGAGGACCTCGAAGTGTCCTGCATAGAGCCCAGACCTCAACCATACTGATCACCGCTTTGGGATGAATTGGAATACTGATTGTGAGCCAGATCTTCTCACCCAACCTCAGTACCTAACCTCACAAATGGGCATAAATTCCCACACGGTATTTTTGGAGCGTGACACCCTCCAAAATCTTGTGGGAAGCCTTCCCAGTAGAGTGGAGGAATTCATAGAACCAAAAGATGGTTGGGGTCAGTCAGGGGGGCAACTCTATTATAATGACCATTATGGGGGGACTCTATATTAATGGCCATGATGGACTCCTTGATAATGGCCATAATGGAGAACGGGGACTCCTTATTAATGGCCATGATGTGGGGAATCCATATTAATGGCCATGATGGCGAGGGATCAATGATATTGTTCATCATGGTGGCAGGGACTCCTTATTATTTGCCATGATGGGGGGGGGACTGCATAATAATGGGCATGATGAGGAGGACTCTACATTAATGGCCACCATGAGAGGGACTCCATGTTAATGGCCATGATGGGGGGGGCTTCATCTTAATGGCCATGCTGGGGGGACTCCTTATTAATGGCCACGATGGGGGTGGGGGGTCCATATTAATGGTCATGATGGGGTGCTCTATATTAATGGCCATGGTCTTGGAATGGGAGGTCAAATAAGCTCACAGAGGTGTGATGATGAGGTGTTCTCAAACTTCGGATCATATAGTGGAGAAGGACCAGCCAGGTAGTTTAACACTCCAACCTCTACCAAACAATAAATTCTCAGTTTTTGTGTACCGGCCTATTTCTCTTCACTGAGAAACACAGCAAAATGCAGGCAGCGAGAAGAAACCCCCGAGGCGTCGATGCAGAGTTATCTGTCATCTTGTAATAAATATGCTTTGCTTGAAGCTGCGGCGGCCTGCCTGCACGCTGAACAGACATTGCTGTGATTCCTGTGAAGAGACATTCTATAGTCACAAAGATCTGCAATGTCAGACTGATGTGTCGGGGGGGGGGTCATCCCTCTGTAAAGGGAGCCCTGATGACAGCTAGGGAAGCCGGCAGAGGATACATAGAGTTTTCCCAGCTACAGGGCCGTCTTTTTGCATTGGGGATGCTGGGCAGTTGCCCGGGGGCCCCACTTGCCTGGGGGGCCCCACCTGCCCAGCGACCCCAGCCAAGCGTCATTCAGATGTCACAAAGTTCGCTGCCACATTGTGCCAGTTCTGTGCGGTGCGGCTCCCTCACAGGGACAGAGTGCCGTGCGATCAGTCCCGATATTAGTCAGGGACTCAGCGGCGGGCAGTGGGCAGTGTGAGTGAGCTGTCACTGTGAAGAGCGGAGCCGATGCTTTCTTTCTGTGTAGTTCCGGGTCTTCACAGGCGGAGTGATATGAAATGCCCTCCGCCTGTGACAGATACAGGAAGCTTTCAGAAAAAGAAGTGTTAATAGTTTATTTTTTATCAATTAACAAAATGAAAAGTCAATGAAAAGAAAAATTCAAATCAGATCTATATTTGGAGTGAACACACTTTGCCTTCAATCCAGCATCAATAAGCAATTCTTATTTGCACACAGTTTTTGAAGGAACTCAGCAGGTAGGTTGTTCCAAATATCTTGGAGAACTAACCACAGATCTTCTGTGGATGTTGGCTGCCTCAAATCCTTCTGTCTCTTCATGTCATCCCAGACAGACTCCATGGTGGTGAGATCAGGGCTCTGTGGGGGGGCCAAACCATCCCTTGCAGGACTGCTTGTTCTTCTTTACACTGAAGATAGTTCTTCATGACATTGGCTGTATGTTTGGGGTTGCTGTCCTGCTGCAGAATAAATTTGGAGCCAATCACACGCCTCCCTGATGGTATGGCATGATGGAGAAGTATCTGCCTGTATTTCTCAGCATTGAGGACACCATTAATCCTGACCAAATCTCCAACTCCGTTTGCAGAAATGCAGCCCCAAACCTGCAAGGAACCTCCACCATGCTTCACAGTTGCCTGCAGACACTCATTATTGTACCGCTCTCCAGCCCTTCGTCAACAAACTGCCTCGTGCTACAGCCAAATATTTCACATTTTGACTCCTTAGTCCAGAGCACCTGCTGTTATTTTTCTGCACCCCAGTTCCTAAGTTTTCCTTCATAGTGGAGTCACTTAGCCTTGTTTCCACATAGGAGGTGTGGCTTTTTTTGGGCGCAACTCTTCCATGAAGACCACTTCTGGCCAGACTTCTCCAGACAGTAGATGGGTGTACCTGAGTCCCATTGGTTTCCACCAGTTCTGTGCTGATGGCACTGCTGGACATCTTCCGATGTGGAAGGGAAGTAGCATCTGCTGCAATAACCTTCCTTGGATGACCACTGCGTCTACAGTTCTCAATGTTCTCAGTTTTTTCTGCTTCTTCAAAAGAGCATGAACACTACATCTTGAAACCCCCGGTCTGCTTTGAAATCTTTGCCTGTCTTGCTGATGCAGTACAACGACCTTGTGTCTTGTTGTTGTGCTCAGTCTTGCCATGGTGTATGACCTGTGACATGAAACCGTCTTCCACAACATCACCTTACTAGCAGAGTTTGGTTGTTCCTCACCCAGTTTTAAGCCTCCTACACAGTTGTTTCTGTTTCAGTTAATAACAGTGTTTCAACCTACATATGAAATTGATGATCATTAGCACCTGCTTGGAAAAATCATACACCTGACTCTAATCCTACAGAATCCCTGACTTTGTGCAAGTGTGCACCAAATATTGATTTGATTTAGACTTTTCTTCTGTTTACTCACTTTGCATTTTGTAATTTGATAAAAATAAACAATTAAAATATATATTTTTGAAAGCACTCTTACTTTACAGCATTTCTTCACACCTGGTTAAAAATTGCAACATTTTGTGTATACAATATATACAGTATCTCACAAAAGTGATTACACCCCTCACACTTTTGTAAATCTTTTCTTCTATCTTTTCATGTGACAACACTGAAGAAATGACACTTTGCTACAATGTAAAGTAGTGAGTGTACAGCTTGTATAACAGTGTAAATTTGCTGTCCCCTCAAAATAACTCAACACACAGCCATTAATGTCTAAACCGCTGGCAACAAAAGTGAGTACACCCCTAAGTGAAAATGTCCAAATTGGACCTAATTAGCCATTTTTTCCTCCTCCCCAGTGTCATGTGATTCATTAGTGTTACAAGGTCTCAGGTGTGAATGGGGATCAGGTGTGTTAAATTTGGTGTTATCACTCTCACTCTCTCATACTGGTCACTGGAAGTTCAACATGGCACCTCATGGCAAAGAACTCTCTGAGGATCATAAAAAAAGAATTGTTGCTCTACATAAAGATGGCCTAGGCTATAGGAAGATTGCCAAGACCCCCACTGAGCTACAGCACAGTGGCCAAGATCATGCAGCGGTTTAACAGGACAGGTTCCACTCAGAACAGGCCTCGTCATGGTCGACCAAAGAAGTTGAGGTCACGTGCTCAGCGTCACATCCAGAGGTTGTCTTTGGGAAATAGACGTATGAGTGCTGCCAGCATTGCTGCAGAGGTTGAAGGGGTGGGGTGGGGGGGTCAGCCTGTCAGTGCTCAGACCATACGCCGCACACTGCATCAAATTGGTCTGCATGGTTGTTGTCCCAGGAGGAAGCCTCTTCTAAAGATGATGCACAAGAAAGACCGCAAACAGTTTGCTGAAGACAAGCAGACTAAGGACATGGATTACTGGAACCATGTCCTGTGGTCTGATGAGAGTAAGATAAACTTATTTGGTTCAGATGGTGACAAGCGTGTGTGGAGGCAACCAGGTGAGGAGGACAAAGACAAGTGTGTCTTGTCTACAGACAAGCATGGTGGTGGGAGTGTCATGGTCTGGAGCTGCATGAGTGCTGCCGGCACTGGGGAGCTACAGATCATTGAGGGAACCATGAATGCCAACATGTACTGTGACATACTGAAGCAGAGCATGATCCCCTCCCATCGGAGACTGGACTGCAGGGCAGTATTCCAACATGATAACGACCCCAAAAACACCTCCAAGATGACCACTGCCTTGCTAAAGAAGCTGAGGGTAAAGGTGATGGACTGACCAAGCATGTCTCCAGACCTAAACCCTATTGAGCATCTGTGGGACATCCTCAAACAGAAGGTGGAGGAGCGCAAGGTCTCTAACATCCACCAGCTCCGTGATGTTGTCATGGAGGAGGGGAAGAGGACTCCAGTGGTAACCTGTGAAGCTCTGGTGAACTCCATGCCCAAGAGGGTTAAGGTAGTGCTGGAAAATAATGGTGGCCACACAAAATATTGACACTTTGGGCCCAATTTGGACATTTTCACTTAGGGGTGTACTCACTTTTGTTGCCAGCGGTTTGGACATTAATGGCTGTGTGTTGAGTTATTTTGAGGGGACAGCAAATTTACACTGTTATACAAGCTGTACACTCACTACTTTACATTGTAGCCAAGTGTCATTTCTTCAGTGTTGTCACATGAAAAGATAGAATAAAATATTTGTGAAGGGTGTACTCACTTTTGTGAGATACTGTATGTGTGCGTATATATACATATGGTTTTTCTAGGAAAGCAATTGCTAGAAACAGTTCTTGTAAATGACTATTCCACTTTTTTTTTTCACAGCTCTTACAGTAAAGAACCCTTTACCACCTGTACAGTTCTCTCCTTTTCTGATATGCCCTTGAATTCTCCTCTCCCGGAAACAATCCAGCTGAGGCTCATCCTCTATGTCTGGTGGCTGTGACTCCTCTCAGAGTCTGGTGAATATTCCGAGTTGCGGTGACATCACACAATGTCCTGTCTGGCGCTCTCACTGCCTTTCTAGTCTAATGCTGTAAAATTGGAAGTGGCACTTAACGCTGCCAACTGGGACCGCCAAGGATTGCTTTGATAAGTGCATTTGATGCTACAAGTGTGGTCTGGGCTTCAGCTGCCCTGGGAGATGCGGGACGCGTACGACGCGCCGGATTTGCGTGGACGGGGGGGGGGGGGTGTCTGCTTTTTTCCCCGTATTGATCTGGCCATAATGTGATTTTTCTCTGCCTGTTAAACACGATTGTCTCGCTGGGAATATGCATCTCCCGGATGCGAGAGACAGTTTAATTAGCAGTGCACCAGGCGACCACACCGCCGCTCTGCGCATTAAACTGAGGGTGATAATAAACACAGGGAGAGACTAACAGGAATACATTACACTCAACTGCATTGGGGGGGGGGGGGGGGGATTCATGAAACGCGTTAACCCCTCCTGTGCCGGCTACACGTTTGTCTAAACTTTAAAAAAACTTGGATTGGACATAGTTGCGGCAAAGTGCGCTTGGCTGCCAAATCCCTGATCTGGTGTCATTTAACCACTTGCCTGCCGAGCACATTCACCCCCTTCCTGCCCAGGCCCATTTTCAGCTTTCAGCGCTGTCACACTTTGAATGACAATTGCGCGGTCATGCAACACTGTACCCAAATGACATTTTTATAATTTTTTTTGAGACAGAGTTTTCTTTTGGTGGTATTTAATCACCACTGGGATTTTTATTTTTTTGTTAAACAAAAGCGAAACTTTTGAAAATAAAACATTTTTCTTAATTTCTTTTATAAAATTTTGTAAATAAGTAATTTTTCTCCTTCACTGACGTGTGCTGATGAGACTGCACTGATGGGCACTGATAGGCGGCACTGATAAAGCTGCACTGATGGGCACTGATAGGTGGCACTGATGAGGCTGCACTGATGGGCACTGATAGGCGGCACTGATGAGGCTGCACTGATGGGCACTGATAGGCGGCACTGATGAGGCTGCACTGATGGGCATTGATAGGCAGCACTGATGAGGCTGCACTGATGGGCACTGATAGGCGGCACTGATGAGGCTGCACTGATGGGCACTGATAGGTGGCACTGATGAGGCTGCACCGATGGGTGCTGACAGGCGGCACTGATGAGGCTGCACTGATGGGCACTGATGAGGCTGCACTGATGGGCACTGATAGGTGGCACTGATGAGGCTGCACTGATGGGCACTGATGAGGTTGCACTGATGGGCACTGATAGGTGGCACTGATGAGGCTGCACTGATGGGCACTGATGAGGTTACACTGATGGGCACTGATGAGGCTGCACTGATGAGGCTGCACTGATGGGCACTGATAGGTGGCACTGATGAGGCTGCACTGATGAGGCTGCACTGATGGGCACTGATAGGCTGCACTAAGGAGGCTGCACTGATGAAGTTGCACTGATGGGCACTGATGAGGCGACACTGATGGGCACTGATAGGCTGCAATGATGAGGCGGCACTGATGAGGCTGCACTGATGGGCACTGATGAGGCTGCACTGATAGGCACTGATGAGACGGCACTGATGAGGCAGTACTGATAGGCTGCACTAATGAGGCTGCACAGATGGGTCCTCTTAAGCTGCACTGATGGGCATTGATAGGCTAGACTGATGGGCACTAATAGGCTGCAATGATGGGCACTAATGAGGCTGTACTGATGGGCACTCATGAGGCGGCACCGATGAGACAGTACTGATAGGCTGCACTAATGAGGCTGCACACATGGGCCCTGATAGGCTGCACTGATGGGCACTGATAGGCTGCACTGATGGGCACTGATGAGGCTGCACTGATGAGGCAGTACTGATAGGCTGCACTAATGAGGCTGCACTGATGAGGCTGCACAGATGGGCCCTGATAGGCTGCACTGATGAGGCTACACAGATGGGCCCTGATAGGCTGCACTGATGGGCACTGATGAGGCGGCGCTGATGGGCACTGATAGGCTGCACTGATGAGGCGGCAATGATGAGGCTGCACTGATGAGCACTGATAGGCTGCACTGTTGGACACTGATGAAGAGGCACTGACACATTGAACTGATAGGCACTGATAGGTGGCAATGATAGGCAACAATGATTTTTTTTATTGCATATGTTTTATAACAGAAAGTAAAAAATATAGGATCTTTTTTTCATAACTGTCGCTCTTTTTTTTCTTTATAGCACAAAAAATAAAATCTGCAGAGGTGATCAAATACCACCAAAAGAAATCTCTGTTTGGGAACAGCGTCGCATGAAGGGGGGGGTAAATCTTCCGGAGGTCAAGTAGTTTAACCAAATGGATTGTTTTACAAGGCGATCGTTTACAATAACTTTGTATTGGATGCGCATGGATTCGTTTTGGAGAATAAGGATATCGTTTATTGTCACTTTAATCCGTCGTAGACCGGATATGGATGGTGAATTTTTATTACTAATAATAGTGAGAAATCGTTTTGTTGTTTAATTTTTTTCTTTTTTTTTCTTTTTCTGGCCCATCAATCAAATCCTCATTAGAGCTCCTCTTCTATGGAGCGGAGAGGATGGGAAGTGTTTCCAGCACAGCAAGTCCCATGAAAAGACTCTATAAATACAGAGATATTCATTGAGGGCGCCATTCACAAGTATAATTATAGCTTCGCTCCGGAGAGGCAGGAGACGGTGTGCTTGACTGGCTGCCCAATGTGCCTGTATTGTATCTCCCGCGAGCATTCGTCACTGACCTATACAACGTACTAATTGCTTTTCTCCCCAAAACTTTTCACTCTGTCAATCACACGAGGAGGGGGGGGGGGGAGTTTAAAAGGAAAACTTTAAAGTAATTAAAGCTTGGCTTGAAGTGTATGTAAAACCCAAACTTTTGATTCCTTTTTTTCGGATACAATGTAGAAGGGTTAGCACCTCTGTCTCCTTTTTATCGTCCCAAGAAGAATACGTATTATAATCGGCAACCGCTGAGTGTGCAAGACAAAGGGGGAAACAGCAACATAAATCCCACCAACAAAAATCAAAAAAACAATATTCCGCATAATTCAAGTTATGAATAAATATTATGTTTATAATTTTATATAATTTAATTGATATATTTTAAAATATTTATTTAATAAAAGTATAATTTATTGTTAAAATTTGTATTCTTTATTTAGGATCGCTGGTGTTCTGTATTAAAGCGGTATTAAACCCAAAAGCAAACATTTATCATATTGCAGCTTACCAATTCTTAGATGTGATGGCTGCATTTGTTTTCTTTTTTTTTTTTTAGGCTTTCTTTCTTCTATTTTCATCTGCTGATCCAGCCCAGGGGTCTCCAAACTGCGGCCTGGTGGTTGGATGCCACCCCTTTGTTTGCTTTTCTCTGGTCCTTGGGGCACTATTCCTTCCACTGACACCAGTGATGGGGCACTATTCCTCCCATTGACACCAATGATAGGGCACTTTTCCTCCCACTGATACCAATGATGGGGCACTATTCCTCCCATTGACACCAATGATGGGGCACTATTCCTCCCATTGACACCAATGATGGGGCACTATTCCTCCCACTGACACCAATGATGGGGCACTATTCATTCCACTGACACCAATGATGGGGCACTATTCCTCCCATTGACACCAATGATAGGGCACTTTTCCTCCCACTGATACCAATGATGGGGCACTATTCCTCCCATTGACACCAATGATGGGGCACTATTCCTCCCACTGACACCAATGATGGGGTACTATTCCTCCCATTGACACCAATGATGGGGCACTATTCCTCCCATTGACACCAATGATAGGGCACTTTTCCTCCCACTGATACCAATGATGGGGCACTATTCCTCCCATTGACACCAATGATGGGGCACTATTCCTCCCATTGACACCATTGATGGGGCACTATTCATCCCACTGATACCAATGATGGGGCACTATTCATCCCACTGATACCAATGGTGGGACACTATTCCTCTCACTGACACCAATGGTGGGACACTATTCCTCCTACTGACATTAATGATATGCACTATTTCTCCCACTGACACCAATGATGGGGCACTATTCCTCTCACTGATACCAATGATGAGGCACTATTCCTCCCACTGACACCAATGGTGGGACACTATTCCTCCTACTGACATTAATGATGGGGCACTATTTCTCCCACTGACACCAATGATGGGGCACTATTCCTCTCACTGATACCAATGATGGGGCACTATTCCTCTCACTGACACCAATGATGGGGCACTATTCCTCCCACTGACACCAATGATGGGGTACTATTCCTCCCACTGACACCAATGATGGGGTATTATTCCTCCCACTGACACCAATGATGGGACACTATTCCTCCCACTGATACCAATGATGGGGCACTATTCCTCCCACTGACACCAATGATGGGGCACTATTCCTCCCACTGACACCAATGATGGGGCACTATTCCTCTCACTGACACCAATGATGGGGCACTATTCCTCCCATTGACACCAATGCACAAAGCAAGGTCCATAGACATGGATGAGTGAGTTTGGGGTGGAGGAACTTGACTTTAACCTTAAACTACGTAGAGGGTTCTGTACTGTAAGAGCGGCAAGTGGTCTCAGCGGGGGGGCATCGATAGTTTCAAGAAACTATTAGATAACCGCAACATACAGGGATATACAATGTAATACTGACATATAATCACACACATAGGTTGGACTTGATGGACTTGGTGTCTTTTTTTGACCTCACCTACTATGTAACTATGACTGGCCTGCACAGAGTCCTGACCTCAACCCGATAGAACACCTTTGGGACTGGTCAGTCAAGTTCCTCCAGCCCAAACTCGCTCATTTATGTCTTTATGGACCTTGCTTTGTGCACTGGTCCAAATCATTTGGTGGAGGGGGGATTGTGGTGTGGGGTTGTTTTTTAGGGGCTGGGCTTGGCCGCTTAGTTCCAGTGAAGGGAACCCTTAAGGCGAGCCAGGCCTTCTCATCCAACATCAGCGCCTGACCTCACAAATGCACTTCTGGAAGAACGGTCAAACATTCCCATAGACACACTCCTAAACCTTGTGGACGGCCTTCCCAGAAGAGTTGAAGCTGTTATAGCTGCAAAGGGTGGGCCAACTCAATATTGAACCCTACGGACTAAGACTGGGATGCCATTAAAGTTCGTGTGTGTAAAGGCAGGCGTCCCAATACTTTTGGTAATATAGTGTACTTCTCGTTTATAACTTGGTTTTCACATCCAACACAAACCATTAATCTGCACTTATCTCTCTGCTCATCGTTGCTTTCCCAAATAAACTCTTTGTCGTCTTACAAGACAAAAAAAAAAATGTTTTTTTTTTTCTCCGCCTGTTAGCATGCGTCGTAGAAAATGATTAAATTAAATATAACAAAGGCAAAGATAAAACCGAGATTCTAATTAAACATACATCCTTAGTGCGCGTCGCTCGCCAAAAGCCCAACTCCCAGAATGCCACTAAGGCCGCGGAAATGAAGGCGGAAAGGATGATCTGATGGAGGGTTCTCTTCCCCGGCTCCGCTAATAAAAAGAGGAGATTTTCATTTTTTATGATGTTATAATTGCAGGTGTGCAGCTCTCCCGCCTCTCGGCGCTCGCAAACGGCGAATATCGGCAAATTTCCGAGCGGGAAATCTCTATAAAAGCTGGCAAATGTAAAAGGTGCGCGGAGCGGGCAGTAAAGAAGACGGACCCGAGCCGACCAGATTGATAACGCACAAGCCGTCGGTGACTTTTACCCTTTCAGTGCCAGAGCCCACTTCACGTTTTTGTTGCACACGTTTAAAAAAATCATTTTAGGCCTGAAGATTACTTAAAACCCCAAAACATGATACTGTGGAACCTCGGATTACGAGCATAGTCCGTTCCAGGAGTATGCTCCCTTCGTAATCCAATGTACTCGCTTATCAAGGCGAGTTTTCCCATTGAAGTCAATGGAAACGAAAATAATTTGTTCCGCATTGACTTCAATGAGATGCAATACCGCATGTGGCCAGAGGCGGGGGGGCGCCGGAGAGCCTCGGAAACGGCCAATAAGGCCCGAGGGACACTTCGGCTGACCTCGGCAAACCTCGGAAAGACTCCGTTCACGAGCCTTTCCGAGGTGTGCCAAGGTCAGCCGAACTGTCCTTGGGCCTTTCCGTGCATTTCCGAACTGCGCCGATCGGCGACTTTCAGCTCTGCTTGGCTCTGGTGCCCCCCACCTCAGGCCAAAAGCGGTACTGCACACCGCTTTTGGCCTGAATCCTGCTCGTTTCACGAGACAAAACACTCACAAACCGAGTTAGGATTTTTAGAAATACAGTGCTCAGTTTGCGAAACGCACGTTTCATTGTATATTTCCTGAAAGCCGAGACCCTGGAGAATAAAATAGTGGTAGCTTAAAGTAGAACTATAGGCAAAACTTTTATTTTTTTCATTTTGGATAGAGTAAGGGAAGGTAGTAACCCCTGTCAGATTTTTTTTTTTTTTTTTTTTTGCCATCTGTGCCCCATTGTGGAGATTTCCCTTCACTTCCTGTCCCATCGCCCAACAGGAAGAGAGAGAAAATCCCTGCAAATTAAGGGAATTCCTCGGGGCCCCTCCAGGTCACCAGAACTAGTGTCCCCATTGGAAGATTTCCCCTCTATTACTTTTCTGGGGACAACCCAAAATTTGGGATTTTCTTTTACTTTCGCTTTCAATGATAACGGTAAACAGGACAAATACAGAGTAGGCTTGTCACCTTTTCTTCAAGCCGAACCCGGACACTTTAGGGGCGCACAGCAATTTTTTTTTTTCTTTAAGGGGGAATACTGTGGACTCTGGTGTAAAGTGGAACTCTGCTGTAAGGGAGTTTCTTCTCACCAAACCTCCCACTTACATCAGAGTTCCCAGCATTCCCCCTTAAATTAGGGTTCCCAAAGCCCCCCTTACATCAGAGCCCACAGAGCACCCCTTAGATCGGAGTCACCCTTACTTTAGTATACTCCCTAACGCAGGAGAGAGAAGAGAGGGAGGGGGGGGGACTTCAGTCACATACAGTGGATGGTGAGCTTACTCACCTGAGGATGGAGGCTCAGTCACAGACAGTGGATGGTGAGCTCACTCACCCGAGGATGGAGGCTCACTCACTCACCCGAGGATAGAGGCTCAGGCACAGACATCTTTCATCCACGATCCATCTGCTGGTTGCTGAGCTTCAAACTTCCAGCCCACACATCCCTTTCCTGAGGCACAGAACGTCGGGGATTGGAGTGTGGGTGGGCAGACAGAGGGATAGGGGTGGGAGGGGGAGCAGATCCCGCCCTCTCTCCTGTATAGGGGTGGGGCCACACCTATGCACTAGGCGGCGGTTTGTGGTACATGGTTGCTTGGAGAGCCACATTCCATTCTGAATATTGTGTCTGGGTTTCAGGTGGCCTGAAACCTGGACTGTCTGGGTGAATCTTGGACGGGTGACAACCCTAATAGAGAGGGTGAATCTCCCTAATGGGGGCGCAGACAGCATTAGAAACTGACAGGTGTTCTAATCCCTCTCCACTCTATCCATAACTAAAAAAAAAAGTTTTGCCGATTACCGGTTTGTGTAAACAGGACATCGGTCCCGCACACAGAGAGCCACTGCCGCCTCATTAATGCCCACCAGTGCCACCTACCAGTGCATATCAGTACTGCTAAACAGTGCTCACCAGTGCCACCTATCAGTGCCCACCAGTGCCACCTTACAGTGCCCACCAGTGCCGCCAATCAGTGCCTCATCATCAGTGCCACCTATCAGTGCTGCCTATCAGTGTCACCTACCAGTGCCTATCAGTGCCCATCAGTGCCACCTATCAATGCCGCCTATTAGTGCCACCTCTCAGCTCCCTTCAGTGCCACCTATCAGTGCCCATCAGTGCCACCTATCAGTGCCACCTCATCAGTGCCCATCAGTGCAACCTATCAGTGCCGGCTATCAGTGCCACCTCTCAGCTCCCTTCAGTGCCACCTATCAGTGCTCTTCAGTGCCGCCTATCAATGCCCATCAGTGCCACCTATCAGTGCCGCCTCATCATTACCCATCAGTGCAACCTATCAGTGCCGCCTATCAGTGCCACCTCTCAGCTCCCTTCAGTGCCACCAATCAGTGCTCTTCAGTGCAGCCTATCAATGTCCATCAGTGCAACCTATCAATGCCACCTATCAGTGCCCATCAGTGCAACCTATCAGTGCCGCCTCATCATTGCCCATCAGTGCAACCTATCAGTGCCATCTCTCAGCTCCCTTCAGTGCCACCTATCAGTGCTCTTCAGTGCTGCCTATCAATGTCTATCAGTGCAACCTATCAGTGCCGCCTATCAAAGCCCATCAGTGCCACTTATCAGTGCTGCCTCATCATGGCCCATCAGTGCCACCTATCAGTGCCACCTCTCAGCTCTCTTCAGTGCCACCTATCAATGTCCATCAGTGCAACCTATCAGTGCCCATCAGTGCAGCCTCACCAGCTCACATTAATGAAGGATAAAAATTACCTGTTTGCAAAATGACCTATGAAAACTGTTTGTTTTTTTTTCAAAATTTTCGGTCTAATTTTTGTTTGTTTAGCAAAAAATAAAAACCCCAGTAGTGAATAAATACCACCAAAAGAAAGCTCTATTTGTGTGAAAAAAATGATACAAATTTCATTCGGGTACAGCGTTACATGAGGGCGCAATTGTCATTCAAAGGGTGGCAGCGCTGAAAGCTGAAATTTTGTCTGGTCAGGAAGGGGGTGTAAGTGCCCGGTAAGCAAGTGGTTAAGATTTTTTATGTCACATGATAATAGTGCTTGATACATTTATTTCATTTTTATCTATGTATCATGCACAAAATTTCAGTAAAAAAAAATACACAAAATTAAATTTTAGGGTACATAAACACAATATAGGAGATTTGCCAATGCATAAAGTGACATTTGAAACAGAACACCAGTTTATCCACTTACGGACCACCGCACGCCGATATAAGTTTGAAGAGGAATATCGTATTTATGGCAGCAGCTAGCTACCATAACCCCCGATATCCTCTTCTTCAGACGGTGGTCCGCTTTCCGATAAGAGTGGTCTCTACGGCGGATGCACCGCAAGATCACTTTTCTCTGCGGTGGGAGAGGACCCCCCCCTCCGCCGCCCTCCAGTGCCCTCCGTCGCTTACCGGAGCCGTCGGCAGTGGCGGAGGCGATCTGATGTCGTCTCTTCCTGGGTATGGAGACGAGTGAGGGGAAGATGGCCCCCACCCGTCTCCATAACATTGCAGGGCGCAAGCGACGTCAAAATGTCACTTCTGCCAATAGCTCTTAAAGGGCCATTTTTATTTTTTTTATTTTTTTGAATGACACATTTTTTATTTTATTTTTTATTGCATTTTAGTGTAAATATGAGATCTGATGTCTTTTTGACCCCAGATCTCATATTTAAGAGGTCCTGTCATGTTTTTTTTCTATTGCAAGGGATGTTTATATTTCTTGTAATAGGAATAAAAGTGACACATTTTTTTTTTTAAAGAACAGTGTAAAAAAAAAAATTGAAAGGTAAAATAAATAAGAAAAAAAAATTGTTAAACGCGCCCCGTCCCGCCGAGCTTGCGTGCAGAAGCGAACGCATATGTGTGTAGTGCCCGCATATGAAAAAAGTGTTCAAACCACACATGTGAGGTATCGCCGCGATCGGTAGAGCGAGAGCAATAATTCTAGCCCTGGACCTCCTCTATAACTCAAAACATGCGACCTGTAGAATTTTTTAAACATCGCCTATGGAGATTTTTAAGGGTAAAAGTTTGTCGCCATTCCACGACATGTTGGGTATCAATTTACTCGGCGTAACATTATCTTTCACAATATAAAAAAAAATTGGGCTAACTTTACTGTTGTCTTATTTTTAAATTCAAAAAAGTGTATTTTTTCCAAAAAAAAATGCGCTTGTAAGACCGCTGCGCAAATACGGTGTGACAGAAAGCATTGCAACGACCGCCATTTTATTCTCTAGGGTGTTAGAAAAAAAAATGTATAATGTTTGGGGGTTCTAAGTAATTTTTTGAGCAAAATAAACTGTTTTTAACTTGTTTTAAACAACAAATCTCAAAAAGAGGCTCGGCCCTTAAGTGGTTAAGATCCACCTGTAGAAAGACCAAATATCAAAGAATCCTGAATTTTTTAATATAAATGTTAATTTATTGTTAAAAAAAAAAAAATGACAATGCTTTTCGTGGGGCTCAAAGTTCCCCCTACTTCATGGCTATAAGACAGATACAAAAATAATAGTAAAACTACAAAACGTAATATCAATTTATAAATAAATTAATGAATTTATTATATATATTTTGTATCTATTTAAGCATAAAAGAAAAGATGGGAGTGGATCTGGCCCGGGTCACTGATGGTGATGGGAGGATGATGAAGGCGCTGAGTATCCTCTTCCCTTCTCTCTCTAGAAAAGTAACAAAGTTGTTTATGGCACTAATTTGGCTGAGAGTAATTCTGGGCTCCGGGGGATTATTACCGCTTTACAATATTCTCCTTCCGTCTCTCATTCCCTCTCCCCCTGTCTGTGACCTGACATGAAAACTCCTAATGAGATCCACCTCGCAGCAACGATATAACGTAATTACATTAACCCCCCAACTGCTGGAGACAACAATCCCTCTTCCTGTGTCCACAATGGTACATTGTTGCGGTGGCGTTCCTGCGCGGTGTCCCAGCGTTCATACATAATATAAGCTAGTCTCATGGGAGGGTGTTGGCTGCTTCCATCAGAGCCTAATCACACAGGTGTCCTGATTTGGGATGGACTCCTCGAAAGCGGCATTAGGGCCGGTTCACACTAGTGCAGTGACGGCTGGTGCTCCATTTTTTTTTGGGGGGGGGGCAGCAAACAAACCACCACCCTGCCCGGTCCGCATGTACCCCATGCAGGTCGCGGCTTCCCCGGCTTCTCCTCCGGGCCAATGCGGTCTTAAGACCCCAATCCTGTCCTGATTGGCCGGGAGGAGAAGCCGAAAGACAGTAGCGAATATTGGGTGTCGTCAGGGGCGGACTGACCATTGAGCGATTAGGGCACTGCCCGAGGGCCCTGGGCCACTAGGGGGCCCCATCAGGGTTGCCAGCCTCAGTAAAACCAGGGACAGTATGTATAAATCTGTGTTTTTTTCACATCTGTCTGTGTATACTGTGTGTACATGTATGTGTATACTGTGTGATTGTATACTGTGTGTACTGTGTGGCCCCATAATCTCTGATTGCCTGGGGGCCCCATAATCTCCTATTGCCCGGGGGCCCCATGAGTTATCAGTCCGCCCCTGGGTGTCGCGTCAGTAAATTTCAATCTGGTAGGTTGGCAACACTGCATGTACCCAGTGCCAGGATGGGTTTGTCTGGTGCCAAGGGTGAGGATGCAGAATTGTGCACCTCCCCCATAAAATGAACCCCTCTTTCTGTCCACTTGATCCTCCTGCCCCTCCTGCCCCTCCTGCCCATGGTTTGCATGGAGTGTGCACTGTTGTTTTACTTTGCGTTCATCTAGAAAGGATACTTTGTGGTATAAGCAAGGAAGCTCAGACCTCTACAGTGTTTCAATGTGCTTCTACTATATAAAAATGCTCTACATTCCAAACTATTAAAAAACTGGGAATACAGTACAAGACTGACAGATATAACAAGCAAGATGCCTAGCAAACAAGCAGAAATTATGGTCTGTAACAGTAGAAATACACTTAAGGTACTTAATTCTGGTTACTGTGTGTTCGTGATCTCCGTTGACAACGAGGACTCAGGCTTCTTAAGCAGTTGCTGGAGATCAGGCGAAAGTGGCTTTAGGTATCTTCTTCTTGAGTGGTACATATAATATATTTTATATCAAACGCAACACAACTGTGCATGCATGGCCAATCATTTGCCTTCTAACAGCTGGTAAGTGGATGCACATGCATGGTGTGCTTTTCGTGTTGGCTGTGGGTAGCTGAGGTGTGAGTGTCGGAGCATGGTGTGAATGCAGTAGCTGTCACAGCAGACATGAAGCCGCGGCCTGCTGGTTGCCAGTCACTGATCTGGGGCCTGCGTGCAGTGAGGATAGAGCTGCTCGCTATATGGCGCCACCTCCTGTGTGACAGCGCTGTGCCCAGGGCGGCTGCCCCTCCTGCCCTCCTCTTTGTCCCCGCCCTGCACGTGCCAATGCCAAAATGAAACACAAGACTGTATCTCTCCCTACACAGAAAATATACACTCAACAGCCACTTTATTAGGTACACCTTGCTAGTGCCGGGTTGGATCCCCTTTTGCCTTCAGAACTGCCTTTATTCTTCATGGCATAGATTCACCAAGGTGTTGGAAACATTCCTCAGAGATTTTGGTCCATAGTGACATGATAGCATCATGCAGTTGCTGCAGATTTGTGGGCTGCACATCCATGGTGCCAATCTCCCGTTCCACCACATCCCAAAGGTGCTCTATTGGATGAGATGTGGTGAGTGTGGAGGACATTGGAGTACAGTGACCTCATTGTCCAGTGGTGAGATGATTGGAGCTTTGTGACATGGTGCATTATCCTGCTGGAAGGAGCCATCAGAAGATGGGGACACTGTAGTCATAAAGGGATGGACATGGTCAGCAACAATACTCAGGTAGGCCGTGGGGTTGAGGCCCAAAGTGTGCCAAGAAAATCTACCCCACAGCATTACACCACCACCACCAGCCTGAACCGGTGATACAAGGCAGGATGGATCCATGCTTTCATGTTGTTTACACCAAATTCTGACCCTACTATCTGAATGTCGCAGCTGAAATCCAGACTCATCAGACCAGGCAACGTTTTTCGAATCTTCTATTGTCCAATTTTGGTGATCCTGTGCCAATTGTAGCCTCAGTTTCCTGTTCTTAGCTGACAGGAGTGGCGCCCGGTGTGGTCTTCTGGTGCTGTAGCCCATCTGCTTTAAGGTTCGATGTGTTGTGTTCAGAGATGGTGTTTTGCATACCTTGGATGTAACGAGTAGTTATTTGAGTTACTGTTGTTCTTGCCTTTATCTGGAACCAGTCTGCCCATTCTCCTCTGCCGCTCACTGGATATTTTCTCTTTTTCCCACCAATCTCTGTAAACCCGAGAGATGGTTGTGTGTGAAAATCCGAGTAGATCAGCAGTTTTCGAAAAATACTCAGACCAGCCCGTCTGGCACAAACAACCATGCCACGTTCAAAGTCACTTAAGTCGCCTTCACCACGTCTAGATGCCCAAATGCGTTAGGTTGTTGCCATGTGATTGGCTGATTAGCAGTTTGTGTTACCGAGCAATTGAATCTAATAAAGTGGCCGGTGAGTGTAGATGCCAACTGTTTCAGGTTTGCCGGGACAGTCCCGCATCTTGACCCTCTGTCCTGCCGATGCTGGTTCCCGGTAACTCAAATACTGTATGTGGAGTAATTTAGAAAAGGTGGATGCTGGGATCCTGGCTCGTGGCCCGGGACACAGCATCGGTTAGACAGAAGCTCAAGATGTAGGACTGTGTTGGCAAATCAGAGACAGTTGGCATCTATGCAAAGGTAAAACGCCAGTCTGGTTCCAATGAAGCATTGTTTGTGTAATTATTACTGCCCTCTGTCACATTAGATTGTACTCATACAATTATATTATCTCCGAACCACAACTAGTTAGGGATCATAAAAAGAGCTTTAAATGAGAATCTTTATGTCGGGAGGATGCTTGGAGGAACGGTGCTGATTCCATTTTTATTGTCACCTGGAGCGGGTGAATTGTCTCTGTATATGACGGTGTTTATAAAATATGTAAATTGCACCTGTAACTGAATATTAAGCATTATGCAGAGCTGAGAATGAGAACCATGGGGGGGGGGGGGGGTTGGGGGGGTAGTGAAATTTACTACAGCTTGAAGTGTAATGTTTAAAGTGGACCTATTAAATACATGTGTTCATAAATGTATGCTACAGTAAAGTATCAGTGTAACACTACCAGCAGTGGCGGCTGATGCTCAAAATTTTTTTGGGGGGGCACAAACAAACGAAAAAATTCTGAAAAAAACCCCATCAATTGCAGCCTCACTGTGCCATCAAACGCAGCCACTGTGCCATCAAACGCAGCCACTGTGCTATCAAACGTAGCCAATGTGCCATCAAACGCAGCCACTGTGCCATCAAACGCAGCCACTGTGCTATCAAACGTAGCCAATGTGCCATCAAACGCAGCCACTGTGCCATCAAACGCAGCCACTGTGCCCATCAATTGCCACCACTGTGCCATCAAACGCAGCCACTGTGCTATCAAACGTAGCCAATGTGCCATCAAACGTAGCCAATGTGCCATCAAACGCAGCCACTGTGCCATCAAACGTAGCCAATGTGCCATCAAACGCAGCCACTGTGCCATCAAACGTAGCCAATGTGCCATCAAACGGAGCCACTGTGCCCATCAATTGCAGCCTCACTGTGCCATCAAACGCAGCCACTGTGCCCATCAATTGCCGCCACTGTGCCCATTAATTGCTGCCACTGTGCCATCAAATGCAGCCATTGTACCATCAAATGCAGCCACTGTGCCCATCAATTGCTACCACTGTGCCATCAAACGCAGCCACTGTGCCCATCAATTGCCACCATTGTGCCATCAAACGCAGCCACTGTGCCATCAAATGCAGCCACTGTGACAATCAATTGCTAGCACTGTGCCATCAAACGCAGCCACTGTGCCCATCAATTGCTACCACTGTGCCATCAAACGCAGCCACTGTGCCCATCAATTGCTATCACTGTGCCATCAAACGCAGCCACTATGCCCATCAGTTGCCGCCACTGTGCCATCAAACACAGCCACTGTGCCCATCAATTGCCGCCACTGTGCCATCAAACGCAGCCACTGTGCCATCAAATGCAGCCACGGTGCCCATCAATTGCCACCACTGTGCCATCAAACGCAGCCACGGTGCCAATCAATTGCTGCCACTGTGCCTTAAAACGCAGCCACTGTGCCATCAAATGCAGCCGCTGTGCCCATCAATTGCTACCACTGTGCCATCAAACGCAGCCACTGTGCCCATCAATTGCTATCACTGTGCCATCAAACGCAGCCACTATGCCCATCAATTGCCGCCACTGTGCCATCAAACACAGCCACTGTGCCCATCAATTGCCGCCCATGTGCCATCAAACGCAGCCACTGTGCCATCAAACGCAGCCACGGTGCCAATCAATTGCCGCCACTGTGCCATCAAACGCAGCCACTGTGCCCATCAATTGCCGCCACTGTGCCATGAAACACAGCCACTGTGCCCATTAATTGCCGCCACTGTGCCATCAAATGCCGCCATTGTACCATCAAATGCAGCCACTGTGCCCATCAATTGCTACCACTGTGCCATCAAACGTAGCCACTGTGCCCATCAATTGCCACCATTGTGCCATCAAACGCAGCCACTGTGCCATCAAATGCAGCCACTGTGCCCATCAATTGCTACCACTGTTCCATCAAACGTATCCACTATGCCCATCAATTGCCGCCACTGTGCCATCAAACACAGCCACTGTGCCCATCAATTGCCACCCATGTGCCATCAAACGCAGCCACTGTGCTATCAAACGCAGCCACTGTGCCATCAAATGCAGCCACGGTGCCCATCAATTGCCACCACTGTGCCATCAAACGCAGCC
This sequence comes from Lithobates clamitans, assembly GCA_037952925.1. Lineage (NCBI taxonomy): Eukaryota > Metazoa > Chordata > Amphibia > Anura > Ranidae > Lithobates > Lithobates clamitans. The sequence continues at coordinate 751,760 of JBBGZY010000858.1, read as the reverse complement.
ACGGTGCCAATCAATTGCTGCCACTGTGCCATCAAACGCAGCCACTGTGCCCATCAATTGCTATCACTGTGCCATCAAACGCAGCCACTATGCCCATCAGTTGCCGCCACTGTGCCATCAAACACAGCCACTGTGCCCATCAATTGCCGCCACTGTGCCATCAAACGCAGCCACTGTGCCATCAAATGCAGCCACGGTGCCCATCAATTGCCACCACTGTGCCATCAAACGCAGCCACGGTGCCAATCAATTGCTGCCACTGTGCCATCAAACGCAGCCACTGTGCCATCAAATGCAGCCGCTGTGCCCATCAATTGCTACCACTGTGCCATCAAACGCAGCCACTGTGCCCATCAATTGCTATCACTGTGTCATCAAACGCAGCCACTATGCCCATCAATTGCCGCCACTGTGCCATCAAACACAGCCACTGTGCCCATCAATTGCCGCCCATGTGCCATCAAACGCAGCCACTGTGCCATCAAACGCAGCCACGGTGCCAATCAATTGCCGCCACTGTGCCATCAAACGCAGCCACTGTGCCCATCAATTGCCGCCACTGTGCCATGAAACACAGCCACTGTGCCCATTAATTGCCGCCACTGTGCCATCAAATGCCGCCATTGTACCATCAAATGCAGCCACTGTGCCCATCAATTGCTACCACTGTGCCATCAAACGTAGCCACTGTGCCCATCAATTGCCACCATTGTGCCATCAAACGCAGCCACTGTGCCATCAAATGCAGCCACTGTGCCCATCAATTGCTACCACTGTTCCATCAAACGTATCCACTATGCCCATCAATTGCCGCCACTGTGCCATCAAACACAGCCACTGTGCCCATCAATTGCCACCCATGTGCCATCAAACGCAGCCACTGTGCTATCAAACGCAGCCACTGTGCCATCAAATGCAGCCACGGTGCCCATCAATTGCCACCACTGTGCCATCAAACGCAGCCACGGTGCCAATCAATTGCTGCCACTGTGCCATCAAACGCAGCCACTGTGCCCATCAATTGCTATCACTGTGCCATCAAACGCAGCCACTATGCCCATCAGTTGCCGCCACTGTGCCATCAAACACAGCCACTGTGCCCATCAATTGCCGCCACTGTGCCATCAAACGCAGCCACTGTGCCATCAAATGCAGCCACGGTGCCCATCAATTGCCACCACTGTGCCATCAAACGCAGCCACGGTGCCAATCAATTGCTGCCACTGTGCCATCAAATGCAGCCACTGTGCCATCAAATGCAGCCGCTGTGCCCATCAATTGCTACCACTGTGCCATCAAACGCAGCCACTGTGCCCATCAATTGCTATCACTGTGCCATCAAACGCAGCCACTATGCCCATCAATTGCCGCCACTGTGCCATCAAACACAGCCACTGTGCCCATCAATTGCCGCCCATGTGCCATCAAACGCAGCCACTGTGCCATCAAACGCAGCCACGGTGCCAATCAATTGCCGCCACTGTGCCATCAAACGCAGCCACTGTGCCCATCAATTGCCGCCACTGTGCCATGAAACACAGCCACTGTGCCCATTAATTGCCGCCACTGTGCCATCAAATGCCGCCATTGTACCATCAAATGCAGCCACTGTGCCCATCAATTGCTACCACTGTGCCATCAAACGTAGCCACTGTGCCCATCAATTGCCACCATTGTGCCATCAAACGCAGCCACTGTGCCATCAAATGCAGCCACTGTGCCCATCAATTGCTACCACTGTTCCATCAAACGTATCCACTATGCCCATCAATTGCCGCCACTGTGCCATCAAACACAGCCACTGTGCCCATCAATTGCCACCCATGTGCCATCAAACGCAGCCACTGTGCTATCAAACGCAGCCACTGTGCCATCAAATGCAGCCACGGTGCCCATCAATTGCCACCACTGTGCCATCAAACGCAGCCACGGTGCCAATCAATTGCTGCCACTGTGCCATCAAACGCAGCCACTGTGCCATATCAAATGCTCCCACTGTGCCCATAAAATGCTGCCAGTGTGCCCCCCTTGCTTTGTGCACTGGTGCGAAGTCATCTTGGAACAGGAAGGGGTCGTCCCCAAACTGTTCCAACAAAGTTGGGAGCATGAAATTGTCCAAAATGTCTTGGTATGCTGACGCCTTAAGAGTTCCCTTCACTGGAACTGAGGGGCCAAGCCCAACCCCTGAAAAACAACCCCACACCACAATCCCCCCTCCACCAAATGATTTGGACCAGTGCACAAAGCAAGGTCCATAAAGACATGGATGATCGAGTTTGGGGAGGAGGAACTTGACTGGCCTGCAGAGAGTCCTGACCTCAACCCGATAGAACACCTTTAGGATGAATTAGAGCGGAGACTGCGAGCCAGGCCTTCTCGTCCAACATCAGTGCCTGACCTCACAAATGTGCTTCTGGAAGAATGGTCAAACATTCCCATAGAAACACTCCTAAACCTTGTGGACGGCCTTCCCAGTAGAGTTGAAGCTGTTATATCTGTAAAGGGTGGGCCAACTCAATATTGAACCCTACGGACGAAGACTGGGATGTCATTAAAGTATATGTGCGTGTAAAGGCAGGTGTCCCAATACTTTTGGTAATATAGTGTATCTAAACTTAGGTCATAATCGAAATGTATTCCTTTTATGCCCCAAAAAATATATTTTCGAAAAACCTATACCATAATATCCATATGACAAAAATGTTGGAGCTGGAATAATTACACCCAGAAATTGTTGCCAGATATACCAGCTTGAGATATTCGGAGTTTGACTGGCAGTATAATGAGGACCTGAACACAAAACACACGGGACCTAAAAGTGAGGCGGCAGCATTTTTATGAAGCTGCTGAAGCAATCAAGTTTGAGATCTGTTCTCACTGCCATTGGGGAGCCCATAATTAGGATGTGTACCCTACTCTGAAGTTTGGGGTTTTATTAAAAGAATGCCGAGCAGCCCACAGGTATCCCCGGACACCCGTCCATTCTGGCAGACACCGGGGATGCCTGATCACCAATCCATGTCTGAGCCGGGCTATACATGGTGTCTGTGTGAACCTGCCGAGTGAATTGACAATAAGAGAACTTTGTTAAACACAGAAGGGATGTTTGTGGACAAGTTATATATCCGAGGGGGGGGGGGGGGGGGGCGCTGAGAATATCAGGACTATGGAGCTAATTCCTCTTGGCTTGTTGCTAATTGCTCGTCCTAATTGATTGACCTCCTTCATGTCCTATTTATCAAACTATTATCATGTAACTGTTCAGAAAGGACCCTCTTTGTATTACATGACCCCAATTAAGGAAGAGTCGCATCAGATTACGCTCTATTTTGGGGAAGGCAGAGAGAAAAGTCAGTAGAGGAGCTAAGAGCTGTAAATGTGATGGAAGGAAGGAAGGAAGGAAGGAAGGAAGGAAGGAAGGAAGGAAGGAAAGAAGGAAGGAAGGAAGGAAGGAAGGAAGGAAGGAAGGAAGGAAGGAAGGAAGGAAGGACAAACAGAGAGGAGATAGATGGTAGAAAGGAAAGAAAGAAGGAAGAAAAGAAGGAAAGGGAAGAAAAGAAAGAGAAGGAAAAAATATAAAGAAAAAAGAAAAGAAAGAGAGAAAAGAAAGAAAAACGAAAAGAAAGAAGGGAGGAAAGGGGAGAGGTAGTTGGCTTCTATGCAAAAGTAGGAAGAAAAAGGGAGAAGAAGGAAGGAAAAAACGAAGGAAGAGGAAGGAAAAAAGTGTGAGGGGATTAACAAGAATGTGTTGAAGAAAGGAAGGATAAAGTGGAAGGGTAGAAGCAAAAAGTAAGGCAAGATGGAACATGTAAGGAAAACAGGAAAATAGGAAAAAGGAAGAAAGGAAGGAAGGAAGGAAGGAAGGAAGGAAGGAAGGAAGGAAGGAAGGAAGGAAGGAAGGAAGGAAGGAAGGAAGGAAGGAAGGAAGGAAGGAAGGAAGGAAGGAAGGAAGGAAGGAAGGAAGGAAGGAGAAGGGAGAGTTGGTTGGCTTCTATGCAAAAGAAGGAAGGAAGGAGAAGGGTGAATAAGGAAGGAAGAAAGAAATAAAGAGGAAGGAAGGAAAGAAAGAAAGGCATCAACGGGCTGTCAAGAAAAAAAAAGGAAGAAAGAAAGAGGAGTGAAGGGATGAACAAGGATGTATTGAAGAAAGGAAGGATAAAGTAGGAGGGTAGAAGCAAAAAGTAAGGCAAGATGAAGCATGTAAGGAAAACAGGAAAAAGAAGGAAGGAAGGAAGGAAGGAAGGAAGGAAGGAAGGAAGGAAGGAAGGAAGGAAGGAAGGAAGGAAGGAAGGAAGGAAGGAGAAGGGAGAGGTAGCCAGCTTCTATGCAAAAGAAGGAAGAAATTAAAAGGGAGAGGAAGGAAGGAAGAAGAAGGAAGGAAAGAAAGAAAGCCACTAACGGGGCTGTCAAGAAAAAAAAAAAGGAAGAAGGAAAGAAGAAGGAAAGCAGGGTGAAGGGATGAACAAGGATGTATTGAAGAAAGGGAGGATAAAGTGGAAGGGTAGAAGCAAAAAGTAAGGCAAGATGGAGCATGTAAGGACAACAGGAAAAGGGAAGAAAGAAAGCAGAAGGGATGAAAGGAAGAGGAGATGGAAGGTAAGAAGTAAAGAAAGAGAGGGAGAATGAAAGGAAGAAAAAAAGGAAGGATGAATAAAGTGGGAAGGTGGAAGGAAGAAGGTAAGGCTAGATGCAGGATGTTAGGAAAGCAGGAAGAAGGAAGGAAGAAAGGAGAAGTGATGGAGAAGGATGGGAGGCAGAGGTGGAAGGATAAAGTCATAAGATGGAAGAAAGAAAGAGCGAGGAGATGGAGAGTATGTAGGAAAGAATGAGGAAGAACAAAAAGAAAGAAGAAAGGAAGGGGGGAAGAATTATGTGGGAGGGGGGGAGGAAAAGGGGAATGCAAGATTGAGGATGTTGGGAAAGCAGAAGAAGGGATGAGAAAGAATGAAGGGAAGGATGAAGTCGGAGGATGGAAGGAAGAAGGGAAGATGAGATTGAGGTTGTTAGGCAAGCAGGGAGAAGGGGGAAGGGATGAAGAAGGATGGAAGTAAGAGAAAGAAGGATAAAGGGAGAGGAAGGAAGGAAGGAAGGAAGGAAGGAAGGAAGGAAGGAAGGAAGGAAGGAAGGAAGGAAGGAAGGAAGGAAGGAAGGAAGGAAGGAAGGAAGGAAGGAGAAAAGAAAAAGGAGATGGAGAGTATGCTGGAAAGAATGAGGAAGAACAAAAAGAAGGAAGGAAGGATAAAGTGGGAGGATGGAAGAAAAAAAGAAAGGATACAGTGGCAGGCTGGAGGAAAGAAAGGAAGAATTAAGTGGGAGGATGAAAGAAAAGAAGGAAGAATAAAGTGGGAGGGTGGAAGGAAGAGAGGAAGTTGAGATTGAGGATGTTAGGAAAGCAGATGAAGGAAGGTAGAAGGGATGAAGAAGGATGGATAAAGTGAGAGGGTGGAAGGAAGAAGGGAAAGCGAGATTGAGGATGTAGGGAAAGCAGGAAGAAGAAAGGAGGAAAGAAGAGAGAAGGGTTGAAGAACGATGGAAGGAAGGGAAGGAAGAAATACATTTCAATATGAATGCATAATTAAAGTAGAATTCTGGTTTTAGACAAATACTTTTCTTTGCCTGATGACCCCTCCAGTTCACGAAGACCCCGGTAAAAGTAAGCTTTTTATTAATTCATTCCACAGGTCAAAAAAAAACCTCCTGTGATATAAAAGTCGCACTATTCACTGAGCAGATAGAAAGAATAAATGTCATATGAATATATTCTGCAAACACAGGAGGAGGACGGGCCGTACCCCTGAACAGGCCGAGACCCTCCAAAATGTCAGCTTGTGTGTCTCTCCAAAAATAGGGGCCCCTTTCCTTTATCTGCTCCCAGTTGCTGAAACATGTAGAAGACAAGGAGCTGATCCTGGGCACACAGCACTATTTATGGCGTAAATCACACCGGTACCCTAAGCCCCCCCCCCCCCCCCCCCCCCCCGGGTCTTGTATGTGGTATTTATCCACACCAACATGTAAAACAAAGTTTGATTTTTACATCTGTACAGTGAGATGGCTGCAGTGTAGAGGAACATGATACAGAAATACTTTTACCTTTTAAATCCATGCGTCCAATGGGAAATGTTTGCTCATCAAAAAATCAAGGTTGATGAAGTGGGATGCCGAAATATTCATACAGCTGGAGCAAAAATCAGCATTGCATTTCTCTTATAGGGAGCAGTGATATTTTGATTAGAGATGGAACCTGGGGGGGGGGGGGGGGGCAGAGTCAACCTCTGATCTTTTCTATGTCTTGGATGCACCAACAGTGAGATCTCCCTATCATAATTCCCAGCTCTGTTCCTGTCCACCTGGGGGCTTCCTGTGTTCTCTCCCATCTTTGTGTGTCCCGGTTCCTTGTGTTACAAGTTGTTATAGAGCATGAATAAAAAAGCGAACAGCGATGGTGGGAACCCCTTGTAATGGGCACAGCAGATGTACAGGCCCAGGAACTCAGTGCAGGGATGGCAGAAACCCCTCATAATGGGCACAGCAGGTGTACAGACACAGGAACTCAATACAGGGATAGTGGGAACCCCTCATAGTGGGCACAGTAGACGTATAGACCCAAGAACTCAGCCCAGGGATAGTGGAAACCCCTCATAATGGGCACAGCAGGTTTACAGACCCGGGAACTCAGCACAGGGATGGTAGCAACCCCTCATAATGGGCACAGTAGACATATAGACCCAAGAACTCAGCCCAGGGATGGTGGAAACCCCTCATAATGGGCACAGCAGGTGTACAGACCCGGGAACCCAGCATAGGGATGGTGGGAACCCCTCATAATGGGCACAGCAGATGTACAGACTCAGGAACTCAGCACAGGGATGGTGGGAACCCCTCGTAATGGGCACAGCAAGTGTACAGACCCGGGAACCCAGCACAGGAATGGTGGGAACTTCTCATAATGGGCACAGCAGGTGTACAGACTCTGGAACTCAGCACGGGGATGGTAGGAGACCCTCATAATAGGCACAGTAGACATATAGACCCAGGAACTCAGCAAAGGGATGGTGGGAACCCCTCATAATGGGCACAGCAGGTGTACAGACCTGGGAACTCAGCACAGGGATGGTGGGGCACAGCAGGTGTGCAGAGCTGAGAACTCAGTGCAGAGACCTCACCAATAGAGTCCCAGAGACTGAAGAAGTCTTCACCACCCACCAAAAAGCTGAAGTTTTGATTTTGGCTAGAGTGACGCTTCAGGCCTGGTTGACAGATATGCATTTTGCAGTGTGTTTGCAGAAATGCACTACAGTCCATTTAACATTAGTTCCAATGGGTCACGTTCTCATGTATGCAGTTTCCACTGGTGCATTTTTGGAAAGGTGCAGAGACTTTTTTTTTTTACATGCAGCACAGTGCATTTTTGGCTTCATAGAATTCAATGGAATCGCATCAAAATTTCCCTGCACGAAAACAGACATCTCCTACTAGCAACATTAACACATCCCAAAAACACAAAATTCAAAACGCATCAAAAAACGCTATAAAAACGCATCAAAAATGTGTTTGAAAAAACGCAAACCATGCTGCAAAATGCACCGGGGAAAATGCATCAACTGCAACCTGCATATAGGTGTGATCCCAGCCTTTAAAAAGGGGCACTCTGATCCCACTAGTGGGGATTACCTGCAGAAGAGCGCCTTATGTAAAACAACAATCAGACCTGTGTCAAGGCAACCTGTGGGTGTGCACGTTAGCAGGTGTGTCCAATAATGATTGTAGGTGGGACTATTGGGGGAAGGCAACACCCCAGAGGGGCCATTGGCAGTACACTGGAAGCACCCTCATCCTGTTGAAGTGGAGATTCTGGCTAAGGTACAGGAGGAGGAAGAGATGATTGTTATGTTGGCGGATGCAGCTCTTCAGACTGAACTATGAATTGATTTATTGTTTGTTTCTAAACCTTTTGTGTGGTTGTCCTATCAGTTCTTTCTTCTAAACGTCAATTGTTCTTCTGGCCGGCTGGGGAGCATCTACTTTTTATTACATTTACACTGCAGGAAAAAATAAAGGCCTTTTTTTATGACAACGTAGTACAAAAACAAAGAGTTTCTATGAACAATTCCAGGGAGAAATCCTTTAAATGGAAATGCAAATTCCTGCTGAGATTTTGCTGAAGAGACCACAAGAGCCCTTACACCTTAAAGTAAGTCTAGGCGCTATCTGGATGACATTTAGTTTACTAAAGCATTATGCAAATTATAAAACACTGTTTTCACTTTTTTTTTCAAAAATCTTTTTTTCCATCTTAATGCTGCTGACCTACTGCAGCCTCTTTCAGACACTTTGGGGTTGATTAACTAAAGGCAAATAGACTGTGAATGTTGCAAATTGCAGTTGCTTCAGAACAGGGGTCTCCAAACTTTCTAAACAAAGGGCCAGTTTGCTGTCCTTCAGACTTTAGGGGGGCTGGACTGTGGGCATTGGGAGTAGAAATTGTCCTGGCATCAGTGGGAGTAAACAATGCATATTTGATGTCTGTGGGAGGAATAGTGCCCCATCATTGGTGTCAATGGGAGGAATAGTGACCCATCATTGGTGTCAATGGGAGGAATAGTGACCAATCATTGGTGTCAGTGAGAGGAATAGTGACCCATCATTGGTGTCAATGGGAAGAATAGTGACCCATCATTGGTGTCAATGGGAAGAATAGTGACCCATCATTGGTGTCAGTGAGATGAAAAGGGCCCCTTTGTTGTCAGTTGGAGGAATAGTGACCCATCATTGGTGTCAATGGGAAGAATAGTGACCCATCATTGGTGTCAATGGGAAGAATAGTGACCCATCATTGGTGTCAATGGAAAGGATAGTGACCCATCATTGGTGTCAGTGAGATGAACAGTGCCCCGTTGTTGTCAGTTAGAGGAATAGTGACCCATCATTGGTGTCAATGGGAAGAATAGTGACCCAGCATTGGTGTCATTGGAAAGAATAGTGACCCATCATTGGTGTCAGTGAGATGAACAGTGCCCCGTTGTTGTCAGTTGGAGAAATAGTGACCAATCATTGGTGTCAATGGGAATAATAGTGACCCATCATTGGTGTCAATGGGAATAATAGTGACCCATCATTGGTGTTAGTGGGAGGAATAGTGGTCCATCATTAGTGTCAGTGGAAAGAATAGTGCATCATCATTGGAGTCAGTGGACAGAATGGTGCTCCATCATTGGTGTCAATGGGAGGAATAGTGCCCCATTTTTTTTGTCAGTTGGAAGAATAGGGATCCATCATTGGTATCAGTGGGAGAAATAGCGTCCCATCATTGGTGTCAGTGGGTGGTATAGTGCCCCATCAATGGTGTCAATGGGAGAAATTGTGGCCTGTTGTTGATGTCAGTAGCAAGAATTATGCCCCATTGCTGGTGTCAGTGTGAGGAGGTATAGTGTCTTGTATCAGTGGAAAGAAAAGTGCTCCAAGGGCCAGATAAAAGGGAGCAAAGGGCCGTATCTGGCCCACGGGCCGCAGTTTGGAGACCACTGCTCCAGAGCTTAGTAAATGAGGTAAAGCTACACTTTACAAAGAATACCCAATCACATGCAAGGGACATTTTTAAAAAAACAGCATTTTTGCTTGCACTGCCCTGGCAGGGTGCAACTGCACTTTGCAAAGTGCACAGTCTATTTGCCTTTAGTAAATCAACCCCTTCCTGTCTGTATTTGCTCCAGCGTTGGCTGCACATCATTGATCTGATAATGAGACCCTAACAGTGGACCACGCCTGAACAATAAGGGGGTCTATTTTAAAAATCACTGTGCGAATGTTCCAATATTGTCAATTTAAATGTAATTAGAATGAGTTAGCTATTATTAATTATTGTCATTAAAGCGGAGTTCCATGGGAAAAAAAGAAAAAATTAAAAGCCAGCAGCTGCAAAAAGTGTAGCTGCTGACTTTTAAAAATCGGACACTCACCTGTCTCACGGTCCAGCGATGCAGTCGTACGAAGCCCCGCTGCTCTCCCCCTCCTCTCCACGGCACCGGCATTCTTACTGTGAATGGCCGGGCAACCTTCTGGAACCTGTGAGGTTTCCCAGAAGATTGCAGGGAGAGAGGGGGAAGAGGTGAACTTCCTACCGGCGCCGCGGGGCACCGGGAGGAAGTGGAAGCTGGATGTCTCTAAAAATTTTTACAGTAATCAGTGCATTTTTATAGCAGAAGGATTTGAGACAGCCGACATCCACAGAAGATCTGAGCTTAGTTTTCCAAGATGTTTGGAACAACCTACCTGCCAAGTTCCTTCAAAAACTGTGTGCAAGTGTACCTAGAAGAATTGATGTTGGTTTGCAGGCAAAGGGCGGTCACACCAAATAATGATTGGATTTGGATTTTTCTTCTGTTCATTTACTTTCCATTTTGTTAATTGATAAAGATAAACTATTAACACTTCTATTTCTGAAAGCATTCTTCATTTACAGCATTTTTCACACCTGCCAAAAACTTTTGCACAATAGTATGTGTATATATATATATATATATATATATATATATATATATATATATATACACTATTGTGCAAAAGAATATATATATATATATATATATATATATATTGTTTTTTGGGGTTTACCATTAGTATACAGTGGGGATTTAATATTATTATTCGTTGTCATATGCATTTCTTTGACGAATACAAGAAGTACTGGTTGCAACATATTCTAAGAATAATCTGACCCAAGAGAAAATACCCTAAACATATTTGATCAGAAGAGTAAATAGAAGAACATTCAATACTAAAAGAAAATACCCTAAGAATATTCAATTAGAAGATACAATTCCATAAAAACATTTGATTAAAAGGGTAAATACTCTGAGAACATTAGGTCCTATGAGAAAATACCCTAAGAACATTCCATAAGAAGAGTAAATATGTTAAGTACATTAGATCCTAAGAGAAAATACCCTAAGAACATTGGATCCTAAGAAGAGATACCCTAAGAACATTTGATTAAAAGAGTAAATACCCTAAGAGCATTCAATACCAAAAGAAAATACCCTAAGAACATTCAACGAGAAGATAAAATTCCATAAAAACTTTTGACTAGAAGAGTAAATACTCTGAGAACATTAGGTCCTATGAGAAAATACCCTAAGAACATTCCATAAGAAGAGTGAGTATGCTAAGTACATTAGATCCTAAGAGAAAATACCCTAAGAACATTCCATAAGAAGAGTAAATATGTTAAGTACATTAGATCCTAAGAGAAAATACTCTAAGAACATTGGATCCTAAGAAGAGATACCCTAAGAACATTTGATCAAAAGAGTAAATACTATAAGAGTATTCAATACCGAAAGAAAATACCCTAAGATCATTCGATGAGAAGATAAAATTCCATAAAAACGTTTGACTAGAAGAGTAAATACTCTGAGAACATTAGGTCCTATGAGAAAATACCCTTAGAACATTCCATAAGAAGAGTATGTATGCTAAGTACATTAGATCCTAAGAGAAAATATTCTTCTTATGGAATGTTCTTAGTGTATTTTCTCTTAGGATCTAATGTACTTAGCATACTTACTCTTCTTATGGAATGTTCTTTGGGGTAAGTATGCTAAGTACGTTAGATCCTAAGAGAATATACCCTAAGAACATTCGATTAGAAAGGAACATGCCCTAAAAACATTCAATCAGGAAAGTAAATACCTTAGATCAGAAGAAAAAATACATTTAGAAGTTTTGATTAGAAGAGAAAAATACATTAAATACATTCAATCAAAAGAGAAAATCTCTAAGAATATTCGATTCTATGACAAAATATCCTAGGAACATTCAATCAGATGAGAAAATACTCTAAGAACATTTGATCCTAAGAGAAAATATCCTAAACGATACAACCAGAAGAGAAAATACCTTCAGTGCATTCGATCAGGAAAGAAAATATCCAAAACAGTCAACCAGAAGAGAAAATACCTAAAATACCTAAAATCCATCTTGCCCCAGTTTTTTTTTCATTGTGCGATAAATCTCTAAAACAAATAAGAAAATGACGGTTAATTCACACAGAACGAACGTACATGCAGCTTTTCTTGTCGAATAGCTGTGCAAATATTTTTTTTTTTTTTAATTATCCTCCTCATTTTCACCCGGAGTCTGGTGACAACATCATTCTGCATAATGAGGAATTTTCAGATCCTCAGTGTTCTCAGGATCTCACCCCAAGAGCTGTGATGTCACCTTTTGCCCAGGTGCCGAGAGCGTACGACGGCTGTAAGTTAAAGTATATTCAGGTTTGTATTTTTCAGTAGAGTGGTGTTCAGGGGTGTTCGGCCCTCTTTAAGGTGGTCCTGAGACCTTTACTGTACGGACAGAGAGTCAGGAAGTTGTTGTATGGCTGGAAATCCTGCGGCAGAGCTCCGTAGTGCGGCCGGTTCTCTACATCCTGCCTCATTCTATCCCAGTGTACAAAGAATACACAACGCAGTCCGGTATTGTCTTTATGAGGCTGACGGCCTTACCGATACCGCAACTCCATCCTAAGGCTACCTTCATTTCATCTTACTGGCGCCCCCCCCCCCCCACGCTTCTTGCTAATGCGCACTCGTTCGAACGCACCAGAAGGCATGCAAACAAAGTACCATGCATTTTGGTGCTGCACATTTATTTTATATATTATATTTATTTTTACATTTATTTTTACAATTATATTTATTATTACATTTTTTAAAAAAAGGATCAGACACTTCTTTTGACGTCTGTAGGGCAGCCCCGTGAAACGAATGGGCTGCACTAAACGGGACGCGCAGAAACACGCCAAAATGCACGCTCTGACACCTCTGCATAGGTCTGAACAAAGCCATGATCGGAATTTCGGCCCGCAAAAGACCGATGAGATTTTTTCGTTGAAAAATGCGACCGTGTGTATGCTCCGTCGGTATTTTGCTGGCGGAATTCCAGCCAGCAAAAGATTGAGAGCATGCTCTTAATTTTTCAGTCGGGAAAAGTTCCTATCCGAAAATGCGATCATCTGTGGCAATTCCGACGTGCAAAATCCCTACGCATGCTCGGAAACAATTCGACGCATGCTCGGAAGCATTGAACTTCATTTTCTCGGCTCGTCGTAGTGTTGTACCTCACCGCGTTCTTGGCGGTCGTAATTTCAGCGAACTTTTGCGTGACCGTGTGTATGCAAGCCAAACTTGAGCGGAATCCCATCGGAAAAGCCGTCATATCTTTTTACAATGAGAAATGCGCTCGTGTGTACGCGGCATTAGTGAATGAAAATATCATAGTGTTAGGTCATAAGCCAATGCGTTTCATTGTAGGGACTTTGTCGTGGCAGCTGCGACAACCGATGCCACAAGGATCATTAAAGGGGTTGTAAAGGTTCGTGTTTTTTCACCTTAATGCATCCTATGCATTAAGGTGAAAAAACACCTGGCTTTAGTTCCATTGTGAATTGGTGGTCGTCAGGAAAAAAAAAAACAGGCATTCAAGAAGTGGCAGGATCGCCACCTGAACGCCTAACAGCGGTTGCTTAGAACGCCTTACAGCGGCTGCTTAGTAGAACAAAAATCTCCCTGAAGAAGACCATGACTATATGGGTCGAAACGCGTTGGGTTATTCATGTGGATGGCGATTCTGTAATGTAATGTTTTATTTGCTCCACTGTGTGATTTTCGCTATGTATGGTGGAATATGTTTTTTTTTAAGTCTGTAACCAGAGCTCATATTTTAAACCATTTATGAAATGAATTCCATTTTGTGAAATAAAAAGATTTTATTAAATCGCCGCTTTTTTGATTTAATACCTTGCTGCTAAGAAAAACCCCTGGGGGAATCATCCCATATTGCAGTTTCATTGGGGTGTGCAGCTATACTGACTCTCACACATGTGTTTTTCTATTTTTAATGCCACGATGCATGGTAATGCACCCGCTCGCGTGTTGAGGTGCCATTCATTGCACAGGAGAGCATAATGCACTATTTTGCAACAAGGGTCATGCCCTTTTTTTCATAGAGAATAGGCCACCTTATTGAAACGCATATTAACGCATGCCGTGAAGCGCATTAAAGCACATGCAGGAACTCACCGCAGCTGATCACTGTAGTGCGATATGCCCCGAGTGTTCACATCAAGTTAAACCCAACACACGGCTCAGGGGCCAAGTGTTGGAATAAATAACACTCAGCAGCCTTGTTATTGGTTAAACCGGGGGTCTCCAAACTTTCTAAACAAAGGGCCCGTTTACTGACCTTCAGACCTTTTAGGATGACCATCAGGAGTAGAAAATGTCCCGGTATCAGTGGGAATAAATACTGTCTCATCTTTGGTGTCAGCGAGAGGAATCATGCCCTATTGCTGTGTTATAGGTAAAAATTGTGCCCAATCTTTGGTGTCATTGGGAGGAATTGTGCCCAATCGTTGGTGTCATAGGTAGGAATTGTGCCCCATCGTTGGTGTCATTGGTAGGAATTGTGCCCTATCTTCAGTGTCATTGGGAGGAACTGTGCCCCATTGTTGGCGTCCTTGGATGGAACTGTGCCCAATTATTGGTGTCATTAGGAATTGTGCCCCATTGATGGTGTCATAGGTATGAATTATGCCCCATCGTTGGTGTCATTGGGAGGAACTGTGCCTCATTATTGGTGTCACTGAGAGGAACTGTGCCCCATAATTGGTGTCATTGGGAAGAATTGTGCCCCATCATTGGTGTCATAGGTAGAAACTGATCCCCATCATTGGTGTCATAGATCGGAATTTTGCCCTATCTTTGGTGTAATTGGGAAGAATTGTGCTCCATCATTGGTGTCATAGGTAAGAATTGTGCCCCATTGTTGGCAGGGCTGTCTTCAATATTGATTGGACCCTGGGCAAAAATTTACTTGCCCCCCCCCCCCCCCCCCCATGCAATTTCACTCTCCACCTGCTCTGAGACATACAATAAATAGCAGCCAGACTTAAAATAAGTTTACTGTATCAGATCAGGCAGCTATTGCGATTGGTTGCCAGCGGTTATAGCATGTCATTACTGCTTACTGACTGGCTGCTAGAGGTTACAGCACACATTACGGCTCACTGATTAGTTGCTAGAGGTTACAGCAAATGTTTTCTGCTTGTTAATTGGTTGCTAGAGATTTCTGTACAGTAATACTGCTCATTGATTGGTTGCTAGAGGTTACAGAACATCATCTCCTCACTGCAGGGGGGCATGATATACATATGAATGCCGCCTTTATTTACATATCAATGCCGCCGGCCGCAGCTATTTACTTATGAATGTCGCGGCTATTTACATATGAATGCCAGTTATTTACCTATAAACACAGGGTCTGCAGGTGAGTCGTCTGTACACAACAATAGGGCAGAGCTGGGCAGCATTAGTACCAGCGCTTCACACTGAGATATCGGGACACAGCACAGGACTAAAATTTCAAAGGACAAGGCAATTTAAACTGGGATAGTTGTCAAGTATGAGGCAGCTGCTTTGGGCCCCACAACAATGACAGGGCCCAGGGAAGCTGCCCCTTTTGCCCTGCCTTAAAGACGGCCCTGATTGTTGGTGTCATCGGTAGGAATTGTGCCCTATCTTCGGTGTCATTGGGAGGAATTGTGCCCCATTGTTGGTGTAATTGGGAGGAATTGTGCCCCACCATTGGTGTCATTGGGAGGAACTGTGCCCCATTGTTGGTGTCATTGGTAGAAATTGTGCCCTATCTTTGGTGTCATTTGGAGGAATTTTGCTCCATTGTTGGCGTCAGTGGATGAAATAGTGCCTTAAGGAATAAAAGCAAGCAAAGGGCCACATCCGGCCCCTGGGTCGCAGTTTGGAGACCAGTGGGTTGAACCATTCCCCAGTTTTCCGAACGCTCCCCCTCGCAGGCATTCCAGGTGCGCTCTGCTTTTGTATTCCGATCTGCTGCCTCTTTTTTTGCTCTCCTCTAGTAATGTCTGGGAATTGGAGCCAAATCAACAAGTCGTGATATTCTGGTCTCGGGCTTTGTGCGCAGAGTTTCCTACGAGGGAAATTCCGAGAGCGCTCCGCTGATAAAAATCCGCGTTATGTCAACAGATCGCCAACTGACCTCAGACCCGGAGAGAAGAGACAGGAATTAAAAACCAAATCAACAAAATCATTATTGGATGTGACCGCGGCGGCCAGGCAGACACAATAACAGCGATTCCAAAAAAAAAATTAAAAAAAGAGTTGGCCCGGTGTGTGCGTTTGTGAGTTCCAGTGTAAAGGTCAATGTAAATATAATATTCATACCTCAGTCCAGCCCCGAAATATCTTTATTGTTTTGGGCTGACACACACACACACTCTGAAAGTTAAAATCAGGCTTGCATGACCGGTCTGATATCTGATGGGTAGGAGGGGGAGGCACTTAGGGCTCATAAACACCACAGCGCATATAAAAAAGGAAAGAAAAGACGCACGTGTCGACGTGCCTTTCTTTGGGGGGGTGCGTTGAGCTGCATCAGGTTGCGGGGCGGGAGCCAGCAAAATAAAAAGTAGATTCTTTCCGGCAGTTGTAAGCACTGCCTGCAGGCAATCTGTGCAAATCAATGGCAGGTGTCGCCGCTGTTTGCATGTAACCACTTGCCAATGCGAACAGAGCCGCCAAGCGACCCTGAAAGCAGCGAGCGATCAGGTGAAATGCGCCCGTGTGAATGAAGCCTTTCATTGAATTCCTGCCCAGCCCCGGCGTCCCTTTCAAGACCGCTCAGTAGAAGATTTACTGCTATAGGGTGGCTTTCCTGTGCAGAATCACGTATATATATATATATATATATATATATATATATGATTCTGCACTTCCGCCAGCAGAGGGCGCACGCTGCCAGTGAGCTGCTTCTGCTGTAATTATTCACAGCAGATGCTGATCTGCGAGTGCCGGCAACTGGATATCCTCCGGAACCCGCCGATCGTCGGTAAAACACACAGAACGGGGATCTATGTAAACAAGGCAGATCTCCGTTCTGACAGGGGGGGAGGGATGGATTTTGTGTTCCTGCAATCAGAGAATAAAATCGATAGTCTCCCTTAGTAAAAGCACCTCACACACAAACACAGGCTAGGCACACATTTAACCCTTTGATTGCCCCTGATGTTCAACCCCCTTCCAAGCCAGCACAAAGCAAGGTCCATAAAGACATGGATGAGCGAGTTTGGGGTGGAGGAACTTGACTGGCCTGTACACAGTCCTGACCTCAACCCAATAGAACACCTTTGGGATGAATTTGAGCGGAGACTGCGAGCCAGGCCTTCTCGTCCAACATCAGTGCCTCACCTCACAAATGCACTTCTGGAAGAATGGTCAAACATTCCCATAGACACACTTCTAAACCTTGTGGACGGCCTTCCCAGAAGAGTTGAAGCTGTTATAGATGCAAAGGGCGGGCCAACTCAATATTGAACCCTACGGACTAAGACTGGGATACCATTCATGTGTGTGTAAAGACAGGCGTCCCAATACTTTTTTTTTTTGTGCACCAACACTGGAGTTCCCCTTTAAGGATGCAGCTTCATTTGGCGAGCCAGCCAAACGCTGCCAGTTCCCTCCCTGACAATGAGCCCCATTGTGTGGTCCCATTTTCGAATTCTGTAGCTGTGCCCCCCGGTGTGAATCTCTGGACCCTGGCATGATGTCACTGTGTACTCGGCACAATCCGATTTCCGGACCCTTTCTCCACTCGTTGAAAACATGTTTTCCTCCCCGCCGGAGCAGCGAGAACACAAGGTGTATATATATAGAGCGGGAGTCAGCGACCTCGCCGCTTCCCCTCCAGCTATTGGACGGAGGCTTATTTTGGTGACAAAGGAGGAAGTTGTCTCTCCGACTCCATAACATGTTTTTATACAACAACCATCTGCAGGTCAGATGTCATTCCTCTAAAGTGGGTGAAAAATAAAATCATGTCACATATCCAAATTTTGTTGACTTTCCCACTGTCAGGAGAGAAAGCGAGAGAAAGCAGCTGGCGCCAAAAACACATTTTCTGCCGCTTCTTTTTATTTTTTATTTTTTTCGCTTTTCACTTGTTTCTTCCTGTGTTTTCTCCTATTAGCAAATGTGGGAAAAGAGTTTTGTTTTTGAAGGTTTTACATTTTGTCCTAGGTTCACACCTATGCGTTTTTTTTTTTTTTTAGCGCAGTTTGTAGAAACGCGCTACAGTCCATTTCCTATGGTACACGTTCACATCTATGCGTTTTTCAGCTGATGCGTTTTTGGAAAAGGTGACTTTTCTCGCAAAGGGAAAGGGGACTTATTTTCCCGCGGCGGATTGCGTTTTGCGTTTATCCACTTCAGCCCCGGAAGATTTGGCTGCTCAATGACCAGAGCACTTTTTGCGATTCGGCGTCGCTTTAACTGACAATTGCGCGGTCGTGCGACGCTGTACCCAAACAAAATTGACGTCCTTTTTTTTTCCACGAATAGAGCTTTCTTTTGGTGGTATTTGATCACCTCTGCGGTTTTTTATTTTTTGCGCTATAAACATAAAAAGAGCGGCAATTTAGAAAAAAACACAATATTTTTTACTTTTTGCTATAATAAATATCCCCAATTTTTTTTTAAAAAAGCTATTTTTTTCTCAGTTTAGGCCGATACGTATTCTTCTACATATTTTGTAAAAAAAAACAAAAAACGCAATAAGCGATATTGATTGGTTTGCGCTAAAGTTATAGCGCATACAAAATAGGGGATAGATTTATGGCATTTATATTATTATTTTTCTTTACTAGTAATGGCAGCGATCTGCAATTTTTATCGGGACTGCAACATTATGGCAGACACATCGGACACTTTTTACACATTTTTGGGATGATTGACAATTATACAGCGATCAGTGCTATAAAAATGCACTGATTACTGTATAAATGTCACTGGCAGGGAAAGGGTTAACACTAGGGGGGCGATCAAGGGTTTAACTGTGTTCCCTGACAGTGTGTTCTAACTGTAGGGGGAGGGGACTGACTAGAGGAAATGACAGATCGTGGTTCCTAGCTATTAGGATCTCACAATCTGCATCTCCTCTCAGAATAGAACAGGGATTTGTGTGTTTACACACACACACACACACACACACACACACACGTCCCTGTTCTGCCTCTAGTGCCCGCGATCGCTCGTGGCCGGCGGTCATCGCGACTGGCGGTCACGTGCATCGACACCCCCCGAGTGCAGCAGGGGTTAATAGACTTCAATGGACTCCCACCAAAAACGCAAGTGTTGCATTTTTGATGCGTTTTTACATGTTTTTTTTTGTTGTTTTTTTTTTCTCCATAACAAACTGTGTATAGCTGGTTGTTAAGGAGCGGGCCGGTGCTGCGTCATTAACCACTTATGAGTAATCAGCTGTCAGCAGGGTTCCCCACTGACAGTTGAATGTAAAAACAAGAGTTTCCAGCAATAAAACAAACAGTAAAAAAAAAATGGCTTGGGTTCCCCCCCAATCCATACCAGGCCCAACTAGTATGGATTTTGAGGGGAACCCAGCGCCAAAATAAAAAAAAAAAAAGGCGCGGGGTCCCTCCAAAAATCCATACAAGACCTTTATCAGAGCATGCAGCCCCTCCCCCCTCCTGAACCATACCAGGCCACATGCCCTAAACATGTGGGGGGCTGATTTGGGGCAGGGGGCTCTGCCCCCCCCCAAGCACCTTGTCCCCATGTTAATGAGGACAAGGGCCTCTTCCCCACTACCCTGGCCAGTAGTTGTGGGGGTGGGAGGCTTATTCGAAATCTGGAAGCCCCATTTAACAAGGAGATCCTGCCCCCCCCCCATGTGAATGAGTATGGGGGGTACGCTGATGACTCATCGGTTGTTAAGGATGCAGCAGTTGGCTTCCCGGGCTCCTCCTCAACAACCAGCTATTCACAGCTTGTTAAAGAGAAAAAAAGGCATGAAAACTGCATGCACTAATGCAGCAAAAACACGAGTTTAAAAACGCGCCGAAAAAACACATCAACTGCAACTGTCGCCTATGGAGATTTTTAAGGGTAAAAGTTTGTCGCCATTCCACGAGCGGGTGCAATATTGAAGTGTGACATGTTTTGTATCAATTTACTTGGTGCAACATTATCTTTCACAATATAAAAAAAATCGGGCTAACTTTACTGTTGTCCTATTTTTTAATTCAAAAAAGTGTATTTCTTTCCAAAAAAAAGTGCGCTTGTAAGAGCACTGTGAAAATATGGTGTGACAGAAAGTATTGCAGCAACCGCCATTTTATTCTCTAGGGCAGGGGTCTCCAAACTACGGCGCTCCAGCTGTTGCAGAACTAAACTTCCAATGAGGCATTCTTAAACTCTGACATTCACAGACATGACTAGGCATGATGGGAATTGTAGTTCCTGAACACCTGGAGGGCCGTAGTTTGGAGAATTCTGCTCTACGGTGTAATATATATAATTTTTTAGGGTGCTAAGTAATTTTCGAGCAAAAAAAAAATATTTTACATTGTACACACCAAGTCCGAAAAATGGACCGGGTCCTTAAAGCGGGATTCCGGCCAGGATAATTTTTTTTAAAAGTCAGCAGCTACTAACACTGTAGTTGCTGACTTTAAATAAGTAGACTTACCTGTCCTGGGTGCCCGCGATGTCGGCCGCCCGAGGCCGACCCGTCCCTCAGCTCTCGGGTCCCGGCACCGCCATCCTAGGTAAGGGAAACAGGCAGTGGAGTCTTGCGGCTTCACTGCCTGTTTCCTACTGCGCACGCGCGAGTGGCGCGGCGCTTTGTGAAAGGGACGCGATGTGTTGTGGGACACACACAGTTCCCATAACACGCCGCGCCCCATTCCCCAGAAGACAACGCGGGGAGCAGAAGACTGAAGATCACCGCGGTGTAGGAAGAGGCAGATTAGGAAGACTGTCTAGCAACAGCCATTTCACGTAAGTTTAAAAAAAAAAATTTCCTCCATTTTTTTAGGTATTTTTTTATGCATTTTTTTTTTTTTTTAGGGTGGACCTCCACTTTAAGTGATTAAAGGACAACTTCGACTTTATTCCTTTCGATGCCACCGCATGGCATATACAGTATCATCACTCTGCAGCCAACCAATCGCCCCCTCCCCCCCCGCAATCCCCTTGGCCATGCATTCTAGGTTCTGTTTTCCCACTTGCGTGCCCCGCACTCACATTGCCTGTGTCGCTGAATAGAGGGGATAAAGACCAGCGAACGTCTGTTCACTGATCTCCCCTATTTAGTAAGAACCCGGAAGCGACGTGTATAAAGTCACTTCCAGGTTCTGTTGTTTTTTTCCCTGGTTGCTGTGGCTCAGGAAGAAGCCAATGGAGTGTGATCTGGTGATCTGTGTTCTGCTCACTTCAAGAGAAGGAAAGGTGAGACATCAGGGGTCTGAAAGTCCCCTGATGTCTGTATAAAGAGAACCTGTCACAACAACATGATATCACATAGGGTTTGGTCCCCTGCATGATATAAATACATTTGTAATGGAAAAAAAAAGTGGAAAAATATAAGTTATACACAAACATTTCAACAACCCCAATCCCTGCCCCCATGTAAATGCACACGTCGGGGGTCCACACGTATGGAAATTTTCATTGTGACACACACCATGTCAGCGTGAGAGCAATAATTCTAGGGCTATTATTCACAGTAACAATGTATCACTAGTGCTGTATACTATATTACTGTACTGTATAATATATTGCTCTATTGGTAATGTAACACTGTAATGTATAATGTATCCCTGTACCATACAATGTATCACATCACTGTACAATGTATCACCGTAATGCATAATGTATCACTGTACCAAACAATGTATCACATCACTGTGGATTGTATCACTGTAATATATAATGTATCTGTGTACATACAATGTATCACACCACTGTATAACGTATCACTGTAATATATAATGTATCACTGTAAAATAAAATGTATCTCTGTACCAAACAATGTATCACATCACTGTGCAATGTATTACTGTAATGTATTTTGTATCCCAGTACTATACAGTGTATCACTTCTCTGTACAATGTATCACTGTAATGTATTTTGGACCACTATACCATACAATGTAACACTGTAATGTATTATGTATCCCAGTACTATACAATGTATCACACAGTGGCGGCCTGTTCATAAGGGGCACAGGGGCGCCGCCCCCCCTAATCTATGTGCCCGGCCCCTATTCTACATGCAGGGCGCCAGATGCATGAATTTCAATTGTTTTTTTTTTTTTTAGAAGCACGTGATTAGAGCCAGAGGTCCTAATTGGCTTTAAAAAGAGTGGGCTTGGGGCACAGAGCACTGCGCCCCGAGCCCCCCCCCCCAGTTGTGGGACAATAGCGAATTAATATTCGCTATTGTCTTCCTGAGTCTCCTTCTGGCCAATCAGGAAGCGGGTCCTAAGACCCCTTTGGCCGAGAGGAGAAGCGACCATATTGGGCGCCGAGGAGGAGACGCAGGGGAAGCGGTCATGAAGTAGCCGAGGAGAAAGAGACGCAGGATGGAGCCGAAACTGCCTGCGCCCCTAGATGGGGTAAGTGCGGGGCTGGTGGGCAGATGCAGGAGTGAGCAACAGGGAAGGGGGGGTGGGGGGTTTGATCGACCGACCGGTGGGGGGCGATTTGTTTGCCCCCCCCTCCAAAAAAATGGAGCACCAGCCGCCACTGCACTGTAATGTATAATGTATCCCAGTACTATACAATGTATCACATCTCTGTACAATGTAACAATGTAATGTATACTATATCAAAGCATTGCATGATGTATCCCTGTATTGTATAATGTAGTCCAGCACTGCATAATCTTCCTCAGCACTGTATAATGTGTCATATCCCAGTATGATGTATCACACGGTATTTAATGACATCATGGATGAAAAATGTCCTCTCGTGTAATGTTCTCTATTTGTTCACAGGCAGAATGCTGCCAGAAAGGCGGGGGTTAATGCAATTCCTCTCTATCCAGGTTCCCTGAGAAATGCTTCCTTGCCTCCAGGAAACTGAAAGGGCTTTTTCCTGTTATGAAGGTTGCAGGGTTACTTCACTCCAATCACTGGACTGTGCAGACAGGGACAGGAAGCCGTGACAGCAGTGCTGGCATTGCAAAGCTTAGCGGACTGCTTACAAGACCATCTCATTACTTGCATTTTCCCATGCAGTAGGTTGCCAGGCCTTGGTGCCCATTGTGGTGAATTCATGCAGTAGGTTGCCAGGCCTTGGTGCCCAATGTGCCCACTGTGAAGTCATGCAGTAGGTTGCCAGGCCTTGGTGCCCAGTTTGCCCACTGTGAAGTCATCCAGTAGATTGCCATGCCTTGGTGCTCACTGTGCCCACTGCGAAGTCATGCAGTAGGTTACCAGGCCTTGGTGCCCACTGTGAAGTCATGCAGTAGGTTGCCAGGCCTTGGTGCCCAGTTTGCCCACTGTGAAGTCATGCAGTAGATTGCCAGGCCTTGGTGCCCACTGTGCCCACTGTAAAGTCATGCAGTAGGTTTCTAGTCCTTGGTGCCCACTATGGAGTGGGTTTTCCTGTTCTTGGTGACAGTGTAGAACAGTCATTCTTAACCAAGATTTCATGGTACCCCGTGGGATCCTTCAAAGGTTGCAAGAGGTTCCTTGAACTATGGCTGAATGACCTCCCAGTTGATGGTGCTTGCTTATTTTCTGGGCTAACTCCACTTTGCAGAGCCAGCGGCAGGATATCAATGATGTTTTTAGCTATCTGTAAATCTGGCATTTTGACCACCACTGTACGAGGGGTATTTTTCTCACTGACCCCCATGGAATTGGATTTAACAGAGGTACCCCAGGAAATATTTCCTCTAGGGCACATATGTCAAACACAAGACCCTTTGGCCTGAATCCGGCCACCAGGTTTTGTGATGTGGCCTTTGTACCCAGTTTTGCAGGCAGAATGGGTCAGAATTCCATTTCGCCACCTCTGTCTCTCACCCTCCACTCCCTGCTGTCACTTGTAAACATAGACATTTTCTGTGTCTACAAAGGACAGCTTTGCTCAGTGGCTCCTGGACCCAATAGATCCCTGCATGCGCTTACGGCAGGGTACGACGCAGGCCAGAGGTGGCTGGTGGTTTTTTTTTGGGGGGGGGGGCAAACAATGAACTCTGCACTCTGTACACAACACATCCCTGAACTCTGCACTCTGTACGTAGCGCACCCCTGAACTCTGCACTTTGTAAGTAGTGCACCTCTGAACCCTGCACTCTATACGTAGTGCACCCCTGAACTCTGCGAGTAGCAAAACCTTGAACTCTGCACTCTATACGCAGTGCACCCCTGAACTCTGCACTTTGTACGTAGCGCACCCCTAAACTCGGCACACTGTAAGTAGCACAACCCTGAACTCTGCACTTTGTAAGTAGCGTAACCCTGAACCCTGCACTCCTTTCACAGCTCACCCCTGAACTCTGCGATCTGTACACAGGGCACCCCTGAACTATGCACTCTGTACATAACACAACCCTAAACTTGGCACACTGTAGGTAGTACACTCCTGATCTCTGCATTCTGTAGGTAGCGCACTCCTGAACTCTGCACTCTGTATGTAGTGCACCCCTGAACTCTGCGCATAGTGAACCCTTGAACTCTCTACACTGTACGTAGTGCACCCCTGAAATCTGTACTCTGTACGTAGTGCACCCCTGAACTCTATACTCTGTATGTAGTGCACCCCTGAACCCTGAACTCTTTACATAGCGAACCCCTGAACTCTGCACTCTGCACATAGCGCACCCCTTTACTTTGCACATAATGCACCCCTGAACTCTGTATGTAGTGCACCCCTGAACTCTGCAGTCTGTACATAGCGCACCCCTGAACTCTGCACATAGCGCATCCCTGAACTCTGCACTCTGTATATAACACACCCCTGAAATCTGCATTCTGTGCATAGTGCACCCCTGAACTCTGCACTCTGTACATAGCTCTCACCTGGACTCCGCACTCTGTACACAGCGCACCCCTAAACTCTGCACTCCGTACATAGCACACCCCTGAACTCTGCACCCTGTACATAGCGCAACCCTGAAAAAAAGCCCTGGGCAAGCCTATATTAAGGGGAGAAAAACAAGGTGCCCCAAAGTGCAGCAGAGGATGCAACGGATAGTATATTTAATTAAGATCAGCCAAATGGCTACTCACACTAATATAAAGATCAATAGGCATATAACCGTATAATACTGTGGTCACTCAGCAGCTCCCCGGTGGATTTGTAGGTGTGTAGATGTTAACACGAGAGGTGAGGAAAAGAATAACCGGCTTGTCGTCTCAGAACCAGCATGGGACACACTCGGAGTCGCATTGGAAGGGACGTTAGAACATGGAGATGACATTTCAAAGCATCGGCTTCTTCGTCAGATCTAATTGGGAGCTGCCGCTAATGCTGCACACGTATACTTCCTGGACTTTATAGACTTTGGGTCCTTTCACACTGGGGCGGTTTGCAGGTGCTATTGCGCTAATAATAGCGCCTGCAAACCGACCCGAAAGTGCCGCTGCTTTAAATCCAGTGTGAAAGCCCCGAGGGCTTTCACATTGGAGCGGTGCGCTGGCAGGACGGTAAAAAAAGTCCTGCTAGCAGCATCTTCGGAGCGGTGAAGGAGCGGAGTGTATACCGCTCCTTCACCGCTCCTGCCCATTGAAATCAATGGGACGGCGCGGCTATACCGCCTCTGCAGAGGTGCTTTGCGGTGGTTTTAACCCTTTCTCGGCCGCTAGCAGGGGGGGGTAAAACCGCCGAATACTGACGGTAAAGCGCCGCTTACAATAGCGGCGCTTTACCGCCGACAACGCCCCCGCCCCAGTGTGAAAGGGGCCTTTTAGTTGTGTTATCAGTGTGTTTCGTGTACCCTCTCATGTGCCATTCTGTTTTTGTCTTGTTAAACCTATAATAAGGCTTATCCATAGGTACAGTAAATATCTCCTTAACGTGCGCTGGAGTGACGTCACGCGACTCCGGCCAGTCATGATAAAGTAAGTACACCACACGGAAAATCAAAACATATCAGAAACACTACGTATTGCTGATCCAAGCGCTCAAATGGATAAATAATGTTAATGCACTTTAGCAGCTATTATAAAAATAAATCAATAAAAAAGGATGCAAAGATAAAATGTAAGAAAAGATATCCCAACATTAACAGCGCTAGAAAACATATACCCGAAGATGTTTAAGTGCAATTAGATGTACCACACATAAAACAAAAGTTCATATGTAAGAGTCCCAACAAAAGTCCATAGGGTAGATGTAGTGCTCCGTGACCCCTCAGAAACGAAGGTCAGCTTCAAAGTCTACACATTACCGAAAAAAGAAACCTCGTGCTCAGAGTGGTCCCCTTTGGAAATGCACTTACCACAAATGGGCTAATAACAAGCCTTATTATCTCCAGGTAATACTGCATACACCACTATTCAGGGATGGAATCCTTCAAAGGGACAGCAATCATAATTTGGGTGAACCTGGTCTCTCCTTTATGATGTGAACTGAAATCCTGTTCTTGTATGTGTCTCGATTATTGCTTAAGGTTGCTCACCAAATAAACCATGCAAAAGAGAAGGAATTCACATAGCATAACACTGTTTTTTTTTTTTTTGGGAACATACCCGCAACCCATAAAAATATGCAACAAGAATAATCAGCTAAAACAGCAATGGAGATGTTTAAGTCAATACCGCACAGGACACGTCAATTCTCACCGCTTCCTAGGTGTTATTTGGACGCGATGAGACCCGGGATGGCAGACGCTGAGGCTGGCAGACAGGGGAGCTGCGTGGACACGCCCCAACGCGTTTCGTAATCACGTCTTCCTCAGAGGGCGCTGTTAATGCTGGGATATTTTTTCTTACACCGCATGGAAAGTTGACTTTTTTGACATGTTTGAACAGGCAATCATTCAACTAGTGCCTACAGATAAAGGTGGTATACTGGAACAAATGACACATGCATTGTCATGGTGTATTCATTTCATGATCTAAAATGAGTAAAAAGATTGTGCAGATTTGTCAAAAAGTAAGTACACCAATACATTACCCCCATGTTAAATCCATGAAATTAGAATAAGGTGTCCCAAATAAGGCACCAACAATTTGAACCTCCTTAGAAAGTATACAGGGGGGGACATCTAGGTCTGGTGTCCTCTTTCCCCTAAAAGGGGGTCTCATCCAAACCGAGCTGCAGGAGATTTCTTTGTTTCGTCCAGCAAACAACGGGTTCAAGTCATGTAGGCTGCCATTGAATCCACTAACTCTTTTGAGTTCTTTTTATTCCGCAACTTGTTAGCGAATGAAATATTTATGTCCAGTAAGTCGGAGGTGACTGATGGGAGCTGGGAATTAGCTGTTCGACAGCAAGTCGGTAGCACGAAACAAGAAATGTAATTCAAAGTCATGTCATTTATATTGCATAGCAAATAGGGGAGGGGGCAGCTTTAAATTAATTCCACCCTCCTCCATACCCTGACAATTTATAGTAACCAGGCCGGCTCTGCTGAGCGATCCCTGGCCAGAGAGGCTGTCCCAGTAATTACGCAAGATACGAAGGCCCGACAGGTACCAAGTCATTATTTCTAGAGGACGATGTGACTTAGTGCAGAGAATTTCTCTATTGATCCGTTTATATTATTTACGCAAAGAAAAATCATTCCACGATGACTAACGCCCCCAAGTCAGTATAGCAGGATAATAAATGCATTAAAATGTATCATGTTGAAAATGCTATAGATAATTATTTTATCCATTATGGTGTACATTTATTCGCATGTTCTTATATATATATATATATATATATATATATATATATATATATATATATATATATATATATATATATGTCTCCTGACTATGGTAGTTTAATGTGGGAACATTGAGGAAATTTCAGGGTTGTGGTTCACCTTAAAGACATGAAATAGGAACACTGCAAATTAAAGAAAAGAGGGCGCACCAGCCTGGCGCATTACCCAAGTGGTATCTTTAATAATACAATAAAAAGAAGTATACTCACAAACAACTCAATAGTAAAAGCATATCAAAGTCCATAGTATGCACTCTGAGATTGGCTCTGAGGAAGAGGGGATCTCCCCTGGAAACGCCTCAGCCATCTGCAAGATCCTCCGGCATTCTGGGACTAGAAGAAAAAAAAAAGGGGGGGGGGGCGGACTGTGGCCAGTGGGGGTAGAAAATGCCCCAGCATAAGTGCCCCATCATTGGTTTTAATGGGAGGAATAGTGCCCCATTGATATCAGTAGGGTACTGACATTGATGTCAGTAGGGGGAATGGTGCCCTGCTATTGGTGTCAGTTGGTGGAACAGTGCCCCAAGGGCAAGCAAATGGTCACAGCTGGTTCCTAGGCTGCAGTTCGGAGTCCTAGAACAATGATCTGCTAAATCTTGAGAGTTCTGATACACCAACACTTGGGGCCTCAGAACAGTGACCTGCTCAACCTTGATGGTCCCAAAACAATGATACACTGACACTTGGGGGATCCCAGAGCAAAGGCACACAGACACTTCAAGGTCCCAGAACAATGACCTGCTAAAGCTTGAGGGTCCCAGATCAAAGATACTCTGACATGGGGTATCCAAGGATCAGGGCACACTGACACTTGGAGTCCCAGAACAAGGGCACACTGACTCTTGGGGTCCCATAACAAGGGCACACCGAAACTTGGAGTCCCAGAACAAGGGCACACTGACTCTTGGGGGCACACTGACACTTGGGGTCCCAGAACAAATGCATACTGACACTTGGAGTCCCAGAACAAGGGCCTTTGACATTTGGAGTCCCAGAACAAGGGAATACTGACACTTGGAGTCCCACAACAAGGGCACACTGACACTTGGGGTCCCAGAACAATGACCTGCTAAAGCTTGAAGGTCCCAGAACAAAGACACTCTGACATGGGGTGTCCAAAGATCCGGGCAGACTGACACTTGGAGTCCCAGAACAAGGGCACACTGACTCTTGGGGTCCCAGAACAAGGGCACACTGACATTTGGAGTCCCAGAACAAGGGCACGCTGACTCTTGGGGTCCCAGAAAAAGGGCACACTGACACTTGGGGTCCCACAACAAGGGCATACTGACCCTTGGAGTCCCAGAACAAGGGCATACTGACACTTAGAGTCCCTGAACAAGGGCATACTGACACTTGGGGCCCCAAAACAAGGGAACACTTACATTTGGAGTTCCAGAACAAGGGCCTTTGACATTTGGAGTCCCAGAACAAGGGCACACTGACACTTGGAATCCCAGAACAATGACCTGCTAAAGCTTGAGGGTCCCAGAACAAAGACACTCTTACATGGGCTGTCCAAAGATCCGGGTACACTGACGCTTGGGGTCCCAGAACAAGGGCACACTGACATTTGGAGTCCCATAACATGGGCATACTGACCCTTGGTGTCCCAGAACAAGGACACACTGACTCTTGGGGTCCCAGAACAAGGGCATACTGACACTTGGGGGCCCAGAACAAGGGCACACTGACACTTGGGGTCCCAGGACAAGGGCACACTGACACTTGGGGTCCCAGAACAAGGGCATACTGACACTTGGGGTCCCAGAACAAGGACACACTGACTCTTGGGGTCCCAGAACAAGGGCATACTGACACTTGGGGGCCCAGAACAAGGGCACACTGACACTTGAGTTCCCAGAACAAGGACATACTGACACTTGGGGTCCCACAACAAGGGCACACTGACACTTGGGGTCCCACAACAAGGGCACACTGACACTTGGGGTCCCAGAACAAGGGCCCACTGACACTTGGGGTCCCAGAACAAGGGCACACTGAGGCTTAGGGTCCCAGAACAAGGGCACTCTGACACTTGGGGTCCCAGAACAAGGGCACTCTGACACTTGGTGTCCCAGAACAAGGGCATACTGACACTTGGGGTCCCAGAACAAGGGCACACTGACACACTGGTCATAATACAAGAGCATGCTGACATTTGGGAGTCCCACTAGGGCATGCTGACACTTAGGGGTCCCTGAATAATGATACATTGACATTCGATATCTTAGAATGCTGACACACTATCACCTGGGGCCTTAAAATAATGACATACTGATACTTCCAAAATAATGACACAGTGACACTTTAAAATCCTATAAGAGGGGGAATGTGGACACATGAGGGTGCTGGAACGAGGGCTTGCTAACATTTGGGGTTCCAGAATGATGAGACACTGATACTTGGGGTCAAAGAACAATGACATAATGACATTTGAAAGTGCTAGGAAAATGACTTTCAAACACTTGGGGGCCCAAAACACTGCCATATTGTCACTTGGTGGTCCCAGAACAATGACCCACTGAAGGTTGGAACTACACTAACGGCCTTATCTAAAAAACAATACAAGGAACAAATGACTACATAAAAAGTGCAATCATTCTTACCAAACCACCAGAACTTACATTGGTGAATCGGATACATCCAATATTAATTCTGACTTCTTATAATTAGTCCCACAATTCGTTCTCAGCACTTTTTTCACCTATCCTTATGGAACCAAATAACCTTATTTTTCCAGGTATATATACTGTATCTTGGCATAAAGAAAAAATAAAAGGAAAGCAAAGCTAAGCAGGACTTTAACCAAAAATAGATAAAAAAAAGGTATTACTTTTATTGCTACAAGAAACAAAGATTAAAATCCCCCCCAAAAAAGCAAAGGATGGAAGGAGCCATGGCGGATTACAATTCTATTACCTATCTAATCTCTTCATGCTAGTGAGGAAGCTGGTTGACCGCAATAAACTGCTTAACAAACTATTTTTCTACCTTGATTGGAGATGTGGGTTTTGGGGTCCATTCATCCAAGGGGCCTGCTGTTCCACATTGATTGTGATGGTCTGCACATTTTGCCAACAGTTTTGACACCTAATAAAGCTATTCTTCCTGAAGAAGCAGGCCTTATCCTGCGCAACCCGTTGAAGATATGGTCCAGATGATATAATGTCTAAAATTAACCTTGGAGCAGGGGCGGATCCAGAGCCTAGTCTCGGGAGGGGCACTGCCAGAAAATACATTTTTTTGGGGGTAAATTTAACAGGGAAATGGCTGGTGTTAGCGCTTCAATCATCAAGGCACCATGGTTGTTATGGTGTCAGGATGATTGAAGCGCATTATTACTATTATTACATGGTTATAAAAAATGAAATGGTTCAACTCACCATAGAATCAGTGGGAGCCCCGAGCGTGTCACTTGCCACTGTTATCTGCCACACGTTGGGGATTGTCACTTGCCACGTCACCTGTCACTAGATGCGGATTGTCACATTGCCACGTCCCATGCCACACGTTGCGGATTGTCACTTGCCACGTCCCATGCCACACATTGCGGATTGTCACTTGCCACAGGTTGCAGATTGTCACATGCCACGTCCAATGCCACACATTGCGGATTGTCACTTGCCACGTCCCATGCCACACGTTGCAGATTGTCACATGCCACGTCCCATGCCACACGTTGCGGATTGTCACTTGCCACGTCCCATGCCACACGTTGCGGATTGTCACTTGCCACGTCCCATGCCACACGTTGCGGATTGTCAATCAACACGTCCCATGCCACACGTTGCAGATTGTCACTTGCCACGTCCCATGCCACACGTTGCAGATTGCCACTTGCCACGTCCCATGCCACAGGTTGTGGATTGTCACTTGCCTGCTATAATTGTCTGCTGTGTCCCAGTCAGAGTCAGGCTTATTTAACTGGTGACCCCCTGTCTTCAGTGCTGGGCAGGGAGGAATGGGCTGGCTGCTGCCACTGGGAGAGCGATGGGAGCAGAGCGAACACATGGCTCATCCTGAGCGGATGTGTCAGCGCTGCATCCCGCCCCAGGGGGGGCAGCAGAGAGATGATGTAATCTCTCTGCTGCCGCGGCTGCCTGTACATTCAACAGTGTGGGTGGAACTGCAGGGATGCAGGGCGGCGCTGGGCGGTGAGAGATGATGTTATCTCTCTGCTCCCCCGCCCGCCGGCTCCCTAATTGGCCAGCAGCAGCTCACAAACTGTCACGGAGCCGCCCGTGCTCTCAGCTGTGGAGCCGCTGGCCGGCTCCCTGATTGGCCAGCACTGCAGCCGCTCACAAACTGTCACGGAGCCGCCCGTGCTCTCAGCTGTGGAGCCGCTGGCCGGCTCCCTGATTGGCCAGCACTGCAGCTGCTCACAAACTGTCACTGAGCCACACACAGCTGTTCAAGTAACGGAGCCGCCCGTGCTCTCAGCTGTGGAGCCGCCCGCCTGCTCTCTCACCCACAGCGATGCCTGCCCTGCCCACCCACTCACCCACAATCTCGGAGGGGGCAATTGCCCTGTTGCCCCCCCCCTGGATCCGCCCCTGCCTTGGAGTCATACCATTTAAGAAAGAGTTAAGATGATATAGTGATATAGATGATAAGATGATATAGTGTGAATAAATTACTTGGGAATTATATCATCCTGTAACTGTCTAAATTCAGGTCTTAGGCTGGCCATACATTATACAATTTACATTTACCAAAACCATATAATATGAGGTCAAACCTAAACACTTCCAATTTGTATGCAATCAGGCAGGCCCTTGTACTACATAATTGAAAGTAAATCTAAAGGAAATTGAATAAGAACATTGTATAATGTATGGCCAGCCTTAAACTGTAAAGGCCAAGTGCTTGTTACAGGTGCAATTTACCCTCCTATTTTGTGGGATGAAGCTTTGTATGCTTTGGTAATAAAAGTATACTTTTTTTTTTATCTATGTTTGGTGTGTTACCATTAAGGCCGGGTTCTGCAGGTTGCGGATGATGCGTTTTGCAATTATTTTCACATGCATTTTTGACATTTTTGAATGTGGTTTTTTTATGCCTTTTTGGGAGGTGTCTGTTGTCTTGCGGGAGGAACCAGCAGAAACACATCAGAGACGCAAGCACTGATTTTTTTTTTTTGTTAGAGTCTGTGGAACCAAAAACACAAACTGCTGCGGGAAAAACAAAAAAGGTCCATAAAGACATGGATGAGCGAGTTTGGGGTGGAGGAACTTGACTGGCCTGCACAGAGTCCTGACCTCAACCCGATAGAACACCTTTGGGATGAATTAGAGCGGAGACTGCGAGCCAGGCCTTCTCGTCCAACATCAGTGGCTGACCTCACAAATGCGCTTCTGGAAGAATGGTCAAACATTCCCATAGACACACTCCTAAACCTTGTGGACAACATTGCCAGAGGAGTTGAAGCTGTTATAGCTGCAAAGGGAGGGCCAACTCAATATTGAACCCTACGGACTAAGACTGGGATGCCATTAAAGTTCATGTGTGTGCAAAGACAGGCGTCTCAATACTTTTGGTAATATAGTGTAGATAGAGTAGATAGATAGATAGATAGATAGATAGATAGATAGATAGATAGATAGATAGATAGATAGATAGATAGATAGATAGATAGATAGATAGATAGATAGATAGATAGATAGATAGATAGATAGATAGATAGATAGATAGATAGATAGATAGATAGATGTAAGTATACATTTTTTATGCTTTTTTATATTGGCTTTGTATTTTATATCAATCATCTATCTATTATAGATAGATAGATGATTGATACATAGATATGCCAATATGCCTATTATATACAGTGTATACACTGTATATCTATACATATGTATATATGAGATCTTCTTTGCTGAAAACAATATAATAGCAAAACCAATTATAAGATAGATAAATGGATAGCGATAGATAAATTGTTGTAAGCTCTAACGAGCAGGACCCTCTGATCCCTCCTGTATTGCATTGTATTGTAATGCCCCGTACATACGATCGGACTTTCCGTCAACAAAACTGTGGATTTTTGTTCAAAGGATGTTGGCTCAAACTTGTCTTGCATACACACGGTCACACAAATGTTGGTCAACAATTCCGAACGTGGGAACGCGGTGATGTACAAGATGTACGACGAGCCAATAAAAATGAAGTTCAATAGCCAGTGCGGCTCCTTCTGCTTGATTCCGAGCATGCGTCAACTTTTGTGTGCGTCGGACTTGTGTACACACGATCGGAAATTCCGACAACAAAGTTTTGTTGGCGGAAAATTTGAGAACCTGCTAGCCAACATTTGTTGGCGGAAAGTCTGACAGCAAATGTTCGATGGAGCGTACACACGGTCGGACTTTCCGACAACAAGCTCACATCCAACATTTCTAGTCGGAAAATCCGACCGCGTGTATGCGGCATAACTGTACTGTCTGCCCTCATGTTGTAAAGCGCTGCGCAAACTGTTGGTGCTATATAAATCCTGTATAATAATAATACTAATGATAGATAGATAGATAGATAGATAGATAGATAGATAGATAGATAGATAGATAGACAGACAGACAGACAGACAGACAGACAGACAGACAGACAGACAGACAGACAGATAGATAGATAGATAGATAGATAGATAGATAGATAGATAGATAGATAGATAGATAGATAGATAGATAGATAGATAGATAGATGGTTGATACATAGATGTGCCAAGCCAACTATTTTAACTATTTTATTTAATGTCAATAAGATATAGGATCATTTATTTATATATATATATCTTATATATATATATATATATATATATATATATATATATATATATATATATATATATATATATAATAAATCTTATTGCCATTAATAAAATCATATATCTTGGCTCCTTTGTGCAGTTTTCTCTGTCTCTGTTTTGCTTTCTTTTATATCCTTCAAAACCCAATCCACTTTTTTCAGGCTGTTCTTATTTCTGCAGTATTGTATTCACTTGTTCATGCTGTTTTATTATATATATATATATATATATATATATATATATATATATATATATATATATATATATATAAACACCACTATAATATTCAGTGAACAACAGCAAGATAGGGGACAAAATTCATCAGCCTCTCCAAAACCACTAGAGGGATAGGTGCAGTTAAAGTACAGTACCCCAAAAATGAACAAGTGAAAAAATGACTCCCCCCTTCCCCCCCCCCCTCGCAAAGCAGATTGAGGATTGGTCTCTGCCTGCACCATCCATGCCCCCCTTCCTTCCTCTAACAAGACACAATGGAAGTTGGCAGGGATCGCATAGCGCTGTAGGTGCAGAGGGTAGTCACAAGCATCGCCCCGGCGCTGGGAGGGAAGGGGGTTGTCAGACACGTGACCCCCCCCATCCTCTGGAATAGAAGCTGGGATTGTCTGTCCTTGTGTGGATGTGCTGGGTCCCCGCTCTCCCCCTGCAGGAAGGGACATGCTGCAATCTCAGCGCTAGCAGCCCGCAGCCTGCCCAATGCTGACACTCAGCTGACACTGCTGCTGCCGGGGAGCCCAGAGGATGGTCTGAGCATAGAGGACTGCTGCAACTTCTCCGCACAGGAAGATGAGCACAGGTAGGTGACCACAGCAATGCTGCATCCTCCGCCACTGCCTGTGTGCCCAGCATGGGATGGGGAAGGGGGTATATAGTGCACTGCTCAGATGGATTCATGCGAAATCCAGCTGCTGTGGAAGTATCAGGACATGCTGGGATTTACAGTCCCACAACAGCTGGAGGGGCTAACTGGCAAGAACTGCTTTGTATAGTCATAAGCCGACAATATAACATTCTATACCCCCCCAGGCATTACAGCACTTGTTTTACCAGATTGTAATTGCTCCACTGCTTTTATGTAGGAGAGTGCTTGACTGTGCTGTATGTTACTAATCCCTGTCATTGTATAGGGGTGATTCTAGGGTCCTAATAGACCAGGGGCCCCTCTGGGCACACAGGTATACCAGTTCTTATATGTTACTAATCTATATGTGTCATTGTATTGAGAGTTAACTCAGAGGTACTTATAGGGTCCTAATAGATTGGGGAACCCTTTAGGCACATAGGTATACAAGTGCTTGTGCTTTATGCTACTGCTATTCTCTGTCATTGTATATGGCTGATTCTAGGGATGCAATAGATCAGGGGCCCCTCTGGGCACACAAGTAAAGCATTGCTTGTATGGTACTATTCTATATATGTCATTGTATAGTGAGTTAACTCAGAGGTGGTTATAGGGTCCTAATAGATTAGGGACCCCTCTAGGCACATAGGCATACAAGTGCGTGTGCTGTGTGTTACTAATCCCTGTTGTATAGGGCTGATTCTAGGGTCCTAATAGAACAGGGGCCCCTTTGGGCATACAGGTATACAAGTGCTTGTCCTGTATGGTACTAATGTATATATGTCATTGTATAGTGAGTTAACTCAGAGGTAGTTATAGGGTCCTAATAGACCAAGGGGCCCTCTAGGCACACAGGTTTACAAGTGCTTGTGCTGTATGTTACTAATCCCTATCATTGTATAGGGCTGATTATAGGGTTCTAATAGACCAGGGGCCCCTCTGGACACACAAGTAAAGCCTTGCTTGTATGGTACTAATCTATATATGTCATTGTATAGTGAGTTAACTCAGAGGCAATTCTAGGGTCCTAATAGATCAGGGGCCCTTCTGGGCACACAAGTATACAAGTGCTTGTGCTGTATGTTACTAATCTATGATATTGTATAGTCAGTAAACTCAGGGGTAGTCCTAGGATCCTAATAGACCAGGGGCCCCTCTGGGCACACAGCTATACCAGTGCTTGTGCTGTATGTTACTAATCTATATATGTCATTGTATACTGAGTTAACTCAAAGGCAGTTCTAGGGTCCTAATAGATCAGGGTATAGCCAGTGCTTGCGCTGTTTGGTACTAATCGATGTTATTGTATGCTGAGCTAGCTCAACAAGGGTCCTAAAAGATCAGGGGCCCCTTTGGGCACACAGATTCAAATGTTAAAGGGCTGGAAGGATGCCATGATGACCACTTTGGATCAAATCTAACACCAAAACAGTCTTATTTTTTAACTGAACAGAGAATAATTGGTCTAAAATATCACATTACTATGTCAAAAATAAGTGAACTGAAACGTAGATAAATATTTATTATCATTGATCTATTTAGAATTTTTAGTATTATGTTTAATTATTATTATTATTATTATTAATTAATTAAAAATTTCGATTAAAAAAGATACAATGTTTCAAAATTGTATAATGCATAGAATGTACTATCTCCATATCTTAAAGGAGACCTGGGGCACTCAGTAGAAAACCTGGGGCAAGTGCCCTGGGTGCCAGGATCTAGAACGACCCCTGCATAGACTATACAGGGTCAGTTTATAGATGGTTTCACCTAAGGCTCACCCAACTTTTACCCAAGATTCACACATTTTCTTACTAAATCCTATGTGAATCTTGCGTGAAAACACTGATAAATAGAAGTTCTGTGCAGTCTGTAGATTCTGTAATACAAATCAACAATATCTTTAGGTTTTCAGCACTTTTTAGGAAAGGAATCTATTATTACTCCTGTGCTTTTTTTTTCTTCTTCAGCATATAGATTGTTATCTCTGTCACATAATCTTATTCTTTCATGGTCGAGAATACTAAGATTAGATTGCTTTGTGTTAACGTTTTAAACACCATCAGTTGCATTGATCTGTTGTTGCTTTACTAGGCTGTATTTTTTTACATGTGGATAAGATGTATATAATAAGGTATTGTTATACTGCCTTGACAAATACATATTCTTCTTCTGTCCTAGTGCTGGGTCAAGCCCTTGTCTATGGGGATAGAAGTATAGATGTTTAATGGTCTCTGTTTAGAAGTGGTTAGATGCACTTTTTACGTGCAAAATCTGTAGATGATTATACAGAAGGATTAGCCAAGGGATTGATTTATTGAGGATGGGACATGTACTAAATTGATTATGTACTATATTATAGCCATCTGACTTTTACTGATTAGAGATCCAGACTTAGTACACTGCTCCTAAATGGATAGATAGATAGATAGATAGATAGATAGATAGATAGATAGATAGATAGAGAGAGAGAGAAAGAGAGAGAGAGAGAGAGATAGAGAGAGAGAGAGAGAGAGAGAGAGAGAGAGAGAGAGAGAGAGAGAGAGAGAGAGAGAAGAGAGAGAGAGAGAGAGAGAGAGAGAGAGATAGATAGATAGATAGATAGATAGATAGATAGATAGATAGATAGATAGATAGATAGATAGATAGATAGATGTAAGTATACATTTTTTTATGCTTTTTTATGATAGATAGATAGATAGATAGATAGATAGATAGATAGATAGATAGATAGATAGATAGATAGATAGATAGATAGATAGATAGATAGATAGATGTAGGTATACATTTTTTATGCTTTTTTTATATTAGATAGATAGATGTATACATTTTTTATGCTTTTTTATATTGTCTTTGTATTTTATTATGGTTCTATTTCTTTGCATCAGTTCTTTAACTTCTCTGCCACATTTGCATATTCTCTATCAGGCAGTGTAACACAACATAACTCCACACAAAGGGGCCCTTTATAGTTAAAATTGAATTTGCCCATCGCACTCCAAGGCTCATTTATCCAACTATACACACTGGATCAATTCTTAATGACACAGGTGCACCACTTAAACCAAAACCATCAATCCCAATTCATGGATGGTAGACGGAGCTGCAAGCATGAGAGTTGGCCAGAAGGGGGCAGCATGGTCGCAGTGAGGACTTTTGCTGTACTTTTTGTCATCCTCAGGACAGAGCCTGCGAGTGTGTCCCTGAGATTAGGGAGTGGGTCACAGTAACAGGATGTGGCCTACAGATCCATTTCTTCCTTCCTGCCATTGCTAACAGTTTCTGGAGTGTATTTAACCCTTTCGTTGCCCGTGACGCCTGGCTGCATTGGATTGTAGAAGCGCTGGTGCAGTCATGTCGATATTTATTTGGGGGCCAGCGATATCATTTCCCTAAAATACAATTTATAGCTATACCAATCATGTATTAAAAAAAAACAAAAAAAAAACTAATGTTATCACTACTGTAAATATATATTTTTGACTGTAAGACTGTATGAGCAGGGCCCTCCTAACCAGGAGGGGAAATTTGGTGGGGGGCGGCAGGAGGTAAGAATTTTGCTAGGAGGGGAAATTTGGGGAGGTTGTGTTTTTAAGGGGGGGTTGTGTTAAGAGGAGAGATGGTGGAAGGGGATTTGTGCTAGGATGGGGGACTTGGGGTGGTGGTGGTGGTGGGGGGGGGTTGTGCTAGAAAAGGTAATATGGGGGGAGAGGGATTTGTGCTAGGAAGGGAATTTTTTTTTGGGAGAGGGATTTGTGTTAGTAGGGATGATTGGGGGGCATTTGTGCTAGGAGGGGAAATTTGGAAGGAGGGGTGCTAAGATGGGGGTTTGTAGGCGTGGAATTTGTGATGAGAGGGGGGATTTAGAGTGGGGGGGGGATTTGTCCTCTGAGGGGAAATTTGAGGGGTAGAGGATTTGTACTAGGAGGGGGGATTTGTGCTAGAAAAGGTAATATGGGGGGGAGGGATTTGTGCTAGGAGGAGAATTTTTTTGGGGGGGGAGAGAGATTTGTGTTAGTAGGGATGATTGGGGGGCATTTGTGCTAGGAGGGTAAATTTGGTAGGTGAGGTGCTAAGATGGGGGTTTGTAGGAGTGGAATTTGTGATGAGAGGGGGGATTTAGAGTGGTGGGGGGGATTTGTCTTCTGAGGGGAAATTTGAGGGGTAAAGGATTTGTGTTAGGAGGGGGGATTTTTTGGGGGGGATTGGGCTGGGAGCATATGTTGAATGAGAGGTTTTGAGCTGAGCATGCAGATTAGCGCTCAATTTTTTTTTTTTTGGGGGGGGGGGATTTTTGCTGCCAAATAACGCTCATACATCTTGGAGGGGGCACTTTTTGGCATGTTCACCCTCTGGGCTCTAGATGACCTTGTCCCAGCACTGGTCCTAACCCTCTGGTCATGACTTGTTTTGTGACTGTACTGTCTCCCTTTTAAATTGTAATGAGCGGCAAAAACTGTTGGGCACTATATAAGTTCTGTATGATAATATTAAGTGTATGTAAACCCAAAATCCATTATTCGGAATGTGTGGCATCGTGCCTCACTGTATACAGTCATGTTAAAAAAAGCTGGAGATCCTGCCAGTAACAGCGCTTCCTGTTTCAAGCTGACAATGCTAAGTCAGTGCATCGCAATTAGCAGCACCGTTGGCATGGTGCACCTCTGCAGTTGGCTATTGGATTGCCCAATTGTGTCCCCGGTGGTCAAATGAAGGAATGCGCATGGCAGGCTATTGCTAATTACAATGCATTGGATTTCAAGAGGTGGATTTCTAAAAAAAAAAAAAAAAAAAAAAAAAAAAATTGAATATCTGTTCATCTATTGAAACTGCATGTCAAAGCAATTGTAAAGACAGAAGTTTTTTTTTTTTTCTTGTGTATCTTAATGCATTCTATGCGGCTTAGACATTCGTGGACATCGCTGGAGAGATGAAAAAATCTTCTGCCTATACTCCTCCTTTAAATAATGGATTATTTAGGCATTTCTCTAGAATTTCAAAATGCATTACACAAAAAAAAGTAAAAAAATCTAATATCATGTTGTTATTTATGGTATTAAGGTTTGAACAAACTCACATACCTGAGCCCCATCTCTATCCAGCGATGTTGCACGAGAGACTCAGCTGTCCGGGACTCTCCCTCCTCATTGGCTGAGACAGCAGCTGGGTGCCATTGAATCAAAGTCAGCGAGCCAAAGAGGAGAGAGAGGGGAGGGGCCAAACCGTGGCTCTGTTTCTGAATGGACACAGAGCTGCGGCTCGGGTGCCCCCATAGCAAGCTGCTTGCTGTGGGGGAACTCGGTAGGAGGGAGGGCCCAGAAGTGCCAGCATGGGATCCGAGAAGAGGAGGATCTGGGTTGCAACATGAACTTTAATGGCATCCCAGTCTTAGTCCGTAGGATTCAATATTAAGTTGGCCTACCCTTTGCAGCTATAACAGCTTCAACTCTTCTGGGAAGGCTGCCCACAAGGTTTAGGAGTGTGTCTATGGCAGGGGTCTCAAACTGGTGGCCCTCCAGCTGTTGCAAAACTACAAGTCCCATCATGCCTTGTCCAAAATGTCTTGGTATGCTGACGCCTTAAGACAGGGGTAGGCAACCTGGGGCCCTCCAGCTGTTGTGGAACTACATTTCCCATGAGGCATTCCAAGGGTGGCACTTACAATTACTCCCAGAGGCATGATGGGACTTGTAATTCTGCAACAGCTGGAGGGCCCCATGTTGCCTACCCCTGCCTTAAAAGTTCCCTTCACTGGAACTAAGGGGCCAAGCCCAACCCCTGAAAAACAACCCCCCACACCATAATCCCCCTCCACCAAATGATTTAGACCAGTGCACAAAGCAAGGTCCATAAAGACATGGGTGAGCGAGTTTGGGGTGGAGGAACTTGACTGGCCTGCACAGAGTCCTGACCTCAACCGGATAGAACACCTTTGGGGTGAATTAGAGCGGAGACTGTGAGCCAGGCCTTCTCGTCCAACATCAGTGTCTGACCTCACAAATGCGCTTCTGGAAGAATGGTCAAACATTCCCATAGACACACTCCTAAACCTTGTGGACAGCCTTCCCAGAAGAGTTGAAGCTGTTATAGCTGCAAAGGGTGGGCCAACTCAATATTGAACCCTCCGGACTAAGACTGGGATGCCATTAAAGTTTATGTGTAAAGGCAGGTGTCCCAATACTTTTGGTAATATAGTGTATAAAGCAGAAGAGTAATCAGTTGTACAGGTAAGCTGGATCATCTCCCTAGAAAGCCACCACTTCCTTTTCTTTATAAACAGACGGATTCTAATTGCTCGCCGTTCGCGCCCGTTCATTATCACCTATGCTTATCTATGCGAGGTGTCTCATTATTTTACTTGGACAGAAATGTGTTATTATTTATGGGGGGGGGGAACTTATTGGGCTGGAAGGAATTATTTGCATGTGACTTTTATTAAGATATTTTGTATCATTGAGGTCGCCCATTACACTTGGACATGTTACCCTACTTTCCTTCAATTGCCCCACCCCCATTAGTCTATAAAACACATCATTGAAAGTCTTTTCTTTTTAATGTGTTCAATAAGCGCAACAAAAAATTCCTGTTGATTGTGTAAGAAATACAAAGCTGCCCTGTGCGCTCGACAGTGTTATATCAAAGCAGTCTAATTAGCCCTCCTAGTTCTTCCCCTGGACTACAGAGCCAACTCAGTATTGAACCCTACGGACTAAGACTGGGATGCATTAAAGTTCATGTGTGTGTAAAGGCAGGTGTCCCAATACTTTTAGTATTACAGTGTAGATGTGAATTAAAGTGATTGTAAAGGATCGTTTTTTTTAAAATAACAAACATATCATACTTACCTCCACTGTGCAGCTTGTTTTGCACAGAGTGGCCCCGAACCTCCTCTTCTGGGGTCCCCCGGCCGCTCTCGCGGCTCCTCCCCGCATCAGATAACCCCCTAGGAGAAACGCTCTCCCGAGGGGGTTGCCTTGCAGGTGCGTTCCCGAGTCCAGCATTTGCGTCCACAGACACGAATGCCGGACTCGGCCCCGCCCCCTCCTCCCGGTGCCAGCGTCATTGGATTTGATTGACAGCAGCGGGAGCCAATGGCTGTGCTGCTATCAATCTATCCAATCAAGAGCCGGTGGAGAGAGGGACAGCGCCCCCCCCCCCCCCGAAGAGATGAAGGGGCTCAGGTAAGTAAAACTGGGGGGGCTGCCAGTTGTTTTTTCACCTTAATCATACCTCCCAACATTTTGAGATGAGGGAATGAGGGACACCTACTAGCAAACGTATGTAGGCACAGGACACGCCCCCTGCCACACCCTCTTAAAGGAGAATTAACCAAAAAAAAAAAAGGTTAATTAAATCCTTTTTACCACTACTATTCATTTATATTGGCTTTTGAAATGTACAAATGTAGCAATTTAGAAGTCGGATGAAAGGTTTAGCACTGGGAAAGACTTTTTGAAAAATAAAAAGTGCATTTTATATACAACTATATAGATCAGACCAAAATGAGGGACAAATGAGGGGGAACCAGGGACAGAGGGACATTGCTCCAAATCAGGGACAGTCCCTCGAAATCAGGGACAGTTGGGAGCCATGCCTTAATGCATCTTACCCCTTTAAGTCTAAAACACAGGGAAAT
This sequence comes from Lithobates clamitans, assembly GCA_037952925.1. NCBI lineage: Eukaryota > Metazoa > Chordata > Amphibia > Anura > Ranidae > Lithobates > Lithobates clamitans. Next base: position 708,684 of record JBBGZY010000858.1, on the reverse strand, counting down.
GTGCATTCATTGCAGAGATGTGCTGAATATGTTGTTTTTTTTTTTTCTCTGATATGCGGTAAAAAATAAAGTATATAAAAGAATCATATATCATAAGAACAGGTATACTGCCATTGCTGACTCATGAAAATAAAAACAATGCACTCCCTATGGGGCTGATATCTTATCTCAACAGATGTTAAGCAGGGAGGCTGATTGAGGCTGAGCCGAGAGACCCGTCTACACATTTCTGTATTTATTACAGTAGCAAAAACGTGGAAGAGCAAGTATAAAAGAATGAGATAGTTACATGAAGAATTAATTTATATATAGCACAATAAATGTTTAGATATATGCTTGCCAAAAACAAGTTACTTTCCCTTTAAAGATTATTTGTCTTTTTTTTAATAATGACATCATGTACATGTAATATTATTGTAAGCGGTGAATCACATGGTGTCATGGCGTCACCCCCTTCTAGTATTCTTCTGACCGATTCCCAGACTTTCATCAAAAGAATGTCACAGAATGTTATTCTGTACAGGAAGTGACCTCAGCGGCTGATTATTTATTGTCCTACATGACTTCCTGTCGACAATCAGTCTGAGCCGCCATCATGTTTACTAGGAAGCAAGATCATCTGTCCCGAGGGGGCCAGGAGGAAGCTTCTCCCTGGAGAACAACCCCCAAGATATATTCCAGCCTAAAAAACATTTTGCCAAAAGTTTTTGTGTAACAAATAAAGTTGGTCAAAAAAGTTTGGCGCTACATTATTTTTTTAGGGCATGTTCGATGGAATTTTTCCGGGTAATACTTTGATGCATAATACCATTGTTGGCTGCCAGCAGCTCTTAGAATGGTTCAGGCGGTCTTCCATCAGTTACCAATTTCTTCTTTATGTCAATGGATCTGTTTTATTTGGTGTTGGTCTTTGAGCACCAATTCCGTCGAGTGTGGGGGGGGGGGGGGTTCAGATTCTAGGAAGACCTGACTGTGGCCAAAAAGAGTAGAAAAGGCCCCAAACTTGGTGATCAGTGGGGGGGGGGTAAAATAATGACATAATGCCTGTGGGCAGTAGGAGGTATTAGTGGGAACAATAATCTTCATCTTTAGTGTCAGTGGGAGGAATAGTGCCCCGTCATTGATATTAGTGGGAGAAATAGTGCCCCATTATTGGTCTCAGTGGGAGGAATAGTGCCCCATCATTGATATTAGTGGGAGGAAAAGTGCCCCATCATTGGTGTCAGTGGAAGGAATGGTGCCCCATTATTGATATTAGTGGGAGGAATAGTACCCCATCATTGATAATAGTGGGAGGAATAGTGCCCCATCATTGATATTAGTGGGAGGAATAGTACCCCATCATTGATATTAGTGGGAGGATTAGTGCCCAATCATTGATATCAGTGCGGGGAATAGTTCCCCATCATTGATATTAGGGGAGGAATAGTGCCCCATCATTGATATTAGTGGGAGGGATAGTGCCCAATCATTGATATTAGTGGGAGGAATAGTACCCCATCACTGATATTCATGGGAGGGATAGTGGCCAATCATTGATACTAGTGCGGGGAATAGTGCCCCATCTTTGATATCAGTGGGAGGAATAGTGCCCCATCATTGATATTAGTGGGAGGAATAGTACCCCATCATTGATATTAGTGGGAGGAATAGTGCCCCATTATTGATATCAGTGGGAGAATAAAGTGTCCCATCTTTGATATCAGTGGGAGGAATAGTGCCCCATCATTGATATTAGTGGGAGCAATAGTGCCCCATCCTTGGTGTCAGTGGGAGGAATAGTGCCCCATCATTGATATTAGTGGGAGCAATAGTGCCCCATCCTTGGTGTCAGTGGGAGGAATAGTCCCCCATCATTGCTATTAGTGGTATCAATTGGAGAAATAGTGCTCTATCTATTATGTCACTGGTAGGAATAGTGTCCCATTGTTGGTATCAGTGGGAGTAATAGTTCTCCATCTTTGGGGTGGGAGGAATAGTGCTCTAAGGGCTGGATAAAGGCAAGCAAAGAGCCACACGTGGCCCACGGGCTGGACCATGGAGACCAGTATTGTATCTTGAGCACCAACATCCAACTAAAGTCTATATATTTGTCATGGGTTAATACCCTTTGTATGCCATCATTGTTCCTTTTGTGCACATCCTTAAAATATTCTGCGGAGCATAACCACCATTCAAAATACTCCAGCCACCAAACGACATTTTCAATTTATGAAAAAAAAAAGTATACCATATTTGCAGGAACGTCTTTATTTATTGATTTGACCCTGGCCAAAAACTTTCTTGCCCCCCTCCGAATCCACTTACCGTATATACTCGAGTATAAGTCGTTCCGAGTATAAGTCGAGGCCCTAATTTACTACAAAAAAAATGGGAAAAACTTATTGACCCGAGTATAAGACGAGGGTGAGAAATGCACAGCTACTGTAAGTGGAAAAGAGGGTCAACAATGCCCATTTGCAGCCTCACTGTGCCCATTTGCAGCCTCACTGTGCCCATTTGCAGCCATAGGTCCCCTGAACTTCAAACTCGGTAGTTAAGTGTTCCTAGATGCCCCCTAGCTGCAGCCAAAATTTGGGGTCTCTGAACCCAAAGGGTCCCGAAATGACATTGCTGCAGATAGACACAGTTGACCGAATTTGGGGCCCCGTATCTCGGGCCACTTAGTGCTAAGAACCCCAAATTTGGTGTGCAAACCCAGTGGAACTAGCACCATAAAATTTCCAAAGCTGGCGTTTCTAGCACCAAGTGGCCCCGAGATACAGGGCCCCAAAAATCAGTTCAGAAAATGTCAAGCACTTTTCTGCAGCAGAGAATGACATTTTCCGAACCAGTTTTGGGGCCCCGTATCTCAGAGCCACTTAGTGCTAGGAACCTCAGCTTTGGATATGTTATGGTACCAGTTCCACTGGGTTTGTACAACAAATTTGGGGTTCCTAGCACCAAGTGGTCCTGAGATATGAGGCCCCAAATTCGGTTCAGAAAATGTCAAGCACTTTTCTGCAGCAGAGAATGACATTTTCCGAACCGATTTTGGGGCCCCGTATCTCCAGGCCACTTAGTACTAGGACCTTAAGCTTTGGATATGTTATGGTACCAGTTCCACTGGGTTTGCACAACAAATTTGGGGTTCCTAGCACCAAGTGGCCCTGAGATATGGGGCCCCAAATTCGGTTCAGAAAATGTCAAGCACTTTTCTGCAGCAGAGAATGACATTTTCCGAACCAGTTTTGGGGCCCCGTATCTCAGAGCCACTTAGTGCTAGGAACCTCAGCTTTGGATATGTTATGGTACCAGTTCCACTGGGTTTGCACAACAAATTTGGGGTTCCTAGCACCAAGTGGCCCTGAGATATGAGGCCCCAAATTCGGTGCAGAAAATGTCAAGCACTTTTCTGCAGCAGAGAATGACATTTTCCGAACCGAATTTGGGGCCCCGTATCTCCGGGCCACTTAGTACTAGGACCTTAAGCTTTGGATATGTTGTGGTACCAGGTCCACTGGGTTTGCATTCCAAATTTGGGGTTTCTAGCACCAAGTGGCCCTGAGATACGGGGCCCCAAAGTCGGTTCGGAAAATGAAATTTTTTGCTGCAGAAAAGTGCTTGACTCGAGTATAAGTCGAGGGGGGCACTTTCAGCACAAAAAAATGTGCTGAAAAATTTGACTTATACTCGAGTATATACGGTAACTATTTTCAGGCAGCACGGGCTCAAGGGGCAGGTGCTTTGGGCCCCACAATAATGACTGGGCCCAGGGCAGTTGCCCCTTTTGCTCTGTGTTGAAGATGGCCCTGCCTAATTGGCTGATCTGTCGCCTTTGCTTTTGGTTTTTGGTGGCCAACGCAAGCTGTACCTGTACTTCCTCAAACACCCTCGAGCAGTGGTCATCAACCCTGTCCTCAGGGCCCACTAACAGGCCAGGTTTGCAAGATAACTGAAATACATCACAGGTGATATCATTTGCCGCTCAGTGATTGCAGTATTCTAGTCTGCATCTCCCCCAAGGTAATACATAAAACCTGACCTGTTAATGGGCCCCGAGGACAGGGTTGATGACCACTGCCCTAGAAAATGTTATAAGCTTGCCCTCAATTTAAAGTGCTTCTAGACCAATCTTTCTCACCTAGGGCCCTGAGGAACCCAAGGGTTCCTCCAGAGGTTTATAGTGGTTTCTTGAGTAATGTTCTACCTCTCGGATAAGTAACCCCTGATAACGATAATATTTTGGATTCTCCCAAAGATCACAGATGTAAGGACCATTTACCCCAGTAGCCATCACAGTAATGAGCTGAGGGTATAGCAATTAGCATAGGTTCCCTGAGACTGTAAAGATATTTCAAGAGTTTCCCCAATTAACCACTTCCGGACCGCCGCACGCCGATATACGTCCTTATTTTGAAGAGGGATATCTTTGTTATGGCAGCAGCTAGCTGCCATAACCCCAGTATCCTCTTCTTCGGTCGGTGGTCCGCTTTCCGATAAGAGTGGTCTCTGCGGCGGATTCGCCGCAAGATCACTTTTATCGGCGGCGAGAGAGGGATCCCCCCCCTCCCGCCGCGCTCTGGTGCCCTCCGGAGCCGTCGGCAGCGGCTGGGGAGATCAGGTGCTTTCTCATGCTGGGTATGGAGACAAGTGAGGGGAAGATGGCCCCCACACGTCCCCATGCCATTACAGGGCAGAAGCGACGTCAAAACGTCACTTCCGCCCATAGCTTTTAAAGGGCCTTTTTTTGGGGGAATTTTTTTAAATGACAATTTTTTTTTATTGCATTTTAGTGTAAATATGAGATCTAAGGTCTTTTTGACCCCCACATCTCATATTTAAGAGGTCCTGTCATGCTTTTTTTCTATTACAAGGGATGTTTACATTCCTTGTAATAGGAATTAAAGTGACACATTTTTTTTTTAAGAACAGTGTAAAAATACAAAATAAAAGGTAAAATAAATAAGAAAAAAAAAAAATTTTAAACCGCCGCGTCCCACCCGAACTCGCGTGCAGAAGCGAACGCATATTTGAGTAGCGCCCGCATATGAAAACGGTGTTCAAACCACACATGTGAGGTATCGCCGCGATCGGTAGAGCGAGAGCAATAATTCTAGCCCTAGACCTCCTCTGTAACTCAAAACATGCAACCTGTAGAATTTTTTAAAACATCGCCTATGGAGATTTTTAAGGGTAAAAGTTTCGCCATTCCACGAGCGGAGCGCAATTTTGAAGCGTGAAATGTCGGGTATCAATTTACTCGGCGTAACATCATCTTTCACAATACAAAACAAATTGGGCTAACTTTACTGTTGTCTTATTTTTTAAATAAAAAAGTGTATTTTTTCCAAAAAAGGTGTGACAAAAAGTATTGTAACGACCGCCATTTTATTCTCTAGGGTGTTAGAAAAACAAACATATAATGTTTTGGGGTTCTAAGTAATTTTCTAGCAAAAAAAAACCCTGTTTTTAACTTGTAAACAACAAATCTCAAAAATAGGCTCAGCCCTTAAGTGGTTAAAAAAAGGTCCCTAGATGAAGTGGATACATTTGTTTTCTTTTTTCAATGTTTTCCCCTTTATTTTTTCCTTCTGCTCTTCCCAGTAATAGACTTCCTGTGCTAGGGTGACTAAGCTAACTGTGTCTATGGAGCAGCATTCTCACCCTTGGCTGCTCTCATGATTGAGACTATAAACATCCCCCCACCCCTCCTTATCTCTGTTAAATAGGAAGGAGGTGCTCTGTAGTTCACAGAAGACATCTGGGAAAGCTGATAAGATTGTTTGAAATTTCAGTTCAATGAACAAGAACTTACAAGGACACTTGTTTTCTAGGTCCATCAATGGGTATGTTTCTGTATTTGTATTAAATGTATTTAGGCTGAACAAACAAATGCAGTTACCACATCTAAAGACTGGACCGTTGGACCATGCTTCATTCGTTTTTTTGGGTTTTTTTTGCCTTGGATCGGCTGTGGCTATGAGCTTGTGTATATGGAAGTTCTCTATTTGTTTATTTTTTCTATTGGTTGAACTAGAAGGGCTTGTGTCTTATTCAGCCTGACTAACTATGTAATTATGTGCAGGGCCGTCTTAATGCATGGGCACTGCCCAGGGGCCCGGGGTGCATGGGGGTCCCATGAAAATCTTACATTACATCATACTTGCCCTCTGTCACAGATTAGCTGGGACAGTCACGCTTTTTACTAAGCTGTCCCAGGATGGCCATGTCCCGAGCAGTGTCCCGGAGACAGTACTGTGCCCTCCCAAATTCCCCTGTACTGCGTCTTTCTGCCTCCCCCCTGTACTGTGCCCTTTGTGTTGATAAATCTTTGATCTATGGCATGTTTTCTCATTGTTTCAAATTGATTTTATTAAAAGTACTAATCAATATATTTTTAATTCTATCAACTATTTATACTTTGATTCTTGAGAGTAGGTGCGTAAATTGGGGCAGGCTGGTAGGGGTCCCAGTTTATTACTTCGGCCAAGGACCCATAATGTTATTAAGAGAGCCTTGACTATGTGACTGGCAAGCTGCAATATATTAAAAAAAAATTTGGGGTTTAGGTACACTTTAAGCGTAGCTGTCGTATACTTTATATAAGTCTCAAACACAATTATTAATTCATGTTTTTTTTTTTTCTTTGTTTCAGAAGTCACCAAGCCTGCTCTTGCACCAAAACCACAAGGTCTTGACCCTTTCAGTCCAGTGCTTCTTTCAAAGTACTCATCACCTCCTCTCTCAAGATCAAAACTGGTTCACCAAGGGAAATCTATGTCCAGGGGCCCCAAACCTCCCATTGCCCCAAAACCAGTTTTATCTCCATCTACAGAACGGAGGTGTATAGAGGACGAGAATAATTCCCTGAACAAGTGTGCCAATGGTGAAGTAGAGTGCCCAGTGGAAATTTACGATGCTGACCATTACAGATCAGGGTGTGGAGATTCTGAGAAGTTAGACATAACGTATGGTGATTACTTTACTGAATCTCAGATTACTGATGAAGAAAATACTGATTTGGAGTGTGAAAAAAGCTTATGTTCTGAGGGACCAGCAGATGTGTGGAATACTACCTTTGGAGAAGGGGATATCACTGACGACACAAGCTGCAGTCCTTCTCAAGCAGGGGAGGAAGACAGTGGACATCCAGACAGTATGCCATCCAGGGATGTTGAATCCGGGGACTCTACAGAAGTTGATGACAGTGACAACACTGATGCTCTCAGCTTAAGATCTTCATCAACGGCTGAGGCCGATAGCTTAGTGCCTAATTCTGGCTCAATGCAATTCAAAAATGACCTAGGGGACATGGATGATTTCTTACCCACTGACAGCAATGAATGTAACATTGATCCAGAGGAAGGGGACACAGATCTTAAAGACACAGGTTGTGAAGATGTCATTTTGACAGAGGATGGTGAGGATAGCCCTGCAGCAGAAGATGAAAATGAAGGAATGGAAAACTGTGAGATCTCTTTGGAAGAGGCTCCTTGCCACAATAGCCCATTCCAAGACTGCGAAGACATTCATGCATCTTCACTGGCACCTGACCATGAATTGTTAAGTACTGATGCCATGAATGAATGTCTAGGATCAGAAACATGTGACGAGACAGCCGAGACACAGCAAGAAGTCTCCATAGAACTTATGGATCATGTGCTAGAAAGCACAGATGACCCGGCTGTTGACAGTGTTGAACTGACCATTGAGAGTGACGGTGGTGAACCATCAATGGACATTAATGAGGAGTTGGTAGAGACTCTACCAGACTCTACTTTTCAGGAGGCAGAAGAGCAAGAAGACAATGAGGTATGTGAAATCAGTGAGGTAGTGGAAGAAACAACACAGGATACGCTTCAGATAGCTGAGGGCTCTCAAGGTGAAGATACAGTAGAAGACAATTTTGATGACAGCTGCCAAATCATTCCCTTCGAGAATGAGGGTTGTGATGATGCGAATGAGTCCGTTGAGCAACCTCTGGATACAGGAACCTGTACCACCCTTCTGGAGCCATTGTCAGAGTCTGAGAAAGAGCAGATAGATGAAATTAAGCCTCTTTCTGAGACTGGATGTTTCAACAAGGAAACAACACCACCACAACCTTCTGAGCTCACCGACACAGCTGCAGATAGTGAAGGAAATAACACATGTGAGGATGACCCAGCTTTCGTCGCACAGGGTGAAAGACTTGGAGAGGATGGAGCTGACACAGCAGAGGTGTCACCTGAAGATCAGGAAACAGGGGTCAAGGAGCTCCCAAGGGACACTGCGGAAAACACACCAGTGGCTGAGATACCTCTAGAGCCAGAGGAGGATGACAGCAACCCTTATGTACTGGAGGACAGTGTCCATTCCAGAAACAGGAAGTTGCTACAAACAGAGGACATTTCTTACAACAAGCCAGAGGGGGAAGTCACTAGGCCTCATTGTATAATGGAGGAATGTAACCAGGAAGGGGAAAACCATTTACTCTGCATTGACAGGAAAAACATTGTCACAAGGACGAGATCCTACTCAGGAAAAATACCTGGTAATGTCCCAGAGACTGTCCCGGAAGAGACAGCAGCAGAGATGGATGCTCAGCCTCCAAGCAATGACTTGTTCGCCAACACAAAGAGTGAAAAGCAAGAGTCAAAACATTTTGACTTTCTCAGGGCTCTACCTAGGAAGCCAAGCCGCTTTATTCTCTACCCGCGGTCTTACTCTGTAGAGGGCAGGGAAAATGCAGCTTCAATGTACATTGAATCCGACATCACATTCTCTCCATATCTTATTAGTTCTTCTGGTAGCTTTTCACAAAGAAATTATCATTCCTCCAGCGGAATGTCCACACCTACCTCTGTGGTGGACATTCCACCACCCTTTGAACTAGCCAGCATTACAAAGAAACCCATTACCAAAAGCTCCCCATCCCTTTTGATCGAAAATGAGTCTTCTGACAAATCTTTCAAAAAGAAAAAGTCATCATTCAAAAAATTCCTCACCTTAAAGTTTAAGAAGAAGACAGAAAACAAGGTCCACGTTGACGTCAACGTGGCTTCATCAAGGTCTTCTTCAGAGTCAAGCTACCATGGACCATCCAGATTTATAGACATGGAACGAAGGAGTCTTGGGAATTCTCCTCAACTGCAGAGCCGTTCTGGGATGCATTGTTATCCTGATTCCCCCACAGCTATCCTCTTCTACAAGGACATGAAGAGGAAAGGAACTTCCAAGGCCTTTACCAGGAGCGTGGCTAGGGTTGAGTCCTTTGAGGATCGTTCCAGGCCACCATTTATGCCTTTGCCATTAACTAAACCCAGGTCTATTTCTTTTCCCAACACTGACACCTCTGATTATGAAAACATCCCGGCAATGAATTCAGACTATGAAAATATACAGATTCCACCTCGAAGACCAGCGAGAGCGGGGACCTTTACAGAATTTTTTGAGGATCCCTGCAGGGCTTTGAATTCCGCCAATGAGAATGATGGATATGTTGACATGAGCAGTTTCAATAACTTTGAGGTCAAGCCACAAACAATGGAGCAGGAGTCTGAAAGGTAATTTTTTTACTCTCTCTCTGTATATATGTATACAGTATATGACGTCTTACCACAGTGCCAATGCCAACCATGTAAAAAGTACAGTAACTTATACCTACCATTCAGGTTCAGTTCATTGTAGTGAGATCACTAGAAAGATAAAGACAGTTCCAACCAAAACCTTTCTTTTTCATTTTTGGAGTATGTAAAGGTTACAGATTTTCTTAATATTGCTGGAGAGCTTCTTACAAAATCAGCCCTTTTTGGAGAAAGGTATGAAAGCAGACATCTCCTGAACTAAATCACCTCCCTTTTATTCCACGTGAGTTCACTATTCTTTTCAAACCAGCACATGAAATCTTGATAAAGGGGGAATGATGTAACCCCCGCAACAAGGTGACTTGAAATCCTGAACCTGTGGTGTGGTTTCTTTGGTCTTTTCCTATATCCTGCTTTAACCACTCAAGGTGCCTTCAAGGTGCCTTCATGTTATACAGTCCTTTAGCCTGAGCCATTGTACTTCTTATTTTGGACTTAATCTAATGCTGAGAAGCAAAACTAACTCTTGATCCAGTGCCATGATCTGTGTTCACATTGCTGCCCTCCTTAGAGAGATGTTCCCTAGTTTCCTTGGTCTCGGGAAGCGAGGGGGAATCTCGTCATTGGGAACAGATTTGTCGTCACTTATATATCCAGGTAATGGCTATCAGGACAGGAAGTCTCCCCGAAGAGACAGGCAAAAATAAAATACTGTACAACTAAGATGGTCTAGTTGGTGCTCACATTTACCTTTATGCCATCCAAGATTAAATGAAAGGAATCATATTGTTGTTGGCTATTTTTATGTATTTGCAGTTATATCTATACAGTGATTAAACCACAGTTGGAAAATTAAGCCACTTAGCGGTTAGCGCGTCCACCTTGTAGTGCTAGCGTCTTAAATTCAAATCCCAACCCAGGAAATGATCTGCCGTTTGCATTTTGTCACTGTAATTACTTGGGTTTCTTCCCACACCCCAAAGACTCTCTGGTAGGTACATTGATTCAAGATGGCTGCCTCAACTCCTAAGGCTTTGAGTTCCCAGAGAGAAAAGTGATACAAATTAAAGTGGAACTTTAGTCAGAAGATGAAGTCCTGCTAGATGACTTTAGACTGGCCCCTTTTGCAGGTATAGCCAGTGGCGGCTGGTGTTCAATATTTTTGGGGGGGCAGCAAATGAACCCGATCCCCTCACTCACACTACCCCCCCCCCCCCACGCGTGTGGGACGGACGGGAAGGTGGCGATCAGTGGCCTCACCTTAAGAGGCCGATGACGAGGTGGTGCTGGATCCGGGGTAGGGCTCCTGGAAGTTTGAAGAGGCTGTTGCGCTGATCCTCCGCCCTTCCTGATTGGCCGGGAAGAGAAGCAGGAAGACATTAGCAAATATTAATTCGCTACTGCCACACAACTGGGTGGGCTCAGGGCGCAAAGCTCTGCACGCCAAGCTCATCCTTTTTTTAAGCCAATTAGAACCCCAGGCTGTAATCATGTGCTTAAAAAAAAAAAAAACCCAATTGAAATCCATGCCTCCGGCGCCCTGCATGTAGATTAGGGGCTTGGCGCATGGATTAGGGGGGCGGCCCCTAATGGAGCAGCTGTTTCTCCCACTGACACCAATAATGAGGCACTATTCCTCCCGCTGACACCAATCATGGGGCACTATTCCTCCCACTGTCACTAACAATGGGGCACTATACCTTCCATTGACACCAATGATGGGGCCACTATTACTTCCATTGACATCAATGATGGGGCACTATTCCTGCCCCTGATACCTACCAACAATGGAGCACCATACCTCTGATTGATACCAGTTATGGGGCACTATTCCTCCCACTGACATCCAGTTTTAATTTCGTCGACTAAAACTAAAGCAATTGAGATGACTAAAATATGACTAAGAAGCCATTTTAGTCAAAAGACACATGGGCGGACTTTTCGACCGGACTGGTCCGACGGACTTTCGACGGGCTTTTGAACGAACGGACTTGCCTACACACGATCACACCAAAGTCCGACGGATTCGTACGTGATGACGTACACCGGACTAAAATAAGGAAGTTGATAGCCAGTAGCCAATAGCTGCCCTAGCGTCGGTTTTTGTCTGTCGGACTAGCACACAGACGAGCGGATTTTTCGACCGGACTCGAGTCCGTCGGAAAGATTTGAAACATGTTCCAAATCTAAAGTCCGTCAGATTTTTGACCGAAAAAGTCCGCTGCAGGTCCGATGGAGCCCACACACGGTCGGATTGTCCGTCGGATTCGTCCTGTCGGACCAGTCCGGTCGAAAAGTCCGCTCGTGTGTACGCGGCATAAGACTAAAACTAAATTGAAATTTGACTTCAAAATGAACACTGGTCTGTAGTACATGTTCATAGCTCAATACCATAATAAATAACATATTAGATTTTTCACTCCAGCAGTATATAATGAGTTTGCAAATTGTAGAGAAATGTTTAAATAATGCATTACAATTTAATTACACCCATTAGGTTTAAGAAAATTTGTTTTAGTCGACTAAAATGTACTGGAGGTTTAGTTTACGACTAAAACTAAAACAATTGGAGAAGACTAAAATGGCACTAAAACTAAAATGCCATTTTAGTCCTAAGACTAAAACTAAATCGAAATTTGCTGCCAAAATGAACACTGCTGACATCAGTAATGGGGTACTATTCTTCCTCATTGGTGTCAGTGGGAGGAATAGTACCCCATCATTTTTGTCAGTGGGAGGAAAAGTGCCCCATCATTGGTGTCAGTGGGAGGAATAGTGCCCCATCATTGGTGTCAGTGGGAGGAAAAGTGCCCCATCATTGGTGTCAGTGGGAGGAAAAATGCCCCGTCATTGGTGTCAGTGGGAGGAATAGTGCCCCATCCTTGGTGTTAGTGGGAGGAATAGTGCCCCATTATTGGTGTCAGTGGGAGGAATAGTGCCCCATCCTTGGTGTTAGTGGGAGGAATAGTGCCACATCATTGGTGTCAGTGGGAGGAAAAGTGCCCCATTATTGGTGTCAGTGGGAGGAATAGTGCCCCATCCTTGGTGTTAGTGGGAGGAATAGTGCCCCATTATTGGTGACAGTGGGAGGAATAGTGCCCCATTATTGGTGTCAGTGGGGGGGGGACTAGTACCCTATCATTGGCATCAGTGGAAAGAATAGTGCCCCATCATTGGTGTCAGTGGGAGGAATAGGGTCCCATCATTGGTGGCAGTGGCAGGAGTTATGCCCCAATGTTAATGTCAATGGGAGGAATCGTGCCCAAGGACCAGATAAAGGCAAGCAAAGGGCCACATCCGGCCCCCGGGCTGCAGTTTGGAGACCACTGATATAGAGGTTAATGTTGCTGCAGCTCAGCCGTCGTATCTTGATGCCGTTACCACGGAGGGTTTATGTTGCACGGTCGGCGTTGGAATGTATGTGTGATTAGTGATGACGGTTGCAGCATTACAGCTCCCCCCCCCCAGTCTGCGGTGCAGCACCAGAAACCAATCTGCTGAGTTAGCAGCCTGCAGCCTCCCCCCCCCCCCCCCCCCCGAGAATTGCAGGCTGTATAATCAAAGCTATAGCGACCGGCTGTCCCCTTCAACTTTAATCACACAACTCGCACTTTGCAACTGTGAGCAGTTTGACTTTTGGTGCATTGCTCATTGACGGCCCGCTCTGATTGGATAATTGTTGTCAATGTCACCTGGGAGGCGGGGCCAGCCTTTGATTGGGATGGCAGGAGGTGTATATCATGTGATGTAAGTTTGATGATGTACATTAGTGGTGGCCAAACTGTCCTTTGGGGCCCTTGGCTGAGTATCCACATCTGGCCGGAGCCGAGTTAATTAGAAGAGGACGTTCGGATTGATTCGCTTTGTTTCAGTGCTGACCTCCATAAGACCGGGCTTGTTAGCTTATCCTGTGGTTTGCATAGAAAAAGTGTTTGGCTCAAAGGACTCCGTCTTGCAAAAAAAAAAAAAAAATCTTATGTGTGCGTACCTTTCAGTTCATCTGGTACGGTTGCCTGAAATTAATTTTTTATGCCGCATTGCCGCACATCAGCTGAAAGTTGAAATAAGGCTTGCGGAGTGGGAGGGAGAGATGGATGGGAAAGGGAGATGCATAGCTGAGTTTACAGGAAGCAGAGAAAACCGGGTGAGCATTGCTAGTGTGACAATAAAAAAAAAAGCGCTGTCACCGTCATTAGACGATGCATTTATATAGAGGTGGGAGGATCAGGAGTGTTTGCCTTAATTTAGTCCCAATTCACACTTGTGAGACTTGTCATGCAACTTTGGACATCAACGTCGCATGGCAAGTCGTACCCCATGTTTACCAATGAAAACCATTTATATACACTGTATTACCAAAAGTATTGGGACACCTGCCTTTACACGCACATGAACTTTAATGGCGTCCCAGTCTTAGTCCGTAGGGTTCAATATTGAGTTGGCCCACCCTTTGCAGCTATAACAGCTTCAACTCTTCTGGGAAGGCTGTCCACAAGGTTTAGGAGTGTGTCTGTGGTAATGTTTGACCATTCTTCCAGAAGAGCATTTGTGAGGTCAGGCACTGATGTTGGACGAAAAGGCCTGGCTCACAGTCTCCGCTCTTCTCATCTCAAAGTGTTCTATCGGGTTGAGGTCAGGACTGTCAAGTTCCTCCACTCCAAAACTCGCTCATCCATGTCTTTATGGACCTTGCTTTGTGCACTGGTGAGCAGTCATGTTGGAACAGGAAGGGGCCATCCCCAAACTGTCCCCACAAAGTTGGGATCATGAAATTGTCCAAAATGTCTTGGTTATGATGGCACCTTAAGAATCCCCTTCACTGGAACTAAGGGGCCAAGCCCAACCCCTGAAAAACAACCCCCCACCATAATCCCCCCTCCACCAAATGGTTTGGACCAGTGCACAAAGCAAGGTCCATAAAGACATGGAGGAGCGAGTTTGGGCTGGAGGAACTGGAAACGGGCCGGATGGTTTGTGAATCATTGAAGCTGTTTTGGACTTCTTTATTAATTTGGCGACTCTTATATGTGCGGCGGCAAAAGGGTGGGCTTTAATGCCCACACCCTTCACATATGCATCACTGGGCAGCCAATGTTTCTATGCTGAGAAAGCGCCTACTGCACGCTCCAAGCACAGAGACCGAGCTGTCAAAGACAGCTCTCAGTCACTGCTAACGATTAGTAGCTGGCGGGACCAGCTCCCGATCATGTGACCAGTGTAATAGCCACTGGAGTGAAAGAAAATCAAACCCTGCACACCGAATGCGAGATAGTGAACAAGGCTTCAGCCCTACTCTATCCAAGCCATGCCCCCCCCCCAATGTGTTTCGCCCTGCCCACAGGGTTTAGTCATGGAGGTCCATGTCTAAACCCTGTGGACAGGACGAAATGCATTGGATTGTGACCTGTATGGAGCCGGGCTGATGTCATGTTTACTATCTGGTACTCAGGCTGTGTTGGTGTCGGTGGTTTGATTTTTTTCTTTGCAGCCCAGCTCCATCCAAGCCACTCCCCCAATGCGTTCCTCCATATCCACAAGGCTGAGTCATGGAGGTCCATGACTCAGCCCTGTGGGCAGGACGAAATGCGTTGGTATGTGGCTTGTATGGAGCCGGGCTGATGCCATGTTTACTATCTCACACTCGGGCTGTGTTGGCCTGCAGCAGTTTGATTTTTCTTCTTTCCAACACAGCTTCAGCCCAGCTCCATCCAGGCCATGCCCCCAACGCGTTTCACCTTGCTCACAGGGCTTAGTCATGGAGGTCCATGACAAAGCCCTGTGGGAAGGGTGAAATGCACAGGGATGTGGCCTGTATGGAGCTGGGCTGATGTCATGTTTACTATCTTGCACTAGGACTGTGTTGGTGTGCGGCGGTTTGATTTTTTATTTCTAGCAGTGGCATAGAGCCAGGACAAGCTTTCTTCCACTTGCACCCAATAGTAGGATGTATGTATGTTTAGATTGGTGCCCCAAGCTCTATATGGTCACATGATTGCCGATCTCTTCCGCCCCCTACACCCCTCAAGACGCAAGAATGGGTTAAATTGGGATGCCCATTGGTAGCCTTGATTGCTGCCTAACCTGATCCAATAAGCCTTTTGAATGATTGCCATCTTACCTTTTACTACTCTGTATCGATAAATATTCACATCCCAGCACCTCTATTCAGTGCCGGGACAAGGTGATCTAAAATCCAGGGCGAACATGCAAAATTGCACCCCCCCCAGATGTATCAACATTATGTGTCAGCAAAAATCCCCTCCCACCAACAAAAAATTGAGCACAAATCCTCTCCTCCAATTCAAATCCCCCCTCCCAGCATAAAATTCCCATCCCCCCCAAATTTCCCCTCCTAGCACAAATGCCCCCCAATCTTCCTTACTAGCACAAATCCCCCTCCCCCAAAAAAAATGTCCCCTCCCAGCACAATTCCTCTTCCTCCATCCACGGCTGTCTTAATGCATGGGCAGTACCCAGGGGCCCCATGATAATCTTGCATCACATCAGACTTGACAACTGTCCTGGATTTTCCAGGACAGTCATGTTTTTTACTAAGCTGTCCCGGGATGGCAGCGTCCCATAAACTATACCTAATCCCCGTACTGTGCCCTCCTGACTCTCTCTGTACTTTGCCCTCCTGACTCCCCCTGTACCATGCCCTCCTAATCCCAGTACTGTGCCCTCCTGACTCCCCCTGTACCATGCCCTTCTAATCCTAGTACTGTGCCCTCCTGACTCCCCCCTTATACCATGCCCTCCTGATTCCCCCTGTACTGTGCCCTCCCGACTCCCGCTGTACCATGCCCTCCTAATCCCAGTACTGTGCCCTCCTGACTCCCCCTGTACTGTGCCCTCCCGACTCCCCCTGTACTATGCCCTCCTAAACCGAGTACTCTGCCCTCCTGACTCCCCCTGTACCATGCCATCCTAATCCCAGTACTGTGCCCTCCTGACTCCCCCTGTACTGTGCCCTCCTGACTCCCCCTGTACCATGCCCTCCTAATCCTAGTACTGTGCCCTCCTGACTCCCCAATTATACCATGCCCTCCTAATCCCAGTACTGTGCCCTCCTGACTCCCCCTGTACTGTGCCCTCCTGACTCCCCCTGTACCATGCCCTTCTAATCCTAGTACTGTGCCCTCCTGACTCCCCCCTTATACCATGCCCTCCTGACTCCCCATGTACTGTGCCCTCCCAACTCCCGCTGTACCATGCCCTCCTAATCCCAGTACTGTGCCCTCCTGACTCCCCCTGTACCATGCCCTTCTAATCCTAGTACTGTGCCCTCCTGACTCCCCCGTTATACCAAGCCCTCCTGACTCCCCCTGTACTGTGCCCTCCCGACTCCCGCTGTACCATGCCCTCCTAATCCCAGTACTGTGCCCTCCTGACTCCCCCTGTACTGTGCCCTCCCGACTCCCCCTGTACTATGCCCTCCTGACTCCCCCTGTATTGTGACCTCCTGACTCCCCCTGTAACGTGCCCTCCTAATCCCAGTACTGTGCCCTCCTGACTCCCCCCTATACCATGCCCTCCTAATCCCAGTACTGTGCCCTCCTGACTCCCCCTGTACTGTGCCCTCCTGACTCCCCCTGTATTGTGCCCTCCTAATCCTAGTACTGTGCCCTCCTGACTCCCCCTGTACTGTGCCCTCCTGACTCCCCATGTACCGTGCCCTCCTAATCCCAGTACTCTGCCCTCCTGACTCCCCCTGTACCATGCCCTCCTAATCCCAGTACTGTGCCCTCCTGACCCCCCCTGTACTGTGCCCTCTTAATCCTGGTACTGTGCCCTCCTGACTCCCCCTATACCATGCCCTCCTAATCCCAGTACTCTGCCCTCCTGACTCCCCCTGTACCATGCCCTCCTAATGCCAGTACTCTGCCCTCCTGACTCCCCCTGTACTGTGCCCTTTGTGTTGATTTGTTTTTATGGCATGTTTTCTTATTGTTTAAAATCGATAACTAATCAATATATGTTTAAGTCTATCAACTATTTATACTAAAGGGAAAAAAAAGAGGGGGACTGTGTAAAGACACAGGTGGGACTTTAAATGAGGCGCACATAAGTTGCGCCTCCATCCCTGGTACAAAGTAATATAAGCGGAAGTTTGGGACTTTAGATGAGGTTCAAGACATGGTGGAGATAAGTATAAAAATCACATATTTATTGACGTGACAGGATGTATAGGTGTACATGCGTGGGTCATGGGGTAGCACATGGTATACAAATACAACATGGACATAGGCAGCACATAATCGCATCAACTTGGAAAATCATGACAATATGGCAGTGCATATATATATATGACATGTTACATCAAGGATGCGGGGTAGTGTCAGCTTAAGAACACATGACAGTAATAAGAGTAATTGAGCAATTACCATGAATTCCACATACATAAACGTAACTCAAAATTGCGGTACATTGCATGTAACATAAAAGAGTACATGATACATAATGAGTAGGAGAACAGTTGATGAAATTGATTGCTAGTGGTAATGTATGTCGGCATCCTGTAGTGCCCGACGCGTTTCGTGTTTGTACACTCATCAGGGGCGGATGCTCACAAATATCTAGAAAAATATGTATGGAGATTAATTAAATCTAATATAAGGCTAGGATTTTAGATGGAGCGACAAACGAGCCCATCCAAATTACTTACATGGCAGAGTAATGTGCAGTAGGGGTGTAAAGGGTATGAGGCCAAAGCAAACCAAGAGGATGTCCGTCCCGGAAGCTGGGGTATATGGGGCCATTGGGCGGCCGGAATGGGGTGCACAGAGTTTCCTCAAAGTGGATAGATCGTTCGGTATCACAAGCCATGGTACAAACGGAAGTAGGTGATGGATAATGCCATGGAATCTACATAGATAGATAAGAGTCCAATTTAAGTGTTGGGGTGATACTGACTAATTCAGTAGTGTGGCAAGTGCCATGGATGTTACCTGGTAGTGTACATGGAGAGATGGAAGGTCCTACTGCCTTGTGATATGTGCCGGCTGTGAAGTTCGTGGCTGTGTGCAAGTGGTGTATTATATAATGCCGCTTGGCCGCACGTTGGCCCCTACCGACGTCACGCCGGCTCAGCACGTGTAGGGAGGAGCCTGTGCCTGGGCGGAATGGTACCGCCTCCAGCAGGGGATGACCCTCCCAGGTGTGATGGCTAAAAATAATGATGGTCGCGCCCCACATGATGACGCACGCAGTGACGTCATACGTGAGGCGTGTGGCGTGGCGTCGATGCGCTGTGGATGCCGCCCAGGACCCCCGAGCCTCCGCCTAAAAAGGCAGGAGGGACAGGGAAGGGGGAAGGGGGAAGCACACAGAGCGCATCGCAGCTTCCGGGATTGGACAGCGGAGGGATGCCTGTGGCTCCATGGAAGGCCAAACAGCCCTATAAAAAGTGCAATGCCGCATAACTGCTGGACATGGATACCATGTTTCAAGCAGAATGGGGCCCCAAAGGCAATGTGTAGCCAAATGGAGCCAACCGACCTCCACCTGAGCGACAGGGGAACACTGCCAGCTCAGCCAAGAAACCTCCATCCCTATATGTAAACTAAAGGGAAAAAAAGAGGGGGACTGTGTAAAGACACAGGTGGGACTTTAAATGAGGCGCACATAAGTTGCGCCTCCATCCCTGGTACAAAGTAATATAAGCGGAAGTTTGGGACTTTAGATGAGGTTCAAGACATGGTGGAGATAAGTATAAAAATCACATATTTATTGACGTGACAGGATGTATAGGTGTACATGCGTGGGTCATGGGGTAGCACATGGTATACAAATACAACATGGACATAGGCAGCACATAATCGCATCAACTTGGAAAATCATGACAATATGGCAGTGCATATATATATATGACATGTTACATCAAGGATGTCCTGGGCGGCATCCACAGCGCATCGACGCCACGCCACACGCCTCACGTATGACGTCACTGCGTGCGTCATCATGTGGGGCGCGACCATCATTATTTTTAGCCATCACACCTGGGAGGGTCATCCCCTGCTGGAGGCGGTACCATTCCGCCCAGGCACAGGCTCCTCCCTACACGTGCTGAGCCGGCGTGACGTCGGTAGGGGCCAACGTGCGGCCAAGCGGCATTATATAATACACCACTTGCACACAGCCACGAACTTCACAGCCGGCACATATCACAAGGCAGTAGGACCTTCCATCTCTCCATGTACACTACCAGGTAACATCCATGGCACTTGCCACACTACTGAATTAGTCAGTATCACCCCAACACTTAAATTGGACTCTTATCTTTCTATGTAGATTCCATGGCATTATCCATCACCTACTTCCGTTTGTACCATGGCTTGTGATACCGAACGATCTATCCACTTTGAGGAAACTCTGTGCACCCCATTCCGGCCGCCCAATGGCCCCATATACCCCAGCTTCCGGGACGGACATCCTCTTGGTTTGCTTTGGCCTCATACCCTTTACACCCCTACTGCACATTACTCTGCCATGTAAGTAATTTGGATGGGCTCGTTTGTCGCTCCATCTAAAATCCTAGCCTTATATTAGATTTAATTAATCTCCATACATATTTTTCTAGATATTTGTGAGCATCCGCCCCTGATGAGTGTACAAACACGAAACGCGTCGGGCACTACAGGATGCCGACATACATTACCACTAGCAATCAATTTCATCAACTGTTCTCCTACTCATTATGTATCATGTACTCTTTTATGTTACATGCAATGTACCGCAATTTTGAGTTACGTTTATGTATGTGGAATTCATGGTAATTGCTCAATTACTCTTATTACTGTCATGTGTTCTTAAGCTGACACTACCCCGCATCCTTGATGTAACATGTCATATATATATATGCACTGCCATATTGTCATGATTTTCCAAGTTGATGCGATTATGTGCTGCCTATGTCCATGTTGTATTTGTATACCATGTGCTACCCCATGACCCACGCATGTACACCTATACATCCTGTCACGTCAATAAATATGTGATTTTTATACTTATCTCCACCATGTCTTGAACCTCATCTAAAGTCCCAAACTTCCGCTTATATTACTATCAACTATTTATACTTTAATTCTTGAGAATAGGTGTGTAATTGGGGCAGGCTGGTAGGGGCCACAGTGCATTAATTTGCCCAGGGGCCCATGATGCTAATAAGAGGGCCCTGCCCCCATCTCCCCTCTTAATGCAAATCCCCCCAAATAACCACTCCTAGCCCACCTCCCCAAATTTCCGCTCCTAGAACAATTCTTACCTCCTAAAGCCCCCCCCTCCCAAAGTTGTTCCTCCCAACACAAATCCCCTCCACCCAATCTCCTTGTGCTGCCCCCCGAACCTCACATGATACCAGAGTGCCCAGGGCAGCCGCCCCCTCCTGCCCACCCCTTGTCCCAGCCCTGCCTCTATTTATATTCCCTCGAACCTTTCCCGAGTCTGACATTGGGCCCATGATTTAGGGGGCGGGGTCGGCCCGTTCTTGTCAATCGTTTTTTTCTTTTTTCGAGCGTTTCTCTTCTTGGAGCGGAGAAGGTTAAATCTCAGCTCAGCATCCTCGGTGGAAAGGACATTATCCCGTTTTATTGTTCCTCCTGAGCATTAGTTTTCAAAACTCAGCAGATTTAGTTAAAGATAGTTCTTCTGGACAGGCACACGCCAATAATGATTAGACGACGCAGCCATCGCGAGCAACAACAGCTGCGGGGCTGCCATTCAAACCTGACTGAGATTGGGCTTTTCAATCGAAACGTCTTATTTAATGGGCCTCTAATGGGTTTTCACAGACATTGTGTTCCCGATACTGCTCTTCATACACACTCCTCTCCATACTAATGTATATTTAGATTTGTGTACATTCATTTAGGGGTGTGTTCATAAAAAAATAAATTGCCATTTGTCCAGCAAATTTGAAAAAAACAAAAAAACGAATGTTCTTTAGGCTATTGTAGCTTCTAAACGAATGTTATTTTAATATAGGCAGTAAAAAAAAAAAATGCAGCATTGTGGCCAATAGATGGAGCTGATACCCTGTTTCCCCGAAAATAAGACCTAGGGCGATTGTCGGTGATGCCTGCAATATAAGCCCTACCCCCCAAATAAGCCCTACCCTGTTTCCCCAAATATAAGCCTAACCCTGAAAGTAAGACCTACAAGGACTTTAACTAGGGCTTTATTTGGGGGGTAGGGCTTATATTGCAGGCATCACTGACAATCACGCTAGGTCTTATTTTCGGGGAAACAGGGTAAGCATAGGAAATACATCGATCTTTGTAACAAGAGATATAGGGGCGCAATACCCTATACCACTTCTAACAACGCTTTTCTATGATTAACCACTTCCAGCCCAAGACAATTCTGGCATTTCTCTCCTACATTTAAAAATCATATATATATATATATTTTTTTGCTAGAAAATTACCCAGAACCCCTAAACTTTATATATATATATATATATATTTTTTTTTAGCAGAGACCCTAGGGAATAAAATGGCAGTCGTTGCAATTTTTTATGTCACATAATATTTGCGCAACAACTTTTCCTTTTTTTTTAGGGGGAAAAAATACACTTTAACAAATTTTAATGCAAGAAAACACAATAGATAACCTGATTTTTTTTTAATATAAAAACATATAGAAGATGATTTTACGCTGAGTAAATAGATACCAAACGTCATGATTTTAAATTGCATACACTCATGGAATGGCGCCCAACTTCGGTACTTAAAAATCTCCATAGGCGACACTTTAAAAATGTTTACGGGTTACCTGTTTAGAGTTACAGAGGAGATCTTTTTTAAAATATTAATTATTTAAAAAATATAGGGGCGCAATACCCTATACCACTTCTAGCGACACTTCTCTATGATTAACCACATTTAAAAATAATATTTTTTTTTTCTAGAAAAATACCCAGAACCCCTAAACATTATATATATATATATATATATATATATATATATATATATATATATATATTTTTTTTTTTTTTAGCGGAGACCCTAGGGAATAAAATAGCAGTCGTTGCAATTTTTTATGTCACACAGTATTTGCGCAGAAATTTTTGCATTTTTTTAGTGGAAAAAATACACTTTAACGAATTTTAATGCAAGAAAACACAATAGATAACCCGATTTTTTTTATATAAAAATATATAGAACATGACGTTACGCTGAGTAAATAGATACCTAACATGCCATGCTTTTAAATTGCGCACACTCGTGGAATGGCGCCAAACTTTGGTACTTAAAAATCTTCATAGGCGACGCTTTAAAAAATGTTTACGGGTTACCTGTTTAGAGTTACAGAGGAGGTCTTTTTTTTAAATATTAATTTTTATTAAATAGGTTGCAAGGTCAAAAAGCCCATAGTCTGGATCGCCTTGATCCCATATATCACAACATTGATGAAGCTTGAGAAGGACAATTTCTTTCTAATATTTCGAAGATCAATATTAATATGCACTAACACCACAACATATCCAAATCTGGGGTTCTTAGCATTAAGTGACCCCGAGATACGGGGCCCCAAATTCGGTTCGGAAAATGTCATTCTCTTCTGCAGAAAAGTACTTGACATTTTCCAAACCGAATTTGGTGCCCCATATCTCAGGGCCACTTGGTTCTAGGAACCACAGCTTTGGATATGTTGTAGGGCTATCTCCACTGGGTTTGCACACCAAATTTGGGGTTTCTAGCATCAAGTGGCCAGGAGATACGGGGCCCCAAAGTCGGTCAACTGTGTCCATCTGCAGCAATGTCATTTCGGGACCCTTTGGGTCCAGAGACCCCAAATTTTGGCTGTAGCTAGGAGGCATCTAGGAACCCTTAACTACTGAGTTTGAAGTTTGGGGGACCTATGGCTGCAAATGGGCACAGTGAGGCTGCAAATGGGCATTGTTGACCCTCTTTTCCACTTACAGTAGCTGTGCATTTCTCACTCTAGGCTTATACCCGAGTCAATACGTTTTACCAGTTTTTTGTGGTAAATTAGGGCCTCGGCTTATATTCGGGTCGACTTATACTCGAGTATATATGGTAACCATTTTTATGGATTTTAAAATTCATACCAAACCCTGTTCTTGTGTGGATCTGGGAAGGGGGGGGGCGTTTTCTTTTTCCCAATACATTTTCCATTGCTAACATTGCCTCTGAGCACAAGTCACATGTCAGAAGTCGGGTCATCCATAAAACTGTTTCATTTTTCGACACGTGCCGGAAACGTTACACTCCCATTGGTTGTGCTCTCAACCTAACTGTCAAACCATCCAATGGCTGGTGTCTATCGCATGTGCGGCATCATGGCAGTTGTAGCTTCCTTGGCTGAAAACGATGAGGGGGTTTACTTACACTTTAAGTTGCTGATCTGATTGGATGCGACTTCCATTCAATTCTATGAGTTTAAATCGGACAGAAGTCTGACCAAAGTAGTGCTGGAACCTTTTCCAAAGTCGGACCAGTTAAGACGGCTCTCATAGGGAACCATTGATTTTGACACGTCATGCGACTTGTGCTCTGGAAGTTGGAGTGCTTGTCGCAGTGTGTACCAGCCCTGAAGGGAAGGCCGGAGGTCAGATTTAACCCTTTGCAATGTCGTATTACTCAACCCCTGTAACATATATGCAATACCAGGACAAGGTCACCCAGCGCCCAGGGCAAAGATGCCAAACTGCTCCGCCCTCCCCCATTCATTATATAGGGGATCCTACACCCAGCAGTCACTTGTTAAAATCACTGCCCCATCACTACTACTGTCAGCCTTGCCACAGAAGGAAGGCGCCCCCCCCCCCCAGTGAACCATTGCTCCCAGGGCAGCCGCCCCTCCAGCCCCCCCCCCTGTCCCGGCCCTGCATATATGAGTTTATGGGTGATGGTGTATTGGGAACTCCTCAGTCTGCATCATTTCGATGTATAAATGATAAGGAATGAATGTTAATCTTTCTCACCCATTGCTCAGGGGAATCCCTCCATGCAGAGCCCTGTTTCCTCCCCTCCCTGTTTGGAATGGGATAATCTTATCTGGGCTGCGGATGCGATCCTGCGCTCTTCCTGTCCCCAGCCTCACGGATGTGTATACTTTTAAGTGTTGTAAATAAAGAGATCAAAATAGGTTTGCTTTTCAAGTCCCCCCCCCCCCCCCCTTTGCTGTGTTCTATCTTAGGGACGGGTTTTGTTTTTTTATCCAAAATAATGTTGTTTGCCATTTGGAAGACAGCGGCGTTCATATAACAGGAAGTCACCCTGAAGAATAACATCCCCGCCGCTGCTCTTTTTTACACTTAGCGCTGGCGGCCATGTTGGATGTCCGATTAAAGTGGACATCGTTTCTGGTGCGCACAAATAAACTGCCGACAGCTCACAATATACAGCAACAGACGGATGCGGGAAACACACAGGAATCGCTGCATTCCCCTCATCGCATCGCACAGCATAGCAATCGCACTGCGTCCATACGATCTGCTGCGGGTGTCAATTAAAGCTTAGGTTTAGTTCACGCTGCCGTGGCTTGGGATCCGACTTGAGACGATCCAAGTCATATGACATGTGAAATCCCATGTTAGTCAATGAGAGCTGTCTTCACACTTGCCGACCATGGACAGTGCCTTGAAAAAGTATTCATACCCCTTAAAATTTTCCAGATTTTGTCATGTTACAACCAAAAATGTAAATGTATTTTATTGGGATTTTATGTGATAGACCAACACAAAGTGGCTCATAATTGTGAAGTGGAAGGAAAATGATAAATGGTTTTCAACATTTTTTACAAATAAATATGTGAAAAGTGTGGGGGGTACATTTGTATGGCGCCCCCCTGAGTCAATACTTTGTAGAACCGCCTTTCTCTGCAATTACACCTATAAGTCTTTTTGGGGATGTCTCTACCAGCTTTGCACATCTAGAGAGGGACATTTCTGCCCATTCTTCTTTGCAAAATATCTCAAGCTCTGTCAGATTGGATGGAGAGCGTCTGTGAACAGCAATTTTCAAGTCTTGCCACAGACTCTCAATTGGATTTAGGTCTGGACTGTGACTGGGCCATTCTAACACATGACTATGCTTTGATTTAAACCATTCCATTGTAGCTCTGGCTGTATGTTTCGGGTCGTTGTCCTGCTGGAAGGTGAACCTCCGCCCCAGTCTCAAGTCTTTTGCAGATTCTAACAGGTTTTCTTCTAAGATTGCCCTGTATTTGGCTCCATCCATCTTCCCATCAACTCTGACCAGCTTCCCTGTCCCTGCTGAAGAAAAGCATCCCCACAACATGATGCTGCCACCACCATGTTTCACGGTGGGGATGGTGTGTTCAGGGTGATGTGCAGTGTTAGTTTTCCGCCACAACAGGGTGTTTTGCTTTTAGGCCGAAAAGTTCAATTTTGGTCTCATCTGACCAGAGAACCTTCTTCCACATGTTTGCTGTGTCCCCCACATGGCTTCTCTTAAATTGCATTTAGGACTTCTTATGACTTTCTTTCATCAATGTCTTTCTTCTTGTCACTCTTCCATAAAGGTCAGATTTGTGGAGAACACGACTAATAGTTGTCCTGTGGACAGATTCTCCCACCTGAGCTGTGGATCTCTGCAGCTCCTCCAGAGTTACCATGGACCTCTTGGCTCTTCTCTGATGAATGCTCTCCTTGCCCGGCCGGTCAGTTTAGGTGGACGGCCATGTCTTGGTAGGTTTGCAGTTGTGCCATACTCTTTCCATTTTCGGATGATGGATTGAACAGAGCTCCGTGAGATGTTCAAAGCTTGGGATATTTTTTTATAGCCTAACCCTGCTTTAAACTTCTCCACAACTTTATCCCTGACCTGTCTGGTGTGTTCCTTGGCCTTCATGATGCTGTTTGTTCACTAAGGTTCTCTAACAAACCTCTAAAGGCTTCGCTGGACAGCTGTATTTGTACTGAGATCGATTTACACACAGGTGGGCTCTATTTACTAATTAGTTGACTTCTAAAGACAATTGGTTCCAATAGATTTTAGTTAGAGGTATCAGAGTAAAGGGGGGCTGAATACAAATGCACGCCACACTTTTAACATATTTATTTGTAAAATATTTTGAAAACCATTTATCATTTTCCTTCCACTTCACAAATATGTGCCAGTTTGTGTTGGTCTATCACATAAAATCCCAATAAAATACATTTACGTTTTTGGTTGTAACATGACAAAATGTGGAAACTGTCAAGGGGTATGAATACTTTTTCAAGGCACTGTAACTTCTATATGTAGCGGTACCCCCATAAGGGCTGCTGATTTGGTTACTTAGCAATCCGCCAATCACCCAGCTGCCAGGCTCCCCACATTTAGATAAGGCAAGGAACAGCCATTTGCATGGTTTTATTGCTTTTATTGCAGGATACAACTTGGGTGAAACAAAGGGGTGATATGAGATGCCCATAGAAGTTTGGTGTATTGTTTCGACAATACTGAATAGCCTTAGATTGAAGGTTGTTATACATCTAATTCTCAGTCTCTTTCTTCTGCAAAACTGCTGAAAACACTACTTCTTCACTTCCAATTTTGACAAAGAAGAATCACTCTGAATAATTCCCCCTTGCAGACTATGACGGTTTTCTGGGAATCAAAGATCCAGAGGCCTAACACAACCTCTCCCCGGTGGATCAATGAGTTAGACAGCCACACAGTCTTTGGTAGATATTACCAATGTGCTAATCAGACCAGAGACAACACGGTAGCTCTCCCCGATAGTCTGACACATGGTAATAAAAGGACTACTGTTCCCAGCCAGTCCTTTGCTATCAATGCTGTGTTCCCCGGCCACAGCATTCTACACTGTTCTTGATAACCTCTCTTGTTCTGTACATTGACCTTTGGTTACTTGGCCGTTCTGTGTCCCCGGTCACAGAACGCTGCCCTACTCTTTTCCGCTTTACTGCTACTTCTTCTGCATTGATTTTGTCCAGCATTCAAGTCCTGTGTTCCCCGGTCACAGCAACCTGATACTTTGTTACAGACAAAGATCTTTATCTTAGACTCCCTCTCTGCGGTTCCTCCATCCCTCCTCCGCGCTCGGCGCATCCCCGCGCGGGGGCGCCCGGAACAGCACCTCACTACTCCATGCTGTCTTTCCTTTACTCCAGACTCCTCCTTGGCAGCATGTGACCCTGGCTTATATGAGAGGCCTGCCCCCTGCCAATACCGAAAGATAATTGGTCAAACTTCAGGTCTAACCCCCATTCCAGAACCATCTTTCTGAAAGCAGCGGAGGCATCTCTGAATCAGAGCACAGGTGACCACACCCACCACTACACTGAACACTCCCAGTCCCAAATCAAAACAACCAGGCCTAGCCTATAGCACAGGCCTGGCTAAATTTACCTGCACTTGGGCCCTGAACTAGAAAAATCCTATTCTAGCACCTACCTTTACATATATAAGGCGGCAAGGTGGCACTGCTACTCTGGATCATGTACCTAGTACGTGATCTGACACTTCCGGGTAGGGGGCCCGCTACCACCGGCCCGCTCCCACTGTGAATATACACAGCAGGAGCTGATCTGCGGGTACCGCAGACTCGATGTCCACCGGTACCCGCCAATCCTTCGATACAGAGAGAGAACGGCTGTCTGCCTATGTAAACAAGGCAGATCACCGTTCTGACAGGAGGAAAGGCATGGATCCTGTGTTCCTGTGTTCCTGCAAAGCAGGGACATTATTATTATTATTCAGGATTTATATAGCGCCAACCGTTTACGCAGCGCTTTACAATATAAAGGGGAGACAATACAGTTATAATACAAATAAAATACAAGAGGATTAAGAGGGCTCTGCTCAGAAGAGCTTACAATCTAATAGGGTGGGGCAGGTGGTACAAAAGGTTGTAACTGTGGGGAATGAGCTGGTGGAAGTGGTAGGAGATTAGTTGGAGACGTGATACTCCTTCCTGAAGAGATGAGTTTTCAGGGATCGCCTGAAGGTAGCAAGAGTAGGGGATAGCCGGATAGATGGAGGTAGCGAGTTCCAGAGGATGGGAGAGGCTCTGGAGAAATCCTGGAGACAAGCATGGGAGGAGGAGATGAGAGAGAGCTTGAAAGCAGGAGGTCTTGAGAAGAGCAGAGAGGTCGATTTGGGTGATATTTGGAGACAAGATTGGTGATGTAGCTCGGGGCAGAGGTGTGAATGGCTTTGTTTTTTAGTGGTTAGTATTTTGAATTTAACACGCTGGGTGATTGGGGACATGCCTTTCCCTAGTAAAAGCAGAACACACAGTATACATAAACACTGGTTAGGCACACATTTAACCCTTTGATCGCCTCTGATGTTTAACCCCTTCCCAGCCGGTGTCATTAGTACAGCGACAGTGCATATGTGTAGCTTTGATCACTGTATTAGTGTCACTGGTTCCTACAAAGTGTCAAACGTGTCAGTTAGTGTCTGACCTCCCGCCGCAATATCGCAGCCCCGTTATAAGTCACTGATCGCCGCCATAACTAGTAAAAAATAAATAAATAAATAAATAAAAATATCCCATAGTTTGTAGACGCTATAACTTTTGCGCAATCCAATCAATATAAACTTATTGGGATTTTTTTTTTTTTACCAAAAATATGTAGCAGAATACATATTGACCCAATTTGATGAAGAAATTAGATTTTTTCATTTTTTTATTGGATATGTTTTATAGCAGAAAATAAAAAATATTGTTTTTTTTTTGTTTTTTTTTTAATTGTCGCTACTTTTTTTGTTTATAGCACAAAAAATAAAAACCCGCAGAGGTGGTCAAATACCACCAAAAGAAAGCTCTATTTGTGGGTAAAAAAGGACATCAATTTTATTTGGGTACAACGTCGCACGACCACGCAATTGTGTTAGTTAAAGTAACGCAGTGATGCCTTGCAATAAATGGCCTGGTCATGAAGGGGGGGGGTAAATCTTCTGGAGGGCAAGTTGTTAAAAAGCAGCCCTTGGTTTAGAGCTGCATTTACAAGGGGAGTTTTATACGTGGCTTGCTTTGTGACGTGCCCCCCATTTATTTCATCCTAACAGATCCATTAGAGGTAATGAATGGTGAAATGTACTTCGGAGGCAGTGTCTGGCTCCATACACTTTCTATAAAATATTCTTCACATTGCATAATTGGGCGTGCTAATTGCCATGCCGTTACTTTAACAGGATACTTTGCTGTTGGGCTTTTTCAATAAGGCAAATCGCTGTTACCAACCAATCGGCAGTCAGCTTTGTTGTCTGGATGGTTTCAAGGGCCTGGGCCTTAAGGAAACAGGACGCCTGCAACCCCTTCCTCACCTGCAGGAAGGGGTGTGGTTTGCGTGCGTTTAAACGCCTCTTTCTTGCCAATGGGAACGGACATAGTTGCTCCCCTCTTCAAGGACTGGCCCACTAAGGTTGTTTGATTTTTACAGTGCTTTATTTTCCTGACAGCGGGGAAGAGTGTTCATTGGAAATGGTAAGATTTAAAGCGGGGCCCCCTTCCCTCCCAAAGGGGGCTTTAGAAATAAAAAAATGTAATGTTGAGTGGGAAGCTCCACCCCTGAATATTGCCAGTTCCACCCCAGAGGTTCTATGATTTAAAGTGTTTGTTAACCCAAAAAAAATCAGATCCTGGTCCCTTAAAGCAGAGTTCCACCGATTTTTTTTTTTAAAGTCAGCAGCTACAAATACTGAAGCTGCTGACTTTTAAAATATGGACACTTACCTGTCCAGGGCGCCCGCGATGTCGGCACCCGAAGCCGATCTGTCCCTCGGCTGTCGGCTGCTGCCGCCGCCATCTTCGGTAAGGACATCAGAAAGTGAAGCTTTGCGGCTACACTTCCTGGGTCCCTACTGCGCATGCGCGACTCGCGTTGCGCATTCCCACTGGTCCCTGCTGTCTCCTGGGACCTGTGTGTCTCTCAGAAGACAGCGGGGGGCGGAGAAGGCGCCAGAAGTGGCATAGATACACGTGGGTGTCTCGAGTATCTATGCCAGGAAGTGGGAGCAAAATACCTGTATTAGACAGGTATCTCCTCCCCCCTCCCCTCTCCAAGGTGCCAAATGTGACACCGGAGGGGGGGAGGAACCGGAAAAGCGGAAGTTCCATTTTTGCGTGGAACTCCGCTTTCTGCTGTGTAATCTGCTCCCCTCTAAACTGTAAAAAAAACCTGCCTGAACCCGCCACTTCCTGTATCCCCCTCTCTGCTCTAACCACGAAAATCAGGGCTGACGAGCCCTGACCACCGTGGTCAGAGTACGTCCCTCCGTCACCTGCAGCCCTGCTCTGCTCTTATCTCTCCCCCTCATCCCCTCCTGCTATCTTTTTAGAGCGATCTTCAGGATGATCACGTGACTTGCGGCTGCTTTACAGCTCCGAGACATTGCTTCTGCGGGAGGGGCTGAGCAGCCATGTGATCTCTCCAACTGACGTCAGAGGGAGATCTCGGCCCCTCCTGCAGTAGCCATGTATCGGAGCTGAAAAGCGGCTGCGAGTCACATGACTGGCCAGAAGATCGCTCTAAATAGGTATTTACAGGCCTCGTTTTTAGAAAACACATATACAATGTGCTATGCCTGAGTATAATAGAGAGGCTGCCAGTGACTTATAATTGTGCCTTCACAAACACTTGAAGTGTATGTATAATTGAGTGTTAGGTGGTAGCATTAAAAGGGTGTCATTCCCTCCCAAATGTTGCTTTACAAATATAGAAGACAGCAGGCACATATCAGGAATATGAAGTGTTGGGGTAACAAACGCTTTAATGTAACTCCACCCTTGAATATTGTCAGTCCCACCCCTGAGGGTACACCATTAAAGTACATGTACAGCGATAGAATTTCCTGTAGAGGTAGATCTGACCAGCATTGTCAGAGTAAATCGAGGGTTTCCAATCTCTCCAAAAATAAGGCCAGTTTACTGCCCTTCAGGCTTTAGGGGGGCCGGACTGTGGTCAGTGGGAGTTGAATATGCCCCAGCAACAGTGGAGGTAAACAAAGCTCAATCATTGTTATTAGTGGGTGGAATAGTGCCCCATCATTGGTGTCAGTGGGAGGAATAATGCCCATTGTTGGTGTCAGTGGGAGGAATAGTTCCCCGTCATTTGTGTCATTGTGAGGAAAAGTGCCTCATTGTTGGTGTCAGTGGAAGAAATAGTGCCTCATCATTGGTGTCATTGTAAGGAATAGTTCCCCATCATTGGTTTCAGTGGAAGGAATAGTTTCAGAAACCATGAAATCAGGCCGAGACAGAAGTACAGTTAAATCACACTTGTTTAATAATAAAAGTAAAAAGAACAAACGTAGTCAAAACATAGCCAAAGTTCAGTAACTGGAAGGGATAGTCAGCCAAGCCAGAAGTCAGGGATCAATGTAGTGGTGTAATGTAGCAAGTCTTGAACAGCATCGCTGGAGATAGTTTCTGTGATGTTGACCAAGGCAACGGCAGAGATCCTCTGGACTGGACGGTTTAAGTAGGCAGGACTGACGAGCAGGATATCATCAACAGCTGAGTAACTAGGGAGAGATAGGAGCTGGCAATTAGCTGACAGCTCAGCGGCCAGCTCAGAGAAGGAAGGGCTGAGCCCAGCCCTGACAAATAGTGTTCCATGATTGGTGTCATCGTGAGAAATAGTGCCCCATCATTGGTGTAAGTGGGAGGAATAGTGCCCCATCATTGGTGTCAGTAGGATGAATAGTGCCCGATCATTGGTGTCAGTAGGAGGAATAGTGCCCCATCATTGGTGTCAGTGGGAGAAATAGTGCCCCATCATTGGTGTCAGTGGGAGAAATAGTGCCCCATCATTGGTGTCAGTGGGAGAAAAAGTCCCCCATCATTGGTGTAAGTGGGAGAAATAGTGCCCCATGATTGGTGTCAGTGGGAGGAATAGTGCCTCATCGTTGGTGTCAGTGGAAGAAATAGTGCCCCATCATTGGTGTTAGTGGAAGGAATAGTGCCCCATTATTGTGGCCACAGCATATGTACCCTCCTAAGTGGCTGTATACCTTTGTTCAGGTGGGCAGTTGGGAGGTGGTAAAACCATAGCGTAACCACTGGTCTTTACCAGCTTCTATGCCATGTTTCTGAACGAGCCCTAAATGTGGCAATTTTGCATGTATTTTAATTACTGTGTATGAGGGCCCCATGGGCCCCCCGAAAGTCTGAATCCAGCTCTGGCTGGAGGGCCTGGGATGAAGAGTGTACAGGGTAAGTCCAGGTTTCAATGTCTGCCTGCTGTCTTGATTCAGAATGAATTGGATATAATAAGTCACTGCCATCTGTACGCAGGTAGTGCAGACAGCAGCAGAGCCAACGTGTCCGAACATGCAGTAATGGATGAAGTCACGCTGAAAGCTCTGATTAATGTCCATGCCGAACACGCTTGCAGTGGAATAATGACCTGTTTATGGCCCTCGCCGGCTCGTGTTCCTTTCGCTTCCGTTTTGGACGAGGATTGTAATGCTAAGTTGGAACTTTTTGTTTCCTAATGTAACGCAGCGAGCCAATTAACCCCATCCTAGCGCTGTCATCCAGGGATCAACAAGACCTTTGTGAGTCAAACCCAGCGACAAAGTGTTCTTAACTGCCAGGATATTTAAAGTTCTTAATAGAAAAGTAAACATCTGTATGATCAAACTCATCTCGACATTCTTGTGATAAAACGTTAAACAATCAAACCATCCACAATTGAGTTTTCATATCTGGTAGATGTGGAGAGTTAAATTACCTAACAGTTTTTATGACTGCTGGCGTGATTCCCACACTTAGGTCTCTGGGCCTACACATGTGCCACACCCATTCTCACCCTCCCTGTTGAATTCTTTATATTTTGAGCAAAAAACGGGAAGAGCGGGAACACCCCAACTGGGGCAGGAACAACCACACCTCTAAAGTTTATAGAAAACCCACGCCTCTAAGATGAACAGGAACATCCTCACCTCCAAAGTGGATATAACACCCAAACCTCCAAGGTGAACAGACCCACACCCTAAAGATGGAGATGAATAGTCACACCTTCAAGAGGAACAGGAACGCTCACACCCTAAAGATGGAGAGGAACAGTCACACCTCCAAGAGGAACATGAACACCCACGCTCTAAAGACGGAAGAGAAAAGCTACACCTTCAGCGTGAACAGGAAAACCCACACCCTGAAGAAGAATAGGACCACTCACAACACCAAGATGAACAGAAACATCCACACCTTCAAGGTGAACAGGACGGAACACTCGCTAAGGTGGAAGAGAACATCCGCACCTCCAAGGCGTAAAGGTACACCTACAGCTCCAAGGTTAGCAGGACCATCCACAAATCCAAGAGGAGCAGGAACACCCACACCTCGAGAGTGAACAAAAACACCCATACCCTAAGTATGGACTGGAACAGCCACTTCCTCAAGGTTAACTGGAGTGCCCAAAACTCTAAGATGAATATGGATACCCACAATACCAAGATAAACAGAAACATCCACACCTTCAAATCAAACCCAAACCTCTAACACCCAAAACACCAAGATAAACAGGAACATACACACCTCCAAGGTGAAAAGGAACACCTACAGCTCTAATGTGAACAGGAACACCACACCCCTAAAGTGAAGAAGAATACCCACACTTTCAAAGAGAACAGGAACACCTACACCTCCAAGGTGAACAGGAACACCCACACCTTCAAGGTAATTAGGAAACCTTTTTCATTACTCAGGAACACCTACACCTCCTTGTTGAACAGGAACATCCATACCTTCAACAAGAACACCCACATCTCCAAGGTGAACAGGAACACCAACACCTCCAAGGAGAACAGGAACTTATACCTCTACCTCCTCATGGAACAGGAGCACCCAAACCTCCAAGGGGAACAAGAACACCCACATCTTTAAGGTGAACTGGAACACCCATACCTTCAAGGCAAACAAGAACACCCACATCTCCAAGGTGAGCAGGAACACACACATCTCCAAGGTGATCAGGAACACCCACATCTCCAAGAAAAACAAGAACACCCACATCTCCAAGGTGAGCAGGAACACCCACACCATCAAGGTGAACATGAACAAGAACAAGAGCATCCACACCTCTAAAGTGAACAAGAATACCCACCTGTACCTCCTTATTGAACAAACATCCAAGGTGAACAAGATCACCCACACCTTCAAGGTGAACAGGAACAACCACACCTCCAAGGTGATCAAGAGCACCCACATGTTCAAGGTGAACAGGAACACCCACAAGTTCAAAGTGAACAGGAACACCCACATGTTCAATTTGAACAGGAACACCCTCACCTCCAAGGTGAACAGGAACACCCACAGCTCCGGGGTGATCAAGAGCACCCACACCCCCAAGGTGAACAGGAACACCTACACCTCCAAGGTGAACAAGAACACCCACACTACCTAGATGAACAAGAACACCTACACCTCTAAGGTGAACAGGAACACCAGTACCTCTAAAGTAAGCAGGAACAAGCCAGGGTGATTACCCAGTTCTCAAAGAGTCCCCAAATTATGCTTAGAGATCCAGACTTTGCTAGTTATAATTGTATAATAAAAGTTAACCATTGGATGAAGAACTTTTAGACGTTTAAATTTTTTAGCACAAGGCCAGTCATAGACAATGTAATGGTTGCAAGCAAAACTACCAATTTGAAGCATCAGAGGAGTATGTTGTTGTGCAGAGAGA
This sequence comes from Lithobates clamitans, assembly GCA_037952925.1. Taxonomy (NCBI): domain Eukaryota; kingdom Metazoa; phylum Chordata; class Amphibia; order Anura; family Ranidae; genus Lithobates; species Lithobates clamitans. Next base: position 673,500 of record JBBGZY010000858.1, on the reverse strand, counting down.
TTTTCCAGAACAGAATATGCTGCCAACACAAGTCCATCAAAGTCCAGTTTTTAATAGAAAAAGCGAAAATCGCATCCAGGCTACAATGTTATGGATGTGTGACAGACAAGCCTTGTTGAAGTGGTCCTATGTGACTTTAAAAATTTTAAACTGGCATCATTTTCAGTATGCTATAATTACTTGATGGACAGAGGTGTACTGGCAACATATGCTATTCCTGTTTGTCACAGTGCTGATCGTTGGTGGCCACAATAGCCAACTGGAGAGGTTGGATCCAGTATGGTGTGTGATGGGAATATACTGATTCATGAATGAGCCATATAATTATTACTGTCAGTGTAGTAGGAGTATCACAGCAGGTAATAGTACTTGTGGGATCCTTGCATCTAAGGGCAGATATCCCTCTACCAAATGTTCTTGGTGAGACCAACCTAAGAACTGCTTTTCAGTCTATTTCAATAAATAAAGGGCAGATTGGCTCATGGTAAGATTTGAATGTACGACCCTCATGATCCTTATCAGACTCAGCAATTTCTGGATTGTGATTGGAATGAAAGAAGGACTAAATGACCTTTTCAGAAGCATTTAACCAAACCTGGATAGAGATGGTCCTCAAACTATTGTTCTTAACTTAAATTTTTTTTTGAGTCTTTACCCTTTCAAACCATTGTCGGGGGTTTGGATTGCAAGATTTAACCCTTTGCTGCACTACTCAAAGAGGTGAGGGGGTTAAGAGGGCATTGTTCGGCGGCCTTGGCTCGGCGTGGTCCTGACTCCTGGGTGTGCCGCCCAGGCCCCACGTCAGCCTCCTGCAGTTCATTGCCAGGTTATCTCTGGGGAGGAAAACGCTCCCTGTTTACAGGAAATGCAGCACAAGGGGTCTGCGGCGCGGTGGGAAAGGCGTGTGCAGTAACAAGGATGCTGATTGCTGGTAACCCCTACTTTGCCATGGTGCTAACATGCAGGCCATTTTTATTCTCAAAAAGTTGGGAGGTGTGTGTGTGCTCACATGCAGTTAGTGTTGTAATGTGTACTTCCTGGCACTGGTTGGATCATGAAGTTACTTTTGGTTGGGTGTACTCTTGTGACAATTTCATTTGGTGTCCTCTCATTTAGTTAGTATTGCTTGGGTGTACTCACATGAATTTAGAATTGCTTGTGTGTACTTTCATGAAGTTATCATTGCTTGGATGTACTCTCGGGAAGTTGGCATTGGTTGGGTGTACTTTCAGGAAGTTAGTTCTGGTTGGTTGGGTGTACTATCATAAAGTTAGCATTGCTTGGGTGTACTGATATAATGTTAACGTTGTTCAAGTATATTCTCATGAAGTTAGCATTAGTTGGATATACTCTCAGGAAGTTGACATTGGTTGGATATACTCTCAGGAACTAATTGCTGGTTGGGTATACTCTCATGAAGTTAACATTGCTTGGGTGGAAGTTGGCATTGGTTGGGTGTATTCTTGTGAGGTTCACATTGGTTGGGTGTACACTTATAAAGTTAACAATGGTTGGGTGCACTCTCATGAAGTTAGAATTGCTTGGATGTAAACTTATGAGATTAGCATTGGCTTTGTACACTCTCCTGAAGTTAACATTGGGTGTACTTTTGTGAAGTTAGTTTTGGTTGGGTGAACTCTCCTGAAGTTAGAATTGCTTGGATGTACTCTCTTGAATTTATCTTTGGTTGGGTGTACTGCCATGAAGTAAGCACTGCTTGGGTGTACTCTCATTTAGATTGCACTACATGGGTGTCCTCTCATTTACTTGTTCGTCGGTACTTTCGTGAAGTTAGCATTGCTTGGATGTACTCTCAGGAAGTTGGCATTGGTTGGGTTTTTTCAGGAAGTTACTTCTGGTTGGTTGGTTGGGTGTACTATCATAAAGTTAGGATTGCTTGTATGTACTCACATGATGTTAACATCGTTCAAGTATATTCTCGTGAAGTTATCGTTGGTTGAGTATACATTCATGAAGTTAACATGCTTGGATGTACTTTCAGGAAGTTAACATTGGTTGGATGTACTCTCAGGAATTTGACATTGGTTGGATATACCCTCAAGAAGTTGGCATTGGTTGGGTGTATTCCCGTGAGGTTCACATTGGTTGGGTGTACATTTATGAAGTTAGCAATGGTTTGGATGTACACTCATGAGATTAGCATTGGCTTTGTATACCCTCCTAAAGTTAGCTTTGGTTGGGTTCACTCTCATGAAGTTAGACTTGCTTGGATGTACACTTATGAGATTAGCATTGGCTTTGCACACTCTCCTGAAGTCAGCATTTTTTGGGTGCACTCGCGTGAAGTTAGAATTGCTTGGAGGTACACTCATGAGATTAACATTGGCTTTGCATACTCTCCTAAAGTTAGCATTGGTTGGGTTTACTCTCATGAAGTTGGAATTGCTTGGATGTAAACTTATGAGATTAGCATTGGCTTTGTACACTCTCCTGAAGTTAGAATTGCTTGGATGTACTCTTGTGCAGTTGAAATTGGTTGGATGCACTCTCCTGAAATTAGCATTGGTTGGGTGTACTTTTGTGAAGTTAGAATTGCATTGGATGTACTCTCTTGAATTCGGCTTTGGTTGGCTGTATTGTCATGGGTATACTCTTATTTAGATTGCACTACTTGGTGTCCTCTCATTTAATTGGAATTGCTTGGGTGTACTCTCATGAAGTTAGAGTAACATTGCTTGGGTGTACTCACATGAAGTTAGAATTATTTGTGAGTACTGTACTTTCATGAATTTAGTATTGCTTGGATGTACTCTCAGGAAGTTGGCATTGGTCCGGTATACTTTCAGGAAGTTAGTTCTGGTTGATTGGTTGGGTGTACTATCATAAAGTTAACGTTGTCATGAAGTTAGCATCAGTTGGGTATACTCTCAGGCAGTCAACATTGCTTAGGTGTACTCTCAAGAAGTTGGCATTGGTTGGGTGTATTCTTGTGAGGTTCACAAGAGGCATCTGCCCTTCATCTATCCATTAGTGTACATGTGCTCCCACTGTGGAGACTCTTCAAAGTTAGAGTTAGGGTCTGCAGGATACAGGGTGCCTTGCTGTGGCCTGCAGCTTACGCATGTATTTGCAAATGTGTGCAACTAAACCCCTGTTTTTTCTTTTTTTTAAATTCTCTTTATTAATTTTAATAGGTTTACAGAAACAGAACCTTGGGGCATTCCCCGGCTCAAAAAGTACCATGTAAATCGGTACCTAACAACAGGTTATCTGCCTATTACATTACTGTTTTCGACAGAAAAACAGATAAAATACAAAACAGATGCTAAAATACAAAACAAAAACTAGTTATTACTGCTCAACCACTCCAATTGGAGAGATTATGAAAGGAGAATGTGCAACTCGTCTTCGATGAAAGTGAGATTTCCCAGGAGGGGATTCTGGAACTAGACCTAGGACATTAAAGGTTCAACTATAGAGGTGTCACAAGGGACTTAGCAAGTGTTAGCACAGAAGGGGGAGCTAATGGGTGTCAGATATACCGTCTATTCTTGAGCGGCATTAGTGGAGGTAGAGTCAAGCCATAGTTTCCATATTTTGTCAAACTTAGCAATACACCCACGGGAGAGGTATGTGGCTTTATATAATGGTATTGTAGAATTGACCAGGGCTTTCCAAGAGGTCAGAGAGGGCGCATCGGGTTTTTTCCATTTTAGTAATATTGCTTTACGGGCGTAAAAAAGTAGAAGTCCTATAAGGGTCTTAGTTGCTGTGCGGTGCGCTAAAGAGCCCACCAGGCCAAGCAAGCAGACCGGTACAGTCAGCGGGATTGGGAATGCTAACAGTGAGGTTATAAATTGCGTCACCTCTACCCAGAAAGAGTGCACTTTGGGACAGGACCACAACATATGACAGAAACCGGCCTCTACGCCACCACATTTCCAACAGCTAGGGTAGGCCCCAGGATAAATTTTGTTCAGCCGTTGCGGCGTTAAATACACCCGGTGTAGAATCCGGAATTGAATTAAACGGTCCTTCACTGCCACTAATTGAAGAAAAGGGTATTCCCACATATCCTCCCAGTCCTCTGTATCTAATTCAGGGAAGTCAGCCCTCCATTTTTCTTGGAGAGTTTCAAGCCCAAAATGCATTGATGGTAATAGTGCCTTATATATGGTGGATAGGGGTTTTACCAGATCATCATTCCGGAGGAGGGATTCTAAGGTGGAGTGAAAGAGTAATGGTGGTTGAGTTTTGAATTGGGAAGAGAAGGCATGTCTAAGCTGTAGATATCTAAAGAAGTAACAATTGGGTAGGTCATGGTTTTGTTTGAGAGTGTCAAAGGGAAGGATAGCCCCGTCTTTACATATGTGGTCGAGTATCCTAATGCCCCTTGTTGCCCATAGGCTCGGGTCCGGAATAGTGTGAAATTCAGCGAGGAGCGGATTAAGCCACAAGGGGGTATCTGGGGACCATCTGTTTGGTTCTGTTTTGTGTTTACAAACTTGCAATTGCCACACCTTTATCACTGAAGTCATAGAGTGTGTGAGAGTCGCTGGCGCTCTGGGACCTCTGTATAGTGCATTTCTCAGTGATTCAAAGGACCCCAGCGATGCTGCTTCCAGCACCACCGAGGCGTTTGTATCATCAGAGATTACCCAATTATGTGCGTGGACAAGTAGGGCTGCAAAGAAATATTTTTGGAGGTCTGGACAGGCCAGGCCCCCCTCCGTCCAGGGTCTACGGAGGATAGACCTGTTAAACCTGGGGGATCCAGACCTCCATAGGAAAGAAGAAAGGATGGCATCTAATTGTGTAAAGAATTTTTTGGGTATCCATACTGGAGTGTGTCTGATGATGTATAGAAAAATAGGGAGGCACTTCATTTTGAATAGGTTTATTCTACCTATAAGAGATAGGGGCAAATTATCCCAAGCTCTCAGTTTGGATTTAAGGTTTGATAAAAGGGGAGTAAGGTTCAAGGCAATTAAATCTGTCACCTTGGGGGTGATGTTGATCCCCAGGTAGCGGATCTTTGAGGCCCAGGACAGGGGTAATGAGGGGTCCGCCGCCTGCTCCGCCGCTGGGTCGATAGGCAGGAGTTGGGATTTTTCCCAGTTGACTTTCAGTCCCGATAAAATTGTAAAACGGGAAAAAATATTAAGAGCTTCTCGAAGGGAGGGCCCAGGGTCATTAAGAAAAAGCACCAAGTCGTCGGCGTATAAAGCTAATTTTTCGACTATGGAGCCCACTCGTATGCCTACCACAGCATTAGAGTTACGAATGGCAGTGGCTAGTGGTTCCATCACCAGGGCGAACAAGAAAGGGGAAAGTGGGCACCCCTGCCTAGTTCCCCGTTGTATCTGGAATTGTTCTGAGAGCATGCCCCCTAGTTTAATTTGTGCTGTCGGGGACTTGTATAGAATGGCGATCCATTTACAGAAGATGGGGCCGAATCCGAAGGCTTGTAGTACTATATGCATGTAATCCCAAATGACTGTGTCAAAAGCCTTCTCCACATCCAAGGCCACCAAGACCCTAGTCTGGGAGGAGGTTGGAGGAAGCTGCAAATGTGTCAACACTCGCCTCAAATTTATGTCTGTGGATTTTCCAGGCATAAACCCAGTCTGATCTATGTTGATAAGGGAGGGTAGTACTTTAACCAATCTAGCAGTGAGAATCTTGGCCAGGATTTTTAAGTCATAATTTAGAAGAGAGATAGGCCTATATGAGGCACAAAGTCTTGGGTCCTTTCCAGGCTTGGGGAGGAGAACTATGTGGGCCTGATACAGGGTAGGTGGAAGAGATCCATTCTCTAGACAGTGTGTGTAGAGGGCTTGTAGCCTGGGGGCCAGCCTCTTTGCGTACGTCCTATACCAATCTCCCGGCAGACCATCTGGGCCCGGTGTCTTAGCAGGGGGAAGGGATGAGATCGCCAACTCAATCTCCAAGGTGGAGATCTGGGCGTCCAGAGCCTCCACATCCTCCTGCTCCAAAGAGGGAAGGGAGAGGCCCCGGATTTCCTCTGTCATGAGTTCGGAAGAGACAGGCAGAGACTGGCTATACAGCTCCCTAAAGTAGTTCCCAAATTCCTGAAGTATGGCTTTCGTGCCCATAATCGTCTCCCCAAACCCCTGTTTTTAACGCATACTGTTAGACAGGTTAATTTGGTTGGTTGCAGGCTGGTTGGTAAGTTGAGCTTGGAAATTCTTTGGTTTTTGACATGCGTTTGCCCTTCCAGTGCTCCTTGCTGTGAAGACCAGTTATAGGTGGGGGCAGTGACCTTTTTTTGTATTGGTATATTCTCATGCAGTTCAAATGTACAGTATGTAAACACTTACAATCAGTGGCAGCTGGTGCTTAAGATTTTTGGGGGGGGCGCAAATAAACTGAAAAATTCTGAAAAAAAACCCATCAATTGCAGCCTCACTGTACCATCAATCGCAGCCACTGTGCCATCAAACGCAGCCACTGTGCGCATCAATTGCCGCTACTGTACGATCAAACGCAGGCACTGTACCATCAAACGCAGCCACTGTACCATCAAATGCAGCCACTGTGCCCATCAAATGCTTCCACTGTGCCCATCAAACACAGCCACTGTGCCATAAAACGCAGCCACTGTGCCCTTCAATTGCCGCCACTGTGCCCATCAATTGCCTCCACTGTACCCATCAATTGCCGCCACTGTACCATCAAACACAGCCACTGTGCCCATCAATTGCAGCCACTGGGCCCATCAAACGCTCCCACTGTGCCATATAAAATGCTGCCACTGTGCCATATCAAATGCTGCCAGTGTACCATATCAAATGCTGCCAGTGTGCCATATCAAATGCTGCCAGTGTGCCATATCAAATGCTGCCAGTGTGCCCGCTGTCTGCACTTACCCTGTCTCGGTGGGACAGCTCCTCGATGCTCCTCGTTGTCTTCTCCCGTCCTCTCTTCCCGTCCTCTGCCATGATTGGACGCCTGATAGGCGTCCAATCACAGCGCCTGTCATTTCAGCCAATCAGGTGACGGGTAACAGATCCGATCACCTGACTGGCGGAGAGGTGGTTTAGTGTTAGGAAAGCAAATATTTATTTGCTTTTCTAACACAGCTGAGTAACCTGCGAGCGCCCAGCATGGCGCTCGCAGGTCACCTTTTTTAACGCCTATTAGAGCCTATGGCTCTAATCAGGTGCTTCAAAAACACCCAAAGCCACTGTAATTCAGGCGCCCGGTGCCTGAAAAGGGTTCGGGCGCCTAAATAGGGAATGGCAGCGGCGGCCATAGATAGATTCATGCAATGCATGAATCTATCTATTGTTGCTAGAGGGGGTGGCAGGAGAGAGGGGGCGGCGCCCGTGCGCCCTTATGGATGTGCCGCCACTGCTTACAATGAACTTCACTTATTAGCTCCCTTTTGGCCTGTTAAATATTCCATTGAATGTATTTTGTTATATCTGCTTGATAAGTGTAAAAAATCTGTTGATCCTGCTAGAAATCTTCTTGCAATAATTTCCTGTGCTCTCTGCCAGTACTGCTGTTATCTCTTATCATTGTTTACAGCTGTCTCTGTGGACTACAAAAAAAACCTCCCCCTATGTTACAGAGTTGATGAGAGGTGGCTTTGTTCTGTAGTCTTAGCACACTTACTTCCCAGGGTAAAAAAGCTGTTCCTCCATAGATACAGTACAGTGAGTGAGCGTTTGATAAAAGATAAAAATCCTGAAAAAAAAAAAGAAAACAAATGCAGCCACCACATCTAAGGATTGGTAAACTGCAATTTATTACAGTTTTGTTTTGGGGTTTGGATACACTTTAATTCAGGTCCAGTGTGCTCACGTGCGGTTACTGTTGTTTCGCTGTACTGGTGTGCAGCGATGGCTCGGCTGATGAGCTTGCTCTCTCTGGTGGGCCATCAGTTTGTCTTCTGGCTCCCCTGGTAGTTGCCCATCTTCATTCAGCCCCCCAGCTGCAATCTGCTCTCACTCAGCCATGACATTACAACGAACGGAAGAATCATCCGAGGATTAAACCGTCCGTAGAGACCCCCAGCTCCAGGCTTCTTCTGTGTTTTACTGGCTGGAAATGTAAAAGCTCAGCTCTATCTGACACATCAGCAGAAGAATCACCTCCGAATCTATTATTAACCCCCTCGCTGTACTGCATGTCCGAGTAGTGGAACATTTATAAAACTTAGTACGAATGGTTCCTTACTGAAAGAAGACACCCTAGATGATGCCTGAACAAAGATGGCTTTGTCCTTTTGGAGAGAAAAGCAGATGAAGGCATTGTCAGGGGGAGTACTGTGAAGTCTGTGAGAGGTAATAAATTCCTGGAAGCAATACAGTGACACATTACTTAAAGCTGAACTCTGAGGAACTAAAGAAAAAAAATACCCCTGCAGTGGGGCTCCTACTCTCCCCCAGTGAACATACTGCAATTTTTTTTTAGCGCCTCTTGCTTGCCTCCTTCACCTACCCCCATCTCTGCCTTCTCCCCTTTCCCAGTCACTACACTGAGGACTGGGCAGCTGAGTGAGGAATCCTCTGCCCACCTTTTTTATGCCTCCCCCTTCTCCACACCTGTAGATGTCATGCCAAATGTCTCCTCTGGGGGGTGGGCTGCTACACCTAGGGGCTCGTCCGGGATCCCTCTTGCTTGCCTTTTGGAGAGAAATTCAGAAGAAGGTATTTATAACCTGTGGGAGGTTATAAATACCTGGAGGTGTTATACTGACAGGTTACATACATTTAATATGAAACATCACTATATTGTCAAAGGTATTGGGACGCCTGCCTTTACACACACGTGAACTTTAATGGCATCGCAGTCTTAGTCCGTAGGGTTAGTGTAAATGTGAAAGTGTAGCGCTATAAAACCAAAAACAAAATGAAAAATGAAAAAAATCAGTATGTTAAACCTGAATTATAAAAGATATATATAAAATATGATATAATCATATCTTAAGTGTAAAAATATACTGTGCAATTGTACAATACATTAAATATGTGCAGAACTGGTGAGACAAGGTTGAAAGAAGAAATCACCAAAGTATCTAACTAAAAATATAGATATACAGGCAGCAGTTCAAACACAAATCGGTAAGAACCAATATATATTGGAGTCCAAACACACACATATATAAATAACGCTACAGGGACCTGTAGAGATGTTAGAGACCACCAAGGCTGTAGGAAAGGTAGGAATGGTGAAGAAGCCACCACCAAGGGTCTTAGGGGGCTTACCAGATGTTATTGACTTGGGGAGACTTATGCCATCCAAGTCACAAAGGCTTTGAGACCAACTGGTCAAAAGGGTACATCTCCTTGAACAGCCATAATGGATCCCAAGTCAGAGCAACAGATATATGGATAAAGCCACAGGAATCTGTAGAGATGTTAGAGACCACTAATGTTGCAGGAAAGGTAAAAATGGTGAAGAAGCCACCACCAAGGGTCTTAAGGGGCTTACCAGATGTTGTTGACTTGGGGAGACTTATGCCATCCAAGTCACAAAGGCTTTAAGACCAACTGGTCAGAAGGGTACATCTCCTTAAACAGCCACAATGGATCCCAGGTCAAGGCAGCAGCTTGGCACCCACGGTCACCTGCAACAGCACAAAAATAGTGTTCCAATAGAGGGCCACAAACGACTTTTCAAGGGTCAACTGTACATCTTCTGAGGGCAGCACCTGGGGTTGGCTGGTTGAAGGACCTTCCAGAATATTGCCATGGAGGCAATATTCTGGAAGGTCCTTCAACCAGCCAACCCCAGGTGCTGCCCTCAGAAGATGTACAGTTGACCCTTGAAAAGTCATTTGTATTGTACAATTGCACAGTATATTTTTACACTAAGATATGATTATATCATATTTTATATATATCTTTTATAATTCAGGTTTAAGATACTGATTTTTTTTCATTTTTCAGTTCGTTTTTGGTTTTATAGCGCTACACTTTCACATTTACACTTACTACTTGGGTCTATAGTTGTGTTGGCTGCTGTTTTACCTATACCTATACGCAGCGCTGTATTGATTTTTCCATATATTAGTTCGTAGGGTTCAATATTAAGTTGGCCCACCCTTTGCAGCTATAACAGCTTCAACTCTTCTGGGAAGGCTGTCCACAAGGTTTAGGAGTGTGTCTATGGGAATGTTCGACCATTCTTCCAGAAGCACATTTTGTGAGGTCAGGCACTGATGTTGGACGAGAAGGTCTAATTCATCTCAAAGGTGTTCTATTTGTTTAGGTGCAGGCCAGTCAAGTTCCTCCAACCCAAACTCATTCATCAATGTATTTATGGACCTTGCTTTTTGCACTAGTCCAAATCATTTGGTGGAGGGGGTTCATGGTGTGGGGTTGTTTTTCAGGGGTTAGGCTTGAGCCTCGTAGTTCCAGTGAAGGGAACTCTTAAGTCTTCAGCATACCAAGACATTTTGGACAATTTTATGCTCCCAACTTTGTGGGAACAGTTTGGGGATGTTTTGCCCTTTCCTGTTCCAACATGACTGCTCACCAGTGCACAAAGCAAGGTCCATAAAGACATGAATAAGCGAGTTTGGGGTGGAGGAACATGACTGGTCTGAACAGAGTCCTGACCTCAACCCGGCAGGACACCTTTGGGATGAATTAGAGTGGAGACTGTGAGCCAGGACTTCTCTTTCAACATCAGTGGCTGATCTCACAAATGCACTTCTGGAAGAATGGTCAAACATTCCCATAGACACACTCCTAAACCTTGTGGACGGCCTTCCCAGAAGAGTTGAAGCTGTTATAGCTGCAAACGGTGGGCTAAAGCAATGTTGAACCCTACGGACAAAGACTGGGATTCCATTAAAGTTCATGTGTGTGTAAAAGCAGGTGTCCCAATACTTTTGACAATATAGTGTATCTGGTGCTGGAGTCACTTTAAATATAGACATCTGTACATGGTCACAGCCATACATCTTCCCTGTATGAAGGATATCAGTGATTCGGATAATAATCCCCCCATTGTCTCAGGAAGTGTCTCCTAATTGGACGCTGTTTTCACGCATTGCGTGTTTCTATATCAGTTTGTGCCCTAGGGATGTAATATCCACCGTCCCCTCAATAATAACATTATAGATTACCGCCTAGGATAGCAATAACCCCTCGCAGTGAAAACGGCCTCCCTTCCATCATTAGTATTTATTGTCATGGCTTCCACAGCAGACGGGAGCCTTTTCCCAGAATTATTATCTACACTTGCGCGGTCAAAAAATTCGCCCCGCGATCTTCCAAGATGAGGATTTAATTGCATCGCCACGAGTGCCAGCCTCTCTGCGCTGCTGCCCCGGCGTGCGCTTATTGGATCACGTGGCCCTGGCTCCCAGCGTCGTTCCTGCGCTCGCCGCATACAGCAGCTGTTTAAAATATGTTTTCTCCGCGTGGGCACCCCCCCCTGTCTGCGGACTTCATTAACAAGATTTAGTTCCCCAACTAAAAAACGTTAGCGGCTCAAAGCGCGATGTTAACAATGCACCTGCCGCGGCTCGGCTGGTGGGACTTTAATGGACGGCAGTTCCGAAAAACCTCGGTTTTTGTGACGGCTCGCCGGTTTGGCTTCAACATCCAAACTGATTAAAATGGCAATGTTTTTAGATTGAAAAGGGTATGAACTAGGGTTGTCCCAATACCACTTTTTTAAGACAAGTACTGATACTTTCAAGTACTCGCTGATAGCGACTGTGATTCTTCTTTTTTTTAATGTCATGTGACAATTTTCAAAGCACAATACAGACTAATCATATCTTATATATAATTATGAAGAACTGTAACTCAAGACATTATAAAAGAATAAAACGGTTTTATTATGGGCACTGATAGGTGACACTTACTGATGGCTGGCACTGATAGGTGGCCACTTATGGGCACTGATAGGTGGCACTTATGGGCATTGATAGTTGACACTGACTGATGGCTGGCACTAATAGGTGGCACTTATGGGCACTGATAGGTGACACTGACTGATGGCTGGCACTGATAGGTGGCACTTATGGGCACTGATAGGCGGCACTGAGTGATGGCTGGCACTGATAGGTGACACTGATAGATGACACTTATGGTCTCTGATAGGTGGCACTTATGGGCACTGATAGGTGACACTGACTGATGGCTGGCACTTATGGGTGGCACTTATGGGCACTGATAGGTGACACTGACTGATGGCTGGCACTGATAGGTGGCACTGATAGACGCCACTTATGGGCACTGATAGGTGGTACATTTGGGCACTGATAGGTGACACTGACTGATGGCTGGCACTGATAGGTGGCACTTATGGGCACTGATAGGTGGCACTGAGTGATGGCTGGCACTGATAGGTGGCACTGATAGATGGCACTTATGGTCACTGATAGGCTGATGGCTGCCACTGATAGGTGGCACTTATGGGTACTGATAGGTGGCACTTATGGGCACTGATAGGTGGCACTGAGTTATGGCTGGCACTGATAGGTGGCACTGATAGATGGCACTTATGGTCACTGATAGGTGGCACTTATGGGCACTGATAGGTGGCACTGACAGATGGCTGGCACTGATGGCTGGCACTAATAGATGGCACTGATAGACGGCACTGATAGGTGGCACTTATGGGCACTGATAGGTGGCACTGACTGATGGCTGGCACTGATGGCTGGCATTAATAGGTGGCACTGATAGACGCCACTTATTGGCACTGATTGGCAATTGCTGGCCTGGCATAATAAATTAAATGAATGATGAGAGGAAAGGAATGATTTTGCAATGCTATATGCATCTTTGTACACCTTGCACTCAGCCGCAGTAAGCAGCAGTCGACATCTAGTTATTCCCAGCCCAAACTATATGGGCTGGGTGTACCAAATGTCCACTGATGGCTTCCTGCGGGCCGAGTGTAGGGTGTACCAAGATAGACGTCGGGATGTTCAACCTCTGACAGAGACACGGAACGTCACTTTCCGTTACGGAATGTGACGGCCCCGGTCACCGATTCTGATGGAACATGTGGCTGCGCCCTGCACTCCTGCCAGCTTCCCTTCCCGCTGTTGCCAGCCTGTTGGGGACTCGCTCGCCGCTCTGCACTCTCCGCCCATTGACTTTCCGGTTGCGAGCAACGCCGCCGCTTCTTTCCCAGGTATCGGATTAAGGATCCAGAGCATTTGCAAGCACTCGTGCAAATGCTCGGTATCGGCACCAATACCGATACTAGTATCGGTGCAACCCCGGTATGAACATCCAATCACGAAACACCTAGGTTAGGATCAGATCTTTGTGTTTTCACGCAGGCGTCTCTTTTTTTTGGAAAGGAGTCAGGGTAAGTTCTGATCTTTACGTGTCAGAAATACGTACAAAATCACACACAAAGCAACTCATTGCCCTTTAACAGACGTGCAGCAATGTCAGTATTTGTTAATGGCACCCCCATTAGACAAGTGTACTGCCGAAAAATGTGTTCGTTTTTTGTTTTCGTTTCATTTGTTTGTTTTTTTTCGTTTTTCAAGTCATTCTTTATGATCGCAATTCGTAAATTCGAAAAAAAAAAATCGTAAATTCGAAAGAAAAACTAAATTCATAAATTTGAAAAAATTCGAAAACCCGAAAATTTGAAAATCTGAAATAATAACTAATTTTATCTTAACTATTACTAATTATTAAATGATAGGCATTGTAATTTCCTTTCAAATTTGCCTGTTAGTGAACCCAACGAGTACGAATTTAACCAACGTTACGAATTATCCTGAAATAACGAATGCCGCATCTAAACGAATGAAATGTAACAAATAAATAATAATAAATAACAAAAATAATAATAAAAAACGTTTTATTATTATTATTATTTTTTTTTTTATTAATTTGCTCTGTTCCACATGTTTAGATGTGGCATTCGTTTTTTCGGATAATTCGTAAATTTGGCTAAATTTCCCACACGCGGATATTTCCGTCATGTCCTGCGGCGCACTGTCTCCTGGGAGCTTTGTGCCAAAATTCCCAGGAGTCAGTGTGGCTCGCCGCCGCTCATCATCGCAAGATTCGAAAACCAAATCTTAGTTGCCATCACAACAGGGGCGGGTACTTCAGACGCCGCCGCGCCCGTTGCCATGGCAACATGGTACGTTTCCTGCGCCGCAAGCTGTGCCTACTGCGCGTGCGCGAGAACGGCCGGTGCATGCTGGTTATTCAGCAGCATCGAATGCCCGAAGATTATGCTTGTGGGCTTCACACGCCCCACAAGCAAGATGGGAAATGCCAAGAAAGAAAATAAAATAAAATAATAATATAATAAAATAAAAATATAATAAAAAATAATAAAATAATAATAAAATAGTCATTTTAGCGGCGCAATGTATAGGAATAATGCTTGCCATTATTCTATATTATGATGTAAATATATGAATAAAAAAAAAAAAATAACGATATGTCGATGGAACTCCGCTTTAAGTTATTATTAGTTAGTTATTATTTCAGATCTTCGAATTTCCAAATTTTCGAATTTTTTCGAATTTACAAATTTTTGAATATTCGTATTTACGAATATTCGGAAAAGTTTGTTAAACGGGTATTCGTTAATTCGGATTTTTCCGAATATATGAATTTGTCGAAATTCATGAAAAAATAAACAAATTCGGAACAAAACGTATTGCACATGTCTAGCCCCCAATGGGTTTGCAAAACGTGTGCGTTTTTGCACACCATGTGGTACGGTGTGGCGCATTTTTTGGAAAAGAGTAATGGACTTCTTTTCCGTGTTTCTCGCGCATAGGGCAACCCATTGCAATGAATTGCCTGCCCTACGCGCAATGTGTGCGGGGAAATATGCAAAGAAACACGCCCATGCTTGGTCGCACCTGGTAGGTGTGAATCGAGCCCAATGGACCTCCTTTCCGCGTTTCTCACACGTAGGGCAGCCGTTTGAAATTGATGGACTGCTCCGTTCACATTGCATCGCGAATTTTGAATCATTTCGAACTTTTCGAATTCGAAAAAATATTCGAAATTGATTAAAAACTGTTTCGAATTGATCCAAATTGTAGGTGTGAGTCGAGCCCCATGGACTTCCTTTCCGCGTTTCTCACACGTAGGGCAGCCGATTTAAATTGATGGACTGCTCCGTTCACATTGCATCGCGATTTTTGAATCGATTCAAACTTTTCAAGTTCGAAAACTATTCGAAATTGATTAAAAACTGTTTCGAATCGATCCAAATTGTAGGTGTGAATCGAGCACCATGGACTTCCTTTCCACGTTTCTCACAGGTAGGGCAGCCGATTGAAATTGATGGACTGCTCCGTTCACATTGCATCGCAATTTTTTTAATCGATTCAAACTTTTCAAGTTCGAAAACTATTCGAAATTGATTAAAAACTGTTTTGAATCGATCCAAATTGTAGGTGTGAATCGAGCCCCTTGGACTTCCTTTCCGCGTTTCTCACACGTAGGGCAGCCGATTGAAATTGATGGACTGCTCCGTTCCAATTGCATCGCGATTTTTGAATCGATTCAAACTTTTCGAATTCGAAAACTATTCGAAATTGATTAAAAACTGTTTCGAATCAAATTCGAATTAGAAAAATTTGAATCGATTCGAAAACGAATAAACAAAACGAATTCCGAAAAACGAAATAAACGAATGAGACGAGGTGACATATCGCCTCCTCACCACCTGTCAAATGCCATCTTCAAAGCAATCCATGGTGGGGGCGGCAAGGGTTGCCACACGTGAGAATGAGCCTCCTGGGGCATCAAGCTGCCTTAACCTGAGCTGACCAATGCACGGTCAATGCAAGCATGCGGTAAATACTTACTATAACCAAGATGTGTATTTTAAGCCATTTAGACATTATGGTGAAAGTCCCTTGGATGGCGAGGTGAAGTGGGATCAGGTTACATGCACCTTGTTCATTCTGGGTCTGTTTCTGTGTCTCATTTCATCAGACTGCAGTTTTGGCTTTGGGACAAAAAGGGAGTACAGGGGTTGTACTGACTTTCATGATCTTCATGCTTGTATTGGGTCATTGTCCTAATAAAGTCAGAGACAGTGAGGCTTAAGAGGGTTCCCTGTAATTCCTGCCAGCACGAGGTTTACAATTTTTTGCAGGTTGTGGTTGATGTGTTTTTCCAGCGTGCTTTTCGGTGAGTTTTGCGTTTTTGCCACTTTTTTATGCCTTTCGCGTTTTTTTGGCTAGTAGGAATATTAGGGTTGCGGTTGATGCGTTTTTCCAGCGTGCTTTTCAGTGAGTTTTGCGTTTTTGCCACTTTTTTTATGCCTATTGCGGTTATTTTTCAGGTAGTAGGAATGTTAGGGTTGCAGTTGATGCGTTTTGCTGTTTTTTGTTTTTTTTTACACGCGTTTTTGACGGGTTTTGCATTTTTGGGAGGTGTCTGTTGTCTTGCAGGAGGAACCAGCAGAAATGCATCACTGCTTTTTTTTTAAATGCACTTTTGCTGCGTTTCAATTGAAGCCTATGGAACCAAAAAAACGCAACCTGCTGCTGGGAAAAAAAAAAAAGTCCCCGACCCTTTTCAAAAAAAGGCACTGGTGAAAAACGCACAGCTGTGAAC
Organism: Lithobates clamitans; assembly: GCA_037952925.1. Taxonomy (NCBI): domain Eukaryota; kingdom Metazoa; phylum Chordata; class Amphibia; order Anura; family Ranidae; genus Lithobates; species Lithobates clamitans. The sequence goes on along the minus strand of JBBGZY010000858.1, from coordinate 656,983 downwards.
GTGACCCATAGGAAACCATGTTAACCGAACTGTAGTGCGTTTCTGCTAAAACTGAAAACGCACTGAAAACGTTTAGGCCTGGTTCACACCTTTGCAGGATGCAGTTTGCATATTGCAGGTGCATTTTGTATCCAGTTTTTTATCCATTGAAGTCTATGGAACCAAAAACCAGAAAACACTGGCCCTTTCCATAAAATGCACAGATGTGAACGTGACCCATAGGAAACCATGTTACATGGACTGGAGTGTGTTTCTGCAAAACTGAAAACGCACAAAAAAAATGCATAGGTGTGAACCAGGCCTTAGACAGTTCTGTTCATGTAGTGCGACTTTGGTGAAACTTTAAATCCTCATTCACACTGCATGCGGCTTTGAAATCGTACCACGTCACATGAAACCGCACCATTTCAAAGCCGCATCAGTGCAACTATAGGTGCGACTTGGAAGACATCCGTGGGGCTCCATGCACAGAGGTCTATGCAAGTCGCACCCGAAATCGGGAACGACTTTTTCAAATCGATGTGGCACCGCAAAGTCGGCGTCGCACAGATTTGAACACTGCTATTGGCACCTATAGGGTGCGACTTGTCATGTGATTTGACCTGTCAGGTCGCATAACAAGTCGCTCTGGCGTGATGCAACTTTGATGCTACTTGAGTGCCAGAGAGTGTAAAGTCGCATCAAAGCCGCATCAAAGTCACACTAAAATCCTCCCCCTCCCCCAGCAAAACGCATCAAAAATGGTGCGCATCCATTGAAGTCTATTACATGCAAAACGCAATCTGCTGCAGGAGAAAAAAAGTCCCTGACCCTTTCCAAAAAACACACAGATGTGAACTAGATCCACAGCACACCATGTTAAATGGACTGTAGTGTGTACTAAAAAACGCATAGGGGTGAACCAAGGGTGAGAGCTAGAAGGAGAAGAAGGTGAGCAGGGGGATCGTCTCATAAAATGTGATGCCGATCCGTGCTCTGGCTGTATGTTGAGGGTCGTTGTCCTGCTGGAAGGTGAACCTCCGCCCCAGTCTGAAGTCTTTTGCACACTCTAACGGGTTTTCTTCTAAGATTGTCCTGTATTTGGCTCCATCCATCTCCCCATCAACTCTGACCAGCTTCTCTGTCCCTGCTGAAGAAAAGCATCCCCACCACATGATGCTGCCACCACCATGTTTCACAGTGGGGATGGTGTGTTCAGGGTGATGTGCAGTGTTAGTTTTCCACCACACATAGCGTTTTGCTTTTAGGCCAAAAGTTCAGTTTTGGTCTCATCTGACCAGAGCACCTTCTTCCACATGTTTGCTGTGTCCTCCACATGGCTTCTCACAAACTGCAAACAGGACTTCTTATGACTTTCTTTCACCAATGTCTTTCTTCTTGTCACTCTTCCATAAAGATCAGATTTGTGGAGAACACGACTAATAGTTGTCCTGTGGACAGATTCTCCCACCTGAGCTGTGGATCTCTGCAGCTCCTCCAGAGTTACCATGGACCTCTTGGCTCTTCTCTGATGAATGTTCTCCTTGCCCGGCCGGTCAGTTTAGGTGGACGGCCATGTCTTGGTAGGTTTGCAGTTGTGCCATACTCTTTCCATTTTCGGATGATGGATTGAACAGAGCTCTGTGAGATGTTCAAAGCTTGGGAGATTTTTTTTATAACCTAACCCTGCTTTATACTTCTCCACAACTTTATCCCTGACCTGTCTGGTGTGTTCCTTGGCCTTCATGATGCTGTTTGTTCACTAAGGTTCGCTAACAAACCTCTGAGGGCTTCACAGAACAGCTGTATTTATACTGAGATTAAATTACACACAGGTGGACTCTATTTACTAATTAGGTGACTTCTGAAGGCAATTGGTTCCAATTGGTGAATACAAATGCCCCCCCCCCCCCCACACACACACACACTTACACACTTTTCACATATTTATTTGTAAAAAAAATATTGAAAACCATTTATCATTTTCCTTCCACTTCACAATTATGTGCCACTTTGTGTTGGTTTATCACATAAAATCCCAATAAAATACATTTAGGTTTTTGGCTGTAACATGACAAAATATGGAAAATTTCAAGGGGTGTGAATACTTTTTCAAGGCACTGTAGATAATTCCAATGTCGATTTATTGAATGGAAAGTTGTTAGGTGTAAGGTGTTCATAAGATCTTTTGCTTTGCTGCTTGCAGTGCCTACACTGAACCATACAAAGTGTGCCCCATCCCTATGGGCAACGCCGAGGACGTCACCTCCGACGAAGAGCAGAAGAGTTCCGAAGATGAAGAGAGCAGCTCGGGCGGAAGTGGCGGCCTGCATAAGGTAACTTTGTTTGGTATAATTATAAACATTTATTGCAGGACAAAAGAATTCCCAAAGCATGATGGCTAAGCTAAAGAGACAGCACTGCAGAGCAGCTTGCATTAGGCACGAAAGGGTTAAATAATGAGGCCAATAAGGGGCCGTCTTTTTGGCACAAGAACAGATCCAGGATCCCTGAAAGGAGCCCTTAGATATTTAAATCTGGACTCCAGGCACAAAAACTTAAATTTTTAAATATTCCACATTGGTCACATAAGCTATAAATTCACTTTGTGTGCACCAAATGCCTTTGCAAATACAGATATTACCTTATAAAAGTAGCAGTGACATCATCACTGTGCTGTACATAACCTACAGTTAGCAGAGAGCCGAGCTGTGGGAGGGACCCAGCAGCACCCACCCACTACAGAAAACGACAGGAGAGGGGGCGGAGACAAGACCAGTCACCCTGCACAAGGAGAGGGAGCAGAGCTGTGGGAGGGGCCCAAGAGGCTCCACCCACTACAGGCTGCCTGGAAAAAACTACAGGAGGGGGGCGGAGACAAGACCAGTCACCCTGCACAAGGAGAGGGAGCAGAGCTGTGGGAGGGGCCCAAGAGGCTCCACCCACTACAAGCTGCCTGCAGAAAACTACAGGAAGGGAAGGAGACAAGACCAGTCACCCTGCACAAGGAGAGAGCGAGAGCAGAGCTGTGGGAGGGGCCCAAGAGGCTCCACCCACTACAGGCTGCCTGAAAAAAACTACAGGAGGGGGGCGGAGACAAGACCAGTCACCTTGCACAAGGAGAGAGAACAGCAGTGAGCGGTCTTTATTACAGGAAGTCTCACACTGGATTACTGCACAGATCTGGAAGAGGTACACAAAGCACACCGAGATTGCAGAAGAATACACATGACTTGTATTTATACAACTTGCTGGTCATGGAATTTCATCTTTAAATGCAAGCAGTATAGGTACCTGATTTGACTTGGTCTCAACCTATTGCAGTCCTTGTACTGCAGAGCTCAGAGTGGTAGAGAGAGAAGCAACACAAGATGCCAGTCAGGTGTGCAGCAGTGTTCATATGCTAACGAGGAGCCTGCTGATAGGAGGAGAGAGCAGAGTGATAATAAGAATAATATTACTTACTGTTCAGCTTTAAATAGTAGCTCCAGAAAAAAAAAACCTTCCCCTCTGGGTGATCTCTGTACATTGCAGGGATTTTACCTTTGTTGCTCATTCCGATCTTTTTTTATTCTGAAGAAATAGCTGTTTGTTTCTCTGTGTCCATGTGAATATGAATGGTAGTGATTTTATAGTTATCAATCAGCTGCAGCACATGCAGGGCTCTAATGAGGAAAGTGACAGAGTCTGCATCCCTTAGACGTGATACCCCTTTGGGAATATTTCACCACAAATTACGTTTTTGTTGCGGGGGATGCCCAAAATTCTGACTTGTAACTTAGTGCAGAGGGGGTGGGGGGTGGGGGAGGGTTCTGTATACCATTTGTGTACAGAACGCCTCCAGGTTGCCCTATTGCATTTTACAGAAAATTACAGAGCCGCAGACTGAAAAGGAAAGGTCATTTTTATTAATATTCAATTACAATATGACTTGTGTCTATTTTTTTTTTTTTATTTGCTATTTTTTTTCCCAAGATAGTGGAGTTATCCTTTAAAGCCCTTTGCACCCTTAAAAAACCTTGTTAATGAGGTTGATTTACTACAGGGAAATAGACTGTTCACTTTGCAAAATGCAATTGCCCTCTGCAAGTACAGTTGCTCCAGAGCATAGTAAATGAGCAGAAACTCTGCTGACTGCCATCATCCAATCATGTGCAAGCATTAATGCATTTTTTAACATTTTCTTGATTGGGTTCTCTTTGCAAAGTGAAGCCTTACCTCATTTACTAAGCTCTGGAGCAACTGCACTCGCAGAGGGCAATTGCATTTTGCACAGCCTATTTGACTTTAGTAATTCAACCCCAATGTCCCCTTCTCCATTGATTCCAATTCATAGCTACAGTGAGGCAAAAAAGTATTTAGTCAGCCACCAATTGTGCAAGTTCTTCCAACGTAAAAAGATGAGCGAGGCCTGTAATTGTCTTCATAGGTATACCTCAACTATGAGAGACAAAATGTGGAAACAAATCCAGACAATCACATTGTCTGATTTTTGAAAGAATTTATTTGCAAATTATGGCGGAAAATAAGTATTTGGTCAAAATCAAAAGTTCATCTCAATACTTTGTTATATATCCTTTGTTGGCAATGACGGAGGTCAAACGTTTTCTGTAAGTCTTCACAAGGTTGTCACACACTGTTGCTGGTATGTTGGCCCATTCCTCCATGCAGATCTCCTCTAGAGCAGTGATGTTTTGGGGCTGTCGCTGGGCAACACGGACTTCCAACTCCCTCCAAAGGTTTTCTGTGAGGTTGAGATCTGGAGACTGGCTAGGCCACTCCAGGACCTTGAAATGCTTCTTACGAAGCCACTCCTTCGTTGCCCAGGCGGTGTGTTTGGGATTATTGTCATGCTGAAAGACCCAGCCACGTTTCATCTTCAATGCCCTTGCTGATGGGAGGAGGTTTGCTCTCAAAATCTCACGATACATGGCTCCATTCATTCTTTCATGTACACGGATCAGTCGTCCTGTTCCCTTTGCAGAGAAACAGCCCCAAAGCATGATGTTGCCACCCCCATGCTTCACAGTAGGTATGGTATTCTTTGGTTGCAACTCAGCATTCTCTCTCCTCCAAACATGACGAGTTGTGTTTCTACCAAACAGTTCTACTTTGGTTTTATCTGACCATATGACATTCTCCCAATCCTCTTCTGGATCATCCAAATGCTCTCTAGCAAACCTCAGACAGGCCCCGACATGTACTGGCTTAAGCAGGGGGACACGTCTGGCACTGCAGGATCTGAGTCCCTGGCGGCGTAGTGTGTTACTGATGGTAGCCTTTGTTACGTTGGTCCCAGCTCTCTGCAGGTCATTCACTAGGTCCCCCGTGTGGTTCTGGGATTTTTGCTCACCGTTCTTGTGATCATTTTGACCCCACGGGGTGAGATCTTGCGTGGAGCCCCAGATCGAGGGAGATTATCAGTGGTCTTGTATGTCTTCCATTTTCTAATTATTGCTCCCACAGTTGATTTCTTCACACCAAGCTGCTTGCCTATTGCAGATTCAGTCTTCCCAGCCTGGTGCAGGTCTACAATTTTGTTTCTGGTGTCCTTCGACAGCTCTTTGGTCTTCACCATAGTGGAGTTTGGAGTGTGACTGTCTGAGGTTGTGGACAGGTGTCTTTTATACTGATAACAAGTTCAAACAGGTGCCATTAATACAGGTAATGAGTGGAGGACAGAGGAGCCTCTTAAAGAAGAAGATACAGGTCTGTGAGAGCCAGAAATCTTGATTGTTTGTAGGAGACCAAATACTTATTGTCCACCATAATTTGCAAATAAATTCTTTCAAAAATCAGACAATGTGATTGTCTGGATTTGTTTCCACATTTTGTCTCTCATAGCTGAGGTATACCTATGATGACAATTACAGGCCTCTCTCATCTTTTTAAGTGGGAGAACTTGCACAATTGGTGGCTGACTAAATACTTTTTTGCCCCACTGTATGTGGTTACAGGTTGAAAAAAGACACCATCCAGTCCATCTAGTTCAGGGGTCTCCAAACTTTCTAAACAAAGGGCCAGTTTACTATCCTTCAGAGTTTAGGGGGGCTGGACTGCGGCTAGTGGGAGTAGAAAATGCCTCGGCGTCAGTGCCCCATTGTTGGTATCAGTGGAAGGAATAGTGACCCATTGTTGGTATCAGTGGAAGGTATAGTGACCCATTGTTGGTATCAGTGGAAGGAATAGTGACCCATTGTTGGTATCAGTGAAAGGAATAGTGACCCATTGTTGGTATCAGTGGAAGGTATAGTGACCCATTGTTGGTATCAGTGGAAGGTATAGTGACCCATTGTTGGTATCAGTGGACAGAATAGCACCCCATCATTGGTATCTGTGGGAGGAATAGTGCTCCACCATTGGTGTTAATGGGAAGAATGGTGCCCCATCATTAGTGTCAGTTGTTGATAGACTAGTGCTCCAAGGGCTGGATAGAGGCAAGCAAAGGGCCACATCTGGCCCCAGGGCCGCAGTTTTGAGACCACTAAACTAGTTCAACCAATAGAAAAAAAGATGCATTTCACCAAAATAGAGAAAAGTCACGGAAATCTCCCAATTTTTGCCGAAATGAAAACTCCAAATGTCTCTCAACCATCAATGGATCTTCTACGGCGTTGACTTCCCTCTGTCGGTCTCTGTCCTTCATCCTTTGCTCTTTCGTGCCTCCTGATTCTCAAGACTCATAACTTACGATGTACCGGGAGGGAGAGATCGGCGTGGTGCCGTCTGGCAGTCTCTCCATGTCCAGCCATGAATAATAGATGGCTTCCATCACACAGTCTGCTTACACGGAGCTGCCAGCCATCCTTCACACGGGCTGTCACAATGTTATTATATTACAATGGCCGAGTCAGCAGTCCGCGGGCCCTGCGTAGGTTAATGCCTGCGTCGCCTTTTTCTTCCTCCGATATTTATATATAGTGGCAGAAAGCTAAAGTCAGATTATCCTCCTTGCCAGCAGGTGTGACATCTGCCACCGACACGGCTCCGTATATATCTCACACGGGCAACTTTCAGCCCTGCGGACGTTGAAATGTTTCATAAACCCAATTTCCTGGCTGGTATAACAAAAAATATGGACATGGGCGTCAGAAGTCTGGCTGGATGGGTTTTTGTTTCCTGGGCCAACGCTAATAAGATATGTTGGGCTGGTAGCCCTGAGTGGAGATATTCTACTATTTAGACATCGATCAAAGCAGTACATGCAGTGAGTGACACATGCTGGGTGTTATAGGTACCCGCCACCCAATCATAGACCACAACGTCTGGCATAGGGAAGTCCTTTAGAACCAATATCCTTTGCAGATGAGATGTCATGTAACCAAATGCCAAAACCTCATAGAAAGCTGATGGTGGAAGATGTGATACTATGAAAGGGTTAGATGGTTGTGTTTCCCCCGGGACTAGTTGGTTGTGTTAGTGTTTGCCTTCTAAGGCTAATTGCTTGTGTCTGTGTTTGCCTCCCCCAGGAGTGTTCGATTGTGCTTGTGTTCATCACCCTATGGCTAATTGTCATTGCGTGCGCCTGAGGGTTAGTGGGTTGTGCTTGCCTTTTCACCTTCCTCAGAGCTAGTTGGTGCTTGCCCCCCAGGGCTGGTTGTCTGTGTTTGCATTGATCCCCAGAATTGGTTGGCTGTGTTTGCATTTTGCCAGTCTCATTGGTTGTGTTTTTATTTGCCCTCCAGGTTTAATTGCTAGTGTTTGCCTATTCAGGGCTCCTTGGTTGTGTTTGGCATTTGCCCCCCCCCGGGCTATTGGGGAGTGTTGGTGTTTGCCCCCAAGGGCCTATTGGTTTTGTGTTTGATTTTGCCCCCAGGGCTATTTGGTTGTGCTGGCCTACCGAGAATAATTGGCTGTGTTAGACCCTCAGAGCTAGTTGGTTGTGTTTGCGTTTTCCATCAAGGTCTGGTTGGTTGTGTTTGCGCCTGAGGGCTAGTTGGTTGTGCTTGCCATTCACCTTCCCCAGAGCTAGTTGATTGTGTTTGCCACCCAGGGCTGGTTGGCTGTGTTTGCATTTGCCCCCCCCCCCCCAGACTCATTTGTTGTGTTTTTATTTGCCTTCCAGGGTTAATTGTTTTTGTCTGCCCCCCCCCCCCCGGGCTAGTTCGATGTGTTTGCCACCCAGGGCTGGTTGACTGTGTCTACATTTGCCCCTGGGGCTAATGAGTTGTGATGGTGTTTGTCCCCCAAGGACTAGGCTAGTTAATTGCGTTTGTGTTTGCCCCCCAGAACTGGTTGATTGTGATTGCTCCCCAGGGCTAGTTGGCTGCGTTTGCTTCCCCAGGCTAGGTGGTGCTTTGTGTTTTCCACCAAGGTCTGGTTGGTTCTGTTTGTTGTGTATGTGTGCCCCCCCCCCCCCCCCCGGGATGGTAGACTGTGTTTGCCCCCCAAAGTCTGATTTGTTGTGCTTGCGTGTGCCCACAGGGCTAATTGCCCCCCCCCCCAGGGCTTGTTGGTTGTGTTTGCGGTTGCCTCCCGGGGCTAATGAGTTTGTTGTTTGGGCCCCCAAGCTCTAGTTGGTTGTGTTTGACCCCACAGGTTGTGTTTGCCTCCTAGGCAAATTGGCTGTGTGTGCCCCAAAGAGCTAGTTGGTGGTGTTTGTGTTTTCTCTTCCCCAGAGCTAGTTTGTGTTCGCCCCCAGGGCTGGTTGGCTTGGTTTGCATTAACCCCCCAGAGTTGGTTGGTTGTGGGGTTTTTTTGCCCTCCAGGGTAATTGCTTGTGTTTGCCCATCCAGGGCTCCTTGGTCGTGTTTGCATTTGCCCCCCAGGCTAATGGGTTGTGTTGGTGCCCCCCCCCCCCCCAAGGGCCTGTTGGTTGTGTTTGTATTTGCCCCCAGGACTATTTGGTTGTGCTTGCCTCCTGAGGATAATTGGCTCTGTTAGCCCCTCAGGGCTAGTTGGTTGCGTTTGTGTATTCCACCAAGGTCTGGTTGGTTGTGTTTGTGTGTGCCACCACGCTCTGGTTGGTTGTATTTGGGTGTGCCCCCAAGGTCTGGTTGGATGTGTTTGTGTTTGCCTCCCAGGGCTAGTTGGTTGTGCTTGCCTTTCACCTTCCCCAGAGCTAGTCGATTGCGTTTGCCCCTCAGAGGCTGGTTGGCTATATTTGTATTTCCCCCCCCCCCAGGGCTGATTGGTTGTGTTTGCCACCCAGGGCTGGTTGGTTGTGTCTGCATGTACTCTGGTGCTAATGAGTTGTGTTGGTGTTTGGCCCCAAGGGAAATTGGTTGGCTGTGTGCCCCCCCCCCCCCCCCCAGGGCTAAGTGGTGGTGTTCGTGTTTTCCACCAAGGGCTGGTTGGTTGTGTTTGTGTATGCCCCCAAGGTCTGGATGGTTGTGTTGGTTGTGTTTGTGTATGCCCCCAAGGTCTGGATGGTTGTGCTGGTTGTGTTTGTGTGTGCCCCCCCCCCCCCATGGATAATTGGTTGTGTTTTCCCTCAGGCCAACGGTTTCCAGTCCTCTTTGGGAATTCATTTGTATTTTTACCAAACTTTATAAGCTGACCCCCCACTCCAAGGTTCCTCACATCTCATGAGTTCTACACCAACAATTTCCAGGGTACAAGGTATAAGTGGGACTCTACTTTTGCATCCCAACACAGCTCAGCTCGACCTCATGTATTGCAGCACAAAATGACATAAAATGCCACGTTTGACCTACTTTGGTGAAAACGACGGCTGAAGGTTATTTCTGGTGGGCTCTCAAGGTAACTGCACTTTCCTCTTTGACATATCCAACAAACCTACATTAACTCTGACAGCGAAAGGGTGGCCCCGAAAGTTCTATTTTTAATACCTCACGTTGGCTCGCCGCCCCTTCTGTCTGCAGCTGATAAACAGAAATATCCTCGGGAGCCCAGCCGGGGCCCTCTACCTCCCTCCATCATACGGTGCCCCCACCGGCCAGAGCCCTCTGTCAGGGTTGTAAACAGTGCAGTCAAAACACAGACAATGGGCGGAATCGAATGAAATGTTTTCACTCTCGCCAGGGCGTCGATGCCTGCGCCGCTGTTTGTAAATACGGTGCGAGTAAAAAAAAAAAATAAAGGTAGAAAATAGCAAGGACAAAAATATCCCGCTAACGCGGTAACATTTCCTGCCAACAGATGGAAGTCCTGTTGACAGCACATCTTGTTTGTGCCACGGGGGCCTACTAAAGCGTGACCCCGCCTTCTAAAAATATTTTAATGGAGGTGAAATAAAAAAAACTTTATTACCTTAATTGTATTGCTTTACTTGTACAGGCTCTTGAAGTATCCATTCCGCAAAATTGAAAATGTACTAATCCATCGTTACTCTGAGCTTTGGTCAGTGATTCGTGGGTTTGGCCAATAAAAGAGAGGGGGGCAGGTAATAGCGGGGGGGGGGCTGAGGTTACCATTGGTAAAGGATAAAGGAAGGCCCCAATTCACACTCTTGAACGTACGCAAACTTGAGCGTTTTTGGACTTATGCATGCAGCTGAACACTTGAAAAAGCTGCTTAAAGTGTTACTAAACCCAGGAGCCTGCATTCACTATATCTGGTCTCCCCAGGAGCCTGCATTCACTATATCTGGTCTCCCCAGGAGCCTGCATTCACTATATCTGGTCTCCCCAGGACTCTGCATTCACTATATCTGGTCTCCCCAGGAGCCTGCATTCACTATATCTGGTCTCCCCAGGACTCTGCATTCACTATATCTGGTCTCCCCAGGAGCCTGCATTCACTATATCTGGTCTCCCCAGGACTCTGCACTCACTATATCTGGTCTCCCCAGGAGCCTGCATTCACTATATCTGGTCTCCCCAGGAGCCTGCATTCACTATATCTGGTCTCCCCAGGAGCCTGCATTCACTATATCTGGTCTCCCCAGGAGCCTGCATTCACTATATCTGGTCTCCCCAGGACTCTGCATTTACTATATCTGGTCTCCCCAGAAGCCTGCATTCACTATATCTGGTCTCCCCAGGACTCTGCATTCACTATATCTGCTCTCCCCAGGACCCTGCATTCACTATATCTGATCTCCCACAGTACACAGAACATGGAAATGCAATTATTTTAGTAAATATAAACTGCTAAATACCTTTTCTCATCAGCAGTATATAGCAGTCTTGTGACTTCTATCAGTGTCTGGTTAAAGCTTGTAGGAGGAGTTTTCTGACTGTCCTATGAGGCTGCAGGACCCCTGACCCTCTGTCTGGACAGTGCTGATTGGCCCTGTGCTGATCACATGCACCATCCCAAGAAAAAAAAAAGAAACTCTCTAGCAATACACGCCAAACGGAGCATGTGCAGAGTGCCCCCAAGTACTATCAGCAGATGGATTGGGGACAGTGGAAGAAGGGGAGGGTCAGAGAAGACAGGCTCAAACAGCCTTATTACACAGTGTAAAGGATTAACCCTTTAGGTTCCACAGTGAGTATAACAAGCATGCTTTACTGCATCTACAGACTGATTTTACTGTTGTGGGTTTAGTAACACTTTAAACTGCCTAAAAAAATGGAGAAAAAGATGTGTATTGCACACGCGTTTACGAGCACTAGCGCATATGCATGTTAATGCACGTTTTGAATGTTTGCTCAGCTACCCTGCATGCCCTTTCTACTGGCAGAAGAAAAGCTGCTTAGTTCGGTTCATTGTTAATGGCACTCTTAGAAATCACGTGAAGCTCAACACCTAAAAAAAAAAGCTACATGAGCTACTTTGGAGCATTTAACACGCATAGGGGCAGCACCATTGAAATGAATGGGCTGCCCTATGCCTGCATCACAAAACGCACACAAAATTGCGTGTTCACAAAACGCTCAGGTGTGAATGGGTCCTCAGCTGGCAGTAATGAAAGGGTCATAAAGCCTCCTTTTTTTTTAAGAAGTCATGTTGGGCGACTTTGGTTAAATATCAGGGGGCTAAACAGACCCCTGATGTCTCACTTTTGGCTCGGGCAGCATGGGGATTAGGGTGTGCCCAGGCACATCCGGCACACCCTGTGCGCACACCTATGTGAATGTGTATCGTTTTTCAGAGGCGCTGTAATTTAGCAGCAGGACTAAGCTTAGCCTTACCTAGTCATGGATGAATCTCTCTGGCAACAAAAGGCGTTTTGCCGGTCTGCTGATTTTTTTTATTTTTGCAGATCTCTCGCCATGGCTGGCAATGCCCCCAGTGCGGGCTGAGAGGGCAGGCGGCTGATGGAGTGGCGTTCATTTCACGTTGATTAATAGAGTCAGGGCAATTCTCTGAGGACCATTTATTCAGACTCAAGGTTAGGTACTGAGTAGAGTCGGTGGCGGGAAGCCCAAGTAGTCCCCAGAGCCCGGCCCTTATGGCCGGGGGGCTGAATTGGCAACTGATTACATTTAAAGTACAGTTGGAGATCCGGCACTCACCACGGAAAAGAGATTGTGGATTCGGTCAAAATTGACTTGTTTTCTTCCGTGTTCATTATCTTTATGATGTTCATTGTACGAATTATCCTGTTTTCAAGCCGTAGCCAAAACATTTGAGCCTACTGCTGCCTACGTAGCGCATATTATTGGAGGCAAGGCTGGACTGGGACAAAAATTTGGCCCTGGAATTCATCCAGACAGGCCCACTTTAATTTTGAGTGTCCCCAACAGCGTCCCCCTTACATCAGAGTGTCCCCATTAACACCCCCTTAAATCAGAGTGTCCCCATCAGCACCCCCTTACATCAGAGTGTCCCCAACAGCGTCCCCCTTTACATCAGAGTGTCCCCAACAGCGTCCCCCTTACATCAGAGTGTCCCCATCAGCACCCCCTTACATTAGAGTGTCCCCATCAGCACCCCCTTAAATCAGAGTGTCCCCAACAGCAGCCCCCTACATTAGAGTGCCCCCATCAGCACCCCCTTACATCAGTGTCCCGTTTAGCACCCCCTTAAATCAGAGTGTCCCCAACAGCAGCCCCTTACATCAGAGTGTCCCCATCACCACCCCCTTAAATCAGAATCTCCCCATCAGCACCCCCTTACATTAGAATGTCCCCATCAGCACCCCCTTAAATCAGAGTGTCCCCATCAGCAGCCTCTTACATCAGAGTCTCCCCATCAGCAGCCCCCTACATTAGAGTGTCCCCATCAGCACCCCCTTACATCAGTGTCCCGATCAGCACCCCCTTACATCAGAGTGTCCCCATCAGCACCCCTTACATCAGAGCGTCCCCATCAGCAGCCCCCTTACATTAGAGTGTCCCTATCAGCACCCCCTTACATCAGTGTCCCCATCAGCCCCCCCTTACATCAGAGTGTCCCCATCAGCACCATCTTACATCAGAGTGGTCCCATCAGCGCCCCCTTACATCATAATGTCCCCATCAGCACCCCCTTATATCAGAGTGTCCCCATCAGCAACCCCTTACATCAGAGTGTCCCCATGAGCACCCCTTTACATCAGAGTGTCCCCATCAGCACCCCCTGACATCAGAGTGTCCCCATCACACCCCCTTACATCAGAGTGGTCCCATCAGCACCCCCTTACATCAGAGTGGTCCCATCAGCACCCCCTTACATCAGAGTGTCCCTCATCAGCACCCCCTTACATCAGCGTGTCCCCATCAGCAGCCCCCTTACATCAGAGTGTCCCCATCAGCACCATCTTACATCAGAATGTCCCCATCAGCACCCCCTTACATCAGAGTGTCCCCATCAGCACCCCTTACATCAGAATGTCCCCATCAGCAGCCCCCTTACATTAGAGTGTCCCCATCAGCACCCCTTACATCAGAGTGTCCCCATCAGCACCCCCTTATATCAGAGTGGTCCCATCAGCACGCCCTTACATCAGAGTGTCCCCGTCGAGGATCGGGGCCACTCTGTGCAAAACGAGCTGCACTGTGGAGGTAAGTATGACATATTTGTTATTTTAAATTTAAAAGAAACAAGCCTTTACAACCACTTTAAGAATGAAGACAGGAGCGATCAGTACAGATCACTCACTGTGTTCATTCAGAAAAGGAAGGGGCTGGTTAATTAAATATTTACCAGCCCCTTCCACGCTCCCTAGTGGAGAGGAGTGAAGCTGGCAGCACTGCGGGGGGGGGGGGGAGACAGAAAGCAGGGGAAATCGGCACCGCACAGGGTGATTAGGGTGTGCCCAGGCACACCCGACACACTCTGTGCGCACGCCTATGATGATGTCTGAACAAAGATGGCAGCGTGCTTCTGGAGAGAAAAGCAGATGAAGGGCATTGTCAGGGGGAGTACTGGGATCTCTGTAATAAGTTCCTGGAAGGGTTAATCTTACAGAATACTGAGCATGGATGTAACATGAAGAACATACCTGAGGATGGGTCCAATTTAATTGGTAGATAAGTCTGGTATGATGTTAGAGTGAAAGCTTCTTTGGGGAGAGGGATTGATATGACTGTTTTGTTGTATATTCTGTAATTGCAATTTTTTATTGAGTTGCTAGTTTTGTTATATTTCATCTGTCTCTGCCCTTTGACCTCTATGGTGAAAAGGCAATTCCTATAACATTGCGGCTCCCCCCATATAAGAGTGTCTCTAATTGTCTCTGCTGACCCACATAATTGCTTCATCTATAGACCACTAAATGCCGCCGTGTCCTCCAGCCAAATCCATTACTTACTAATTCTATCACTGCCCTGGGGGGAGGGGGGAAGGGGGGGGGCGCACAGGAAACATCTTACCATTAAAGCCGTATTAAACCAACATCCAAAAATGTCATATATTGCACCTTACCAATCACTGAAATCAGACACTGGTAAACATTGTAGCCATTCGTACAGTATATTTCATTTCTGTTTATTCTTCTATTTGAAGTTGGTAGAGAACATTTTAGGCAGGACAATCAGCTAACACCCAATACCTTCCTCTTCTACAGTTTAGTTCCTGTCTAACCTGGGAAGAATACCCCCCTCTCAGATATCTAAAAAGATTATCAATTTCAGTGGTTACCTGTGTGAGACGTAGAAATGTCTAATTTCTCAAGGAACTCCTAGCAACCTGTGGAGGAACCCTAGTTGAGAAATGCTTATTTAGAGGATGGATTAAAGGTTTACTGTAGTAGGACACTTTTTTGTAAAGGTCTTTACATTGGGCAAAAAAGGACGACTTAAAAGGAAAGAACAGAGGGATTTGGTTCCAGAAGATGGACAGTCCATTCTAATGAGGGTCAGTTGGGAGCTATGGAAGTATGTGTGCTCCTAGTAGGCTTTTGTTGGGAGCACAGGCCCAAAACATTTGTTGACCGTTCCTTTCCAACAACAAAAAATATACACTGGTGATATCTCATTTCTTTGATAGACAACATTTTAGGCAGAATGTCAAGTTTACACCCAATACCTTGCTTCTAGAGTTTCCATCCTGTCAAACCTGGGAAGAATCCTCATTTACAGGTATCTTAAAAAATATAATTGGTGCCATTGGTGCTTATCCGAGTTGAGAAAGGCTAATTTTGAGGTTGGTTTAAAGGTTTACTGCAGAACACTTTTTTTCTATAGTGGTCTATACTTCAGAACAAAACGAGGCACAACCGAGAAGGAAATTGGGACATAAGGAGTTGGTTTCAGAAGAGAGACAGTCCATCCAAATAATGGACAGTAGGAAGCTATGGGAGTATGTATGCTCTTAGTAGACTTTTGTTGAGCGCATAGGCCCAAAAATTGTGTAGACCATTACTTTCCAACAACAAAAGCAGGCACTAGTAAAACATTGTAGCCATTCATACCGTATATTGCATATCGGTTTATTTTTCTATATGAAGTTGGTAAAGACTATTTCAAGCAGAACATCAAGAATATGCCTGGGTGAGGAACAGCCAAACTCTGCCACTAAGGTGAGATTGTGAAAAGACAGTTTCATGTCACAGGTCATACACCATGTCAAGACTGAGCACAGCAACAAGACACAAGGTAGTTGTACTGCATCAGCAAGGTCTCTCCCAGGCAAAGATTTCAAAGCAGACCAGGGTTTCAAGATGTGGTGTTCAAGCTCTTTTGAAGAAGCACAAAGTAACGGGCAACATTGAGGACAGTAGATGCGGTGGTTGGCCAAGGAACTGGTACCTTCCTCTCCTAGAGGTTACATGGATGCTGTCAGTTGACCTCCTTTCAAACCTGGGGAGAACCCCTTCTTACAGACATCTAAAATGATCATCAAGTTTGGTGGATACTTATCTGAGAGGCAGAAATTCCTGATTGCTCCAGGAAGCCCTAGCAACCTCTGAAGGAACCCTAGGGTTCCACAGAACTCTGAATAGGAAAGGTTGATTTACAGGATGGAATAAAGGTTCAAAGTACTGTAGTTTACCGCTTTTTTATAGAGGTCTATACATCTGACCAAGAAGAGAGACACCTGAGAAGGAAAGAGGGACATTGAGATTTAGTTCCAAAAGAGGGACAATTGCTTTGAATGAGGAACTTTGGGAACATGCGTATTTCTAGTAGGCTTTTGTTGTGGGCACAGGCCCCCCAAAAAAAGTGTGTACCATTACTTTACAATAGCAAAAAGAAGACACAAAAAACATTGTAGCCATTCATACAGTATATCCAACTTCTGTTTATTTTTCTATATGAAGTTGATAGAGAATATTTCAGGCAGAACATCTAGCTGACACCCAATGCCTTCCGCTTGTCGAGTTTACGCTGTCAGTTGACGTCCCGTCGAACTTGTATAGATTGTGCCACTTCCTGCCTGCTGTGCCAAGCGGGGTGGGGTGAGAGTCATATGACCCACCAGGCAATGGCAGCTGTGTACGAGGACATATTAATCAAAGGATTATCTTACATGTATACAAGTGGTGGAAGTGGGGCCTCCCCGAGAACTTGGCACACAGCATGGTGGGGATATGAGGACGTGCCGAGCGCCCAGTGTGCATTATTACCCCGAAGTGATGCCAGTCTCACTGAGGTCACTTCTGGTTGAGAACTGTCAGAGGAGGGAAGGGCAGTCACCAAGACACTGGTAAATGAGCTTGCCGGTTTACAGTAGTAGAGCATTAGAGCAGGAAAAGCGTTACCGTAAGAATTACTCTAATTACCGAGGAGGATACAACTATTAAGGGAGCTCTCATCCTCAGGCCGGTGCAGTGCAGAAGCTGGAATTTTCCCACACTAGAAAAGAATAGTACATTTGTTGCCCATTTAAAGGGTGAAATGCATTTCTTTACAGATACTGATTAGAGTTTCAAGCTGAACTCATTGCAAGGGTTGAATGCTTAGTATTTCTAGGGGTATCAGAAGAGGCTGTATTACTTACCATTCTACATACCCTGGGGAGAGTCTGTCCAGGAGATTACATTGACATACAGGAGGGTACATGGAGACACAGGTGTCATGGAGGCACACTGGGTGCACAGAGTCACTTGATGACACAGGACATACTGGGATGCACTAACAGACATAGGGATGCATAGAGCACATGAGTCACAGGATGACACAGGATACTCAGGGTGCTCTGGGGTCACGGGGTGGCACAGGATGCTCTGGAGTCAATGGGGTCATGGAGTGACACAGGATGTTCTGGAGTCACTGGGGTCACGGGGTGGCACAGGATGTTCTGGAGCCACTAGGTGACACAGGAAGCTCTGGAGTCACTGGGGTCACGGGGTGACACAGGATGCTCTGGAATCACTGGGGTCACGGGGTGACACAGGTTGTTCTGGAGTCACTGGGGTCATGGGGTGACACAGGATGTTCTGGAGTCACGGGGTGACACAGGAAGTTCTGGAGTCACTGGGGTCACGTGGTGACTCAGGATGTTCTGGAGTCACTGGGGTCATGGGGTGACACAGGATGTTCTGGAGTCATGGGGTGACACAGGAAGCTTTGGAGTCACTGGGGTCACGGGGTGACACAGGATGTTCTGGAGTCACTGGGGTCATGGGGGGACACAGGATGTTCTGGAGTCATGTCGTGACACAGGAAACTTTGGAGTCACTGGGGTCACGGGGTGACACAGGATGTTCTGGAGTCACTGGGGTCATGGGGGGACACAGGATGTTCTGGGGTCATGGGGTGACACTTGATGTTCTGGGGTCATGGGGTGACACAGGATGCTGAACGTGCTTTGAAGTCACGGAAGCAATGGGGTGACACAGGATACTCTACGCCAGGGGTCTCCAAACTTTCTAAACAAAGGGCCAGTTTACTGTCCTCCAGGCTTTAGAGGGGGGACCAGAATGTGGCCATTGTGAGTAGAAATTGTCCTGGCGTCAGTGGGAATAAACAATCCATCTTTGGTATTGGGGGAGGAATGGTGCCCCATCGCTGGTGTCAGTGGGAGAAATAGTGCCCCATTATTGGTTTCAATGGGAGGAATAGTGCCCCATTGTAGGTGTCAGTGGGAGGAATAGTGCCCTATCGATGGTCTCAGTGGGACAAATAGTGCCCCATTATTGGTGTCAGTGGGAGCAATAGTACCCCATTGTAGCCGTCAATGGGAGAAATAGTGCTTCATCGTTGATGTGAGTAGCAGGAATTATGCCCCATTGTTGGTGTTAGTGGAATAGTGTCCCAATGTTGATGTCAGTGGGAGCAATAGTGTCTTTTATCAGTGGATGGAGAAGTGCCCCAAGGGCCGGATAAAGGCAAGCAAAGGGCCTCATTTGGTCCCCAGGCCACAGTTTGGAGGCCACTGCTCTAGACTCATGGGGTGACACAGGATGCTCAAGGTACTTTGGAGTCACAGGGTCGTAAGGTGACACAGGATGCTCTGGAATCACTGGGGTCGTGGGGTGACACAGAATGCTCAAGGTGCTCAGAAGTCACTGGGGTTATGGGATGACACAGAATTGTCAGGGTGTTCTAGAGTCACTGGGGTCTAGGGGGCGACACAGGCTTCTAAGGGTGCTCTGGAGCCATTGAGGTCAACTTTCAGAAGTTCAGAACTAGCATGCAGCCAGTGAAGTCAGAGGAAAGCAACAACTCCTGGTCTCTAACTCGGCTGTCTCCTTCTCCTATGCTCAACTCCGGGACTTCCCCAGAACCTCTCTCACCCCCTGGAACTCTCTACCCCAATCTGTCCTTTCTCCTACTCGCCACCTTTAGGCAATCCCTGAAAACTCATCTCTTTAGGGAAGCCCATCTCACCTCCACCTACCAAACCGAACTATAATTCTTCGCTATGTTAACTGTGAGGGATCAGCTCATCCCTCACAGTTAATACCCTTTTCTACCACTTGCCCCACCCTATTAGATTGTAAGCTCTTATGAGCAGGGCCCTCCTACTCCTCTTATATTTTATTGTATTGTAAATGTACTGTCTCCCTTTAGATTGTAAAGTGCTGCGCACACTGATGGCGCTAACATAATTCTATATTATAATAACTCCTGATCTGCATACTTCTTCTCTGCTCCGAAAGCCCTGAAGCAATTGGATAAGCATGAGCAGGGCCAAGGCAAGGGGTGGGCAGGAGGGGCGGCTGCCCCCGGCAATGTGGTGGGGGGGGGGAGAAGGGATTTGTGTTGAGAGGGGGAATTTGGGGGCGGCAGAGGGGTAAGTATTGTTCATACAAAAAAAATGTTGGATTATAGGGTTGTGTTGTCCCTGATCTACAAAAACAAAATATTTTGTACTGACTTCCTCCACTCATGGCCGCCCTATATTTACATTATTTGTTCCCTTTTTTTTTTTTTTTATCCGCCATAAAATGTAGATTTACAGTTTACATCAAAGAAGGAAATGAAATTTGCGGTCCATATGAGAAGCCGTATAATCTGTCACTTTCCCAATAACAGACAGTGTACTCTGTGACTGCGCCATAAATCTCAGGAATTACATTTGCTGCATTTCGCTCAGAGTTTTTGGAATTCTTTATAAGAACGTGTTGATTTTCCTGAGACCTGCTGCATGCTGTTACCTAAAGAAGAACTGCGGCACAACCCCCCCCCCCCCATTTTTATTTTATTTTGCCCCCCTTACCTGATGGTGGTATCTGAACATTTCAGATACTCACCCATCCAGTGGATCCAGCGTTGACCCACTGAGATTATCTCCTGCCCGGGCCACAGCTCCGCCCCGTGAGGCCATGTTCTCTCTGACGTCATCAAGAGGCTCGCCGGCTCTTCCCGTGTTCAGCAGGTGGGGATTTTGATCATGCACCGATAGGCTCGCCCCCCTCCTCCTGTTCATCAATGAAAGCCTATGGTCTCCTGGGGTATGTGACGTACATATCCCAGGAGGCCATAGGTGTTCAAAGCCTACTGCATTAACCCAAAAGCCCAAACAGTGCTCTGTGCTGAGTGGCTTCCTGTTCATTCACATACCAAAGCATAGTAAACGCCAACAAGGTGGGGGGAGCCCAAGCAGTAGGGGGAATTGGCACCACACCTGGCACCCCCTCTGCGCAACGGGTAGTTAATGATGTGTAAGGGGGGAGGCAGGGCAGACATAAAATTAAAATAAAAGGCCTGAACAAAGGAAAAAAAAAGATGATGTCCTATTAAAGCAGAGGAAAGGAGGGGAGGGTGGAGAGGTGGGATCATTGCCCAGACGGTGAAGGTCCGCTTTAAAATTGTGTGGGTACTTAGAACATAAACGTTTAATCAGTTTAGATTTTGCTTCCTCCGCTCAATAACATGCTCATGATTTATTTTTATTTTTTTAAATAAAACCTTTACAATTTTGTTACATTCCATATTTTAGATCCAGTGATGTCATAGTTGGGTCTCTCTGCTTCTGTAGGCATTTCAGGCAGACCATGCAAGCAGTGGGCTGGCCCTTGGGAAGAGTTATGCAAATATAACAAAGCCTTGATGGGTGGATGCCAGTGTGGAGGAGTGGGCATTCCTGGGTAGGCTGTATTTATATAGGTAACGCCCACATGCGATGCTGAGCCTCCATGATTGAAAGCACTGAAATCCAATGAATGCAAAGGGGGCCCCTTTCAATTAGTGGATTTCAGTTCTTTCAATTATGGAGGCCAGGGACAGTCAGGCTGTTAAGGAAAAGGATAGATCAGGAGTCGCCAAACTTTCTAAACAAAGCACCAGTTTACTGTCCTTCAGACTTTGGGGGGGGGGGCGGACTGTGGCCAGTGGGCGTTGACATTGTCTTGGCGTCCGTGGGAGTAAACAATGCATCTTTGGTATTAGGGGAGGAATAGTGCCCCATCATTAGTGTCCGTGGGAGTAATAGTGCCCCATCATTGGTATCAGTTGGAGGAATAGGGCCCTATTGTTGGTGTCAGTGACAGGAATATTGCCCCTTTGTTGGTGTCAGTGGGAGGAATATTTCCCCTTTGTTGGTGTCAGTGGAGGAATAGTGCCTCATCCTTGGTATCAGTGGAAGGAATATTGCCCCTTTGTTGGTATCAGTGGAAGGAATATTGGGAATATTGCCCCTTTGTTGGTGTCAGTGGAAGGAATATTGCCCCATTGTTGTCAGTGGAGGGAATAGTGCCTCATCTTTGGTATCAATGGGAGGAATAGTGCCCCCTCATTGGTGTCAGTGGAAGGAATAGTGCCCCATTGTTGGTGTCAGTGGGAGAAATATTGCCCCATTGTTGGTGTCAGTGGGAGGAATATTGCCCCATTGTTGGTGTCAGTGGGAGGAATATTGCCCCATTGTTGGTGTCAGTGGGAGGAATATTGCCCCATTGTTGGTGTCAGTGGGAGGAATAGTACCCCATCATTGGTGTCAATGGAAGGAATATTGCCCCTTTGTTGGTGTCAGTGGGAGGAATAATGCCCCATCATTGGTGTCACTGTCAGGAGTAGTGCCCCATCATTGGTGTCAGTGGGAGGAATTATGCCCCATTGTTACTGTCAGTGGGAGGAAAATCTCCCCAAGGGCTGGACAAAGGCAACCAAAGGACCAAATCTGTCCCCAAAGCCGTACTTTGGAGACCACTGGACTAGATGATGCTGAATGTCCTCTAGCCAGGAAACGAGACAGGCTCTACCCGGCATGCTGCAGCTTCTAATGCACATTGTGAGAAGCTCACAGTGTGCATTGAAATCAGAGTCATTTCAGTCCAGGAGAGGAGCCGCTACAACTGTGCAAGACTATAAGGAAGGTCAGAGGCCAGATTTAGGTATTTTGGATAGGAATAATGATACACTTGTGTGATTAGACAACCTAAAAACGATTGTGATTCTCTATTCTTCTTGTCTGCCTTAGAGAGACGGACCAACCAGAGCGCTGACGATCGTGGAGAATCTGCTGGCCTCAGAGAAAGAGTAAGTCTCGGAACGGAAGATGCAATACAAAGACACACAAATCACACTTCATTCCCATTATTCTATGATTCTTCTCAGAGCGGCTTAGAAGAATGGGGGTCATGGGCTTTTTTAGCCACGTTGGGGTGCGTTGGCAGATCCTTCTTTTGGAATGAGCTTCCTTGGCTCAATGCACTGCAGGCCTCCCTCACACTACACATAGTGAGAACTTGTGTACCCCACTGGTATTTTTTTTTTCCCGCAATTCTCATGCGGGAAAACGCTCGTCACGCATAGGGCAGCCCATTTCCTTGTCGCTCCAAAGAACCTTAGAGACCAAATGTTGTCCCTGAGCCAGGAACAGTTTTATACCTGTGTTTTGCCGGGATTCTCACGCGTTTTGTGGCGCGGCAGTCATGGCAAAATCGTGCCACATTTTGGGTGCCATCCAAGATGAATGGCACGCAAACGCACATTTTGCGTTTTACCGCGATTTGGAATTGCGGGCAGAATTGCGGCAATTCTGCCCGCAATACTAAAGCGCCCATATGTGAGCAGATCCTTAAGCGTTAAATACACATTAAGACATCACAAAAAAGCAAATGGGTCCTAAAGAAATCTGCAGTGTTTTTTTTTTTATTATTATTATATTTTTATATATTTTAATTATATATTTGTTGTATCATGAATACATGCTACAATGTATAGCATACTAATAATAATATGATATATATTAGTATAATATAATAATAATTATAAAAATAACATCTATTTACCCAGGCTTATAGCAACACCTGACAAATTCTTCTCTTCACTTCAAAGACCCCAAAAACTATTTGATAAGTACTGTAGAAATATTATTATTATTGTTTTAGTTGTGGTGGTTGATATTATTATTATTGTTGTTAATAATAATAATAACAACCACAACAATAATAATAGTAACAACAACCACAATAATAATAATAATACTAGTAAAAATAATAATAATAATAGTAATAGTAGTAACAACGACCACAATAATAATAATAATAATGCTGTTATTATTATTATTATTACAAGTATTATTATTGTGGTTGTTATTATTATGATTATTTGTATTATTATTAGTAGTAGTAGTAGTAGTAGTATTACTATTATTATTTTTACTAGTATTATTTTTATTACTAGTATTATTATTATTATTGTTGTTGTTATTATGATTATTTGTATTATGATTATTGGTATTATCATTATTACTATTATTATTTTTACTAGTATTGTTTTTATTACTAGTATTATTATTATTGTGGCTGTTGCTACTACGATTACTACGATTACTATTAGGCTCGGTTCACACTGAGATGACCTGTCATGGCGACTTAGCCACCTGACAAGTAGCGCTCCATTCAGTACAATGGAACCGTTCTATTCGGAGCGACTCAAGTCACTCCGACTTAGAAAAAGGTTCCTGTACCATTTGGGGGGCGACTTCAGAGCGACTTGCATTGACTTCTATTACAGAAGTAGTTTGCAAGCCGCGCTGTACGGGGCGGCTTCAGAGTCGGGCAACTTTGAAGCCGCCCCAGTGTTGACCAAGACTTTTTTTTAGGCCACTTTCACACTGGGGCATTTTTCAGGCACTTTTGGGCTAAAAATAGCTCCTGTAAAGCTCCTGAAAAACGCTTCCCTTGCAGCCCCAGTGTGAGAGCCCGAGCGCTTTCACACTGGGGTGGTGCGCTTGCAGGACGGGAAAAAAAAGTCCTGCAAGCAGCATCTTTGGGGGCGTTGCGGGAGCGGTGAATACACCGCTCCCGCAACGCCCCTGCCATTGAAACCAGCGGCGCTTGCGGGCGCTTTTAACCCTTTCTTCGGCCGCTAGTGGGGGTTACAAGCGTCCTGCTAGCGGCCGAAAAGCGCCGGTAAAGTTCTGCTAAAACTAGCGGCACTTTACGGCTGACGCCCCCCCCCGCCCCATTATTATTTTTACTAGTATTATTTTTATTACTAGTATTATTGTGGGTTATTATTATTATTATTACTACTATTTTTATTATTATTATCGTGGTTGTTATTATTATTATTACTAGTATTATTATTATTATTTGATTTAGATTTTATACAGATCATTACAAATTTCTATATTAGGTTATAATCTTCGAAATGTATAAATATTATAAATGACAAGAAAAGCAAATTGGAGGAGGCTTCTTTCTGATTGGCTGCTGTAGGCAGCACAGACACATTTAACAGGTTTCCTGTGTTTATCTTCTTCTAGCTGATTATTCATTTGTTTCTTTCCAGGTATGTGGAAATGCTGAGACACTTGCACACTGTAAGTAAACACAGATTCCCGTCATTGCACCCGGTAATTTGCGTTATAATATGTTGAATTTTAAAGAACTGTTTTACTGCTTTGCTTTTTTGGGACCTGCTGGAATTTTGGATTACTTACTGGACATATTGCTGGATAGCTGGCAGAAAGTAATAATGTGTACCGGCTCCACCTTGCCAGTCCATAAGAGTCTAGTAAAGAGTTTTGTGCTCGGCACACAGCAATGATATTTACTGAATACAGGAACAGCTAACCTTAAACAGTCTGCTGACGGGTTTTAGCCGCATATGGCCTACTGGTCTGCCATGTTTCGTTATAGGAAAAACTTAAAGTGGATGTAAGCCCACTCTCATCCTCTCTAAACTCCTGCCATAGGGGTTATCTATAAGGATATACACGCCTCCTGCATGTATCCTTACATGTCAAATGTCTCCCCCTCTGTCTGTTATGAGACCCGAAAAACTGCAAATTCTGTGGGTGGGTCTGTTGTCCTGATCTCGGTGGGTGGAGCTTGTGATGTCAGTAGACTCCCCGCCCACCTCTACACTCCCCTTGTCAATATGCATTTTCTCCTGTGTATTTCTTACACTGAACTTCTGCTATGATCTCTAACATCCAGTCAAAACCCAGAAAAGTCACCACATGACTTCAGCGTGCCCAATCATGCTGAGGTAGGGAGCAGCCAATCCTGGGAATGCTGGAGAAGAAAGGAGGAGGGGATCTGAAGTACACAGAATGTCTCTCTCAGGCTGGTGCATGAGATATGTAAATCACCCGTCACTCACAGCAAGGGGGAAGAACCGACTCCTATTTCTCTGTGTGTCAGTTTTTATCTCACTGAAAAAAGATAAGAGGATTGCTCAGAGCTGGATTAACTCTTTGTGGCAAGACTGGACACAGATGACAAATCCCATTGATTGAAAGCTCTGCATTGTTGGATGTCCACTGGTAAGCATTCATTTCTAGCCAAGACCAGAAAGCTGAGGGAAGATCTATAGATGGGGGTGTAGGGTGCATTCTGCTTACCCTGGTTCAGAGATCCTGCATGGATCATTTATGTAGACCTTCCAGTAGTAGTTCAAGTTTGCATTAAAAAGCCGCCTTTAAGCTCCAGTCCAGTGATTTTTGCCTAGGCTGTGATGATGTCATCAGTCTGCTGCAGGCAGGAAGAAGCATTTCATCTGTCTTCTCTTCCCCAGTGATCAGACTGCGACATTGTAACTATGTAGCAAGTCTCAAGGTGAGGCACCAGTATTTAGATTAGGTTCACATCTATGTGGGTGCAGGACTTCATGTAAATCGCAAGCATTCCCGCACCAACAGCAAAAACGCGCTGCTGACGCAGGGGTTGGTATCATTCATTCCTAAGGGCACCCCCACAATTTTGAAATCACAGCGCGTGGAAACGCATAGCACCATGCGGTTTTCATGCAGCTGAGATTTTCAGTGGCTTCCAAATAAATGGGCTGCTGTGCCTGCGCAATCTAGGCTTACATGATTGTGCCATCTCTGAGCTGGCATCTCAGTCTAGGAAGTAGATGCTTGAACAAGGGTGTGCCAGTGGCCTCGCTAGGGGGTGGCTTTTGGGGCTATAGCCCCGAATCTGGGGCCCATAGCCCCGAGTCTCTGTAGGGGTCCCCTAGGGGAGGCTCTCTGGGGACCCTGATGTAAGTGGAGGGATCTCTGGGGACCCTGATGCAAGGGGGAGGCTCTCTGGGGGCCCTGATTTTAACGGAGAGGCTCTCTGGAGACCCTGATTTAAGAGGGAGGCTCTCTGGGGGCCCTATTGTAAGGGGGGGCTCTCTGGGAAACCTGATGTAAGGAGGGGCTCTCTGGGAACCCTGATGCAAGGGGGAGGCTCTCTGGGGACTCTGATGTACGGAGGAGGCTCTCTGGGGACCCTGATTAAGGGGGGGGCTCTCTGGGGACCCTGATGTAAGGGGGGGTTCTCTGGAGACCCTGATGTAAGTGGGGGGCTCTCTGGGGATTTACACACACACGTATATTACTGTACAGTATATACATGTGTATGCCCACCCAAGCGTATAACTTTCTTTACTACGCTGCTATGGGCTCTAGCCCCAGATCTTTTGTAGACCTAGCAATGCCCCTGGATGGTGCTGTCCTCCTTTAAAGAAATTTGCACCACGCATGGCCGGCCTTTACACATTACTTTGGATGCATGCACTTAACATGAAGACAATACATCTGACACTCGGCCCACTTTAATCTATATCACACATCAGGGATGGCAGAAGGGAAGAGACCTCACACAGAGATGGAGCCCTTCTAATCTCAGTGAACTTTTGCATCTCCTCCATTCTTATCAGTTACACTGTCCAGGGAAGTGACACATAGGAATGGAAGTGATCACAGAGGGGACATGTTAATAATGCATGTTACAACCATAAAGTGCTTTAATGTGCTGAAAACTCAGAGTGCTAAAGATGCTGTCACATGCATTATTAAAGAGGCCGTTACACTGATTGCGGCCCAGGACGAGGTGTGATGAACCGCATCGAATGGACACACCGTCCACCGTCCAGTCCTGTGTGAAGATGCCGTATATTGTGTAAATGGCTGCGGAAAGATAAAGGCGATCTATGTGGGATGATGGGGGTCATGCTAAGAAGAGCAGCATATATCATCCTGTAGATTGGGATAAGAAGGATCAATGAGTCCTCATGAATATTGCCAAGTTATGGACTAACTTGACCTTTGAGTATGGGAGGCCTGATAAAGGCAAACAACACTCAGGATCATTGCTTATTGCTTGTGTTAGTAGGGATGGACAAGAACTTCAGACAGGGAGGGCTGAAATCTTGTTGTATGAGTGGGCCCGAGTTATGAGGAAGGGCAAAGGATCATGGTTGGGCAAAGGTCATAGTTGGTACCAGTGCGCCCTCATCAATGTTCTTCCCTGATGGTTCTCCAGGAGAGACACTATATGGGCAAATGTTTATAGACACCTGACCATCACACCTAAAAGGTTGTTGGACATCAAATTCATAATCATGGTCATTAATATGGAGTCCCCCCCATCATGGCCATTATTATGGAGTCCCACCTCAACATGGCCATTAATATGGAGCCCCCCCCCCCCCATCATGGTCATTAATATGGAGCCTCAACCCATCATGGCCATAAATATGGAGTCCCACCTCATTGTGGCAATTAATATGGTGTCCCACTCCATCATGGCCATTATTATGGAGTCCCACCCCACCATGGCCATCAATACGGAGTTCCAACTTATTGTGGACATTAATATAGAATCCCCTTCATCATGGCCATTAATATGGAGTCTCACTCCATGATAGCCAATAATATGGAGTCCCACCCCATCATGGCCATTAATATGGTGTTCCACCTTATTGTGGCCATTCATATGGAATCCCACCTTATTGTGGCCATTAATATAGAATCCCCTTCATCATGGCCATTAATATGGAGCCTCACTCCATGATGGCCATTAATATGGAGTCCCACCCTATCATGGCCATTAATATGGTGTCCCACCTTATTGTAGCCATTAATATGGAATCTCTTTCATCTCGGAGTTCCACCCCATCATGGCCATCAATATGGAGCTCCACTTTATCATGGCCATTAATGTGGAGTCACACCCTATTGTGGGCATTCATTTGGAATCCCCCCCCCCCAATCATGGCCATCGAAATGGAGTCCAACACCATCATGGCCATTTATATATAGTCCCACCCTATCATGGCCATTAATATGGAATCCCTCCATCATGGCCATTAATATGGAATCCTCCCCCAATCATGGTCATTAATATGGAGTCCCACTCCATCATGTCCCACCTTATCATGACCATTATTATGGAGTCCAACTCCATCATGGCCATTATTATGGAGTCTCACCTCATCATGGCCATTATTATGGAGACCCACCCTATCATTGCCGCTAATATGGAGACCCCCTCCCCCATCATGGCCATTAATATGGAGTTCTACCTCATCATGGCCATTAATATGGAGCCCCACCCCATGGTGGCCATTAATATGGAGCCCCACCCCATGGTGGCCATTAATATGGAGCCTCACCCCATGGTGGCCATTAATGTGGAGCCCCACCCCATGGTGGCCATTAATATGGAGCCACACCCCATGGTGGCCATTAATATGGAACCCCACCCCATTGTGGCCATTAATATGGAGTTCTACCTCATCATGGCCATTAATATGGAGCCCCACCCCATTGTGGCCATTAATATGGAGCCCCACCCCATTGTGGCCATTAATATGGAGCCCCACCCCATGGTGGCCATTAATATGGAGCCAAACAAGTTTTGAGGAGCACAATGGTGTAAAGTGCCTTTCTATGCTGTAGTATTAGAAGTACTCTTCACTAGGGACACCTGAACTCTATCATTTGGAGGGATTGTCACATATTGTTGGCCATATAGTTTATCTGCCCGTCTATGAGTACCCTTCCTCCTCTGTGATTTATATAATACACATGGGCTTCAGAAGGAGACAAGTGGCCAGTGTTACGCACATTATACAATCAGGCGTCCACTATTGTCAGCCTGTCCTGCGAAATGCCATGCAGCCATCGCTGGAGTGACTGTGGATAGGAAGTGGCTGCAAAGAGGCCACAGGAGATCAACAGCAATGAAATGCAGCAAAGGATTAAATAGGGTAAAACAAATATTTTACAAAAAAAAAAAAAAATAGATTCCAGTAAGGTGACAATGCTCTTTTCCTGGCACTAGTAGTGTTCCTGCTTTGTGACCATGGCACACAGGCTTCCAATGTTATACACGCAATACAGTTGTCACCAATATAGCTTTTTTTTTTGTTTGTTTCCATTGTCTGTCAAAATTCCCTTTTGTTAGTCAGGATTCTGCCTTCCTTTTGTGTTAGGCAATCCCACCAACTGCTATTTAATCTGTGGTATGTGAATTATGTGACCACACTGCCCACATGCTTTCTCATTATTATTTAAAATAGATTTAAATCCTAAATGAATAGCATTTCTTTTGGTCTGTGCAATAATCAGAATCCATTGCCTTTGACCACCAGAAGATTTCACCCCCCCCCCCTTCATGACCATTGGTTGTATTTAAACACCACTGGGTTTTTATTTTTTATTATATAAATGAAAAAAAAATACTGAGGATTAAAAAAAATATATATTTTCTAATATATATTATAAAACATATCCAATAAAATCAATATTCTTCATAACTTTAGGCCAAAATGCATTCTGCTACATGTCTTTGGTAAAAACCAAACTGCGTTTTTGTGAACACTAGTGTAGTTCTGATCGCGATCAAGATATTGATCTGTACAGACACTATACTAGTAATGGCAGAGATCAGCAAGTGTGGCGGGCAGCACTGGAGAGCCGGAGAGTGAGAGAGAGCAGAGAGATGACATCATCTCTCACCGCCCGCCCTGCATCACCACTGTTCTGCTCTCACTGTGCAGCTGTGGGCAGTAGAGAGATTACATTATCTCTCACTGCCCGCCCTCACTCTGGTGATTTTAATGAGGGGGGGCTCTCTGGTGACCCTGATGTAAGTGGGGGGCTCTCTGGGGACTCTGATGTAAGTGGGGGGCTCTCTGGGGACTCTGATGTAAGGATGGGCTCTCTGGTGACCCTGATGTAAGTGGGGGGCTCTCTGGGGACTTTGATGATGGGAGGCTCTCTGGGGACCCTTAAGTAAGGGGGCTCTCTGGGGACCCTGATGTAAGGGGGGCTCTCTGGGTCCCCTGATGTAAGTGGGGGATCTCTGGGGACCCTGATGTAAGGGGGGGCTCTCTGGGGACCCTGATGTAAGGGGGGGGGCTCTCTGGGAACCCTGATGTAAGGGGGGCTCTCTGGGGACCCTGATGTAAGGGGGGGGGCTCTCTGGGGACCCTGATGTAAGTGGGGGGCTCTCTGGGGACTCTGATGTAAGTGGGGGGCTCTCTGGGGACTCTGATGTAAGGATGGGCTCTCTGGTGACCCTGATGTAAGTGGGGGGCTCTCTGGGGACTTTGATGATGGGAGGCTCTCTGGGGACCCTTAAGTAAGGGGGCTCTCTGGGGACCCTGATGTAAGGGGGGCTCTCTGGGTCCCCTGATGTAAGTGGGGGATCTCTGGGGACCCTGATGTAAGGGGGGGCTCTCTGGGGACCCTGATGTAAGGGGGGGCTCTCTGGGGACCCGGATGTAAGGGGGGCTCTCTGGGGACCCTGATGTAAGGGGGGGCTCTCTGGGGACCCTGATGTAAGGGGGGGGGCTCTCTGGGAACCCTGATGTAAGGGGGGCTCTCTGGGGACCCTGATGTAAGGGGGGGGGGCTCTCTGGGGACCCTGATGTAAGGGGGGGCTCTCTGGGGACCCTGATGTAAGGGGGGGCTCTCTGGGGACCCTGATGTAAGGGGGGGCTCTCTGGGGACCCTGATGTAAGGTAGATGTCCAATCACAGCACAGGTCAGCAGGGGGCACCCAGATGCGCCTCTAAACCAGGAAGTACACCGCAGGTACATCGCAGTGCCTGGCTCTTCTGCCTGCTAGCATTAAATGTACTGTTAGTGGGTGGCAAATGTTTAACGTCTTGCTGACCGTATAATATAATTATACGGTGGCAGAGCACCCCTCCTGCGCCGGATCTTCGATCTACGTGATCCGGCACTTCCAGGTAGGGGGTGTGCACGCCGCCGGCGCCAAGGCTGTGCTGTGATTAGACACAGCAGAATCCGATCAGCTGGTGCCGGCAAATAGATGTCCACCGGCTCCCACTGATCGGTGAGGAAAGACACTGGACGGAGCTCTGCCTATGTAAAAAAGGCAGATCTCCGTCCTGACATTTCCCTCCATCTCTTCCCTTAGTGAAATCAGATCACAATGCACACATAAACACTGGTTAGGCACAGCTTTAACCCTTTGATCGCCCCTGATGATTAACCCCTTCCCAGTCAGTGTCATTAGTACAGTGGCAGTGCATATTTTTAGCACCGATGACTGTATTAGTGTTGCTGGTTTCCCCCAAAACTGTCAAAAGTGTCAGTTAGTGTCAGAATGTCCGCTGCAATATCGCAGTCTCGCTATGAGTCATTGATCGCTGTCATTACTAGTATAAAAGAATAATAAAAAAACACATAATTCCAGTATATATCGCACAGATTGTAGGCTCTATAACTTTTACGGAAACCAATCAATATACGCTTATTGGGATTTTTTTAACTAAGAACATGTAGCAGAATACATATTGGCCTAAGTTGATGAAGAAATACGATTTTTTTTTACAATTTTTGATTGGATATGTTTTATAGCAGAAAGTAAAAAATATAGTTTTTTTTTTTTCTTTCAAAATTATCGGTCTTTCTTTTTGTTTATATCGCAAAAAAAAAAAAATAAAACTTGCAGAGGTGATCAAATACCACCAAAAGGAAGCTCTGTTTGTCGGGAAAAAAAAGGAAAAAAAAAAATGTCCTGGTCATAAATGGGGGGGGGGGGGGGGGGGGTTAAATCTTCCAGAGGGAAAGTGGTTAATGGAAAACTGGTTTCACCTTTTTTTTTTTTTTTCATCTGTCTCTGCATCCCAGGGCTGCGGATCTCTTGCAGTCTCTTTACAGCCGCTTTCCTCCTCCCCCCACTCCGGTGATGGTTGCATGGCATTTCTCAGGATGGGTTTCCTGATGGTGATAACAGCATACCTCCCAAAATTTTGAGATGGGAATGAGGGACACCTACTAGCAAATGTATGTAGGCATAGGACACACCCCCTGCCACACCCCCTTAAAGGAGAATTAACCCCAAAAAAAGTTAATTAAACCCACAAGTGCTATTTTTACCACTACTATTCCTTTATATTGGCTTTTAAAATTTACAAATGCAGCAATTTAGAAATCGGATGAAAGGTTTAGCGCTGGAAAACATTTTTGATAGATAAAAAGTGCATTTTATATACAACTATATGGATCAGACCAAAATGAGGGACAAATGAGGAGGAATGAGGGACAGAGGGACATTGCTCCAAATCAGGGACAGTCCCTCCAAATCAGGGACAGTTGGGAGCTATGTAACAGTGGACCATCCTCCATGCTTGGCCCCTTTAAACCAGTTTAGTGGCCTTTAAACGGGCATGCCATGTGCCCAGTAGGCGTATATTTACATGTGTAGAAAATATGCGGTCTCATGTGCTGACCCCCCTGACACCACCACAACAAAAGCCTACAAATTGTGTGCCATGGACTCTATGGGGCGGGGGGGCGCAGAATGGAGGAATTTGTCTACGCCATACCCTGCTTTGCATAATGTTTCCTACGCAGCCTGTAATGTCACATTATCATTGCAGCAGACCCAAAAGCCCGGGCGTGACGCTGGTCGGCTCCGTGGGCCGTCACTGTGCGCCTGCTGTTTCATGCATCGTCAGGCCAGCTTTGTATCCTGGCAGATCCGGAGACTGGACACGTCCAACAGAGGGCTCATTCTGAAGCCGGAATCCCAAGCAGCTCAGAGGCTTCCCTTTTTTCACTGACCTGCCATATTCATCCTCCTCACCCCCAACCCCCGGCATCTGGAATACAATCAGCTGTTAAAGGACAACTCCAGACAAAAAACTATTTTTTTTTTTTTTTTTTTTAGCTTTTGCATACAGTCTGGAAACCTGAAAAACATTTTCAGTCGTTTTAATGTAGTCTGTGACCCCATTAGGGAGATTTCTCATCACTTCCTGTTTGCTTAACCACTCGCAACCATTTATAAAAATGTTTTCACACAAGCGAAACCTTCAGTCATTTTTTCATCTTTCCTTGTTGTTGTTTTAACTTTGGATAGTAACACACCTCCCAACATTTTGGGATGGGAATGAGGGACACCTACTAGCAAACGTACGTAGGCATAGGACACGCCCCCTGCCACGCCCCCTTAAAGGAGAATTAACCAAAAAAAAGGTTAATTAAATCCACAAGAGTTTTTTTTTTTTTACCACTACTATTCCTTTATATTGGCTTTTAAAATTTACTAATGCAGCAATTTAGAATTTGGATGAAAGGTTTAGCGCTGGGAAACACTTTTTGATAGATAAAAAGTGCATTTTATATACAACTATATAGATCAGACCAAAATGAGGGACAAATGAAGAGGAATGAGGGACAGAGGGGACATTGCTCCAAATCAGGGAGAATCCCTCGAAATCAGGGACAGTTGGGAGCTCTGTAAAGTAAAAACATTCTTTTTTTTCTGCCAGTAAATACCTTATACCATAGCTCCCAACTGTCCCTGATTTGGAGCAATGTCCCTCTGTCCCTGATTCCTCCTCATTTGTACTTCATTTTGGTCTGATCTGTATAGTTGTATATAAAATGCACTTTTTATCTATCAAAAATGTTTTCCAGCACTAAACCTTTCATCTGATTTCTAAATTGCTGCATTTGTAAATTCCAAAAGCCAATATAAAGGAATATTAGTGGTAAAAAAAAGCACTTGTGGGTTTAACCAATCTTGTTTTTTTGTACAATTCTCCTTTAAGGGGGCGTGGCCAGGGGTGTGTCCTATGCCTGCATACTTTTGCTGATAGGTGTCCCTCATTCCCATCTCAAAAAGTTGGGAGGTATGTTTGCTTAAACACTCGCAACCAATTTTTTTATTTCTTGTGACCTTCAGTAATTTTTTCATCTTTCCATCTATTAAATCTTCTGCCCTTGTTGTTGTTTTAACTTTGCATAGTAAAACTTTTTTTTCTGCCAGTAAATACCTTATACAGCCCACTTCCTGTTTCCTGTCTGGTCATTAGCCTAGGCTTATGACATCATGCACAGCTCTCCCTCTCCTCTCACTTGGGTGTGAGTTTGCCAGGAAAGGAGGGGGATGAGTCATAAGAGGGCCAATGAGAGCTGCAGAGCTGGAGGTGTGCCTCTGTGTAAATCCAGGAAGTGAACAGGCAGCAGCTTCAGCTGCCCACAGTTAAAATGGTTGCAGCCAGACTCAGTGGAGGGAGATTTCTGCAGCATATTTGGCAAGTACAGAATCACAGTATATATAAAATAATATGCAAAGTGGTTGGGAGGGAAGCTTCAGAATGGCAAAGATGTTTTTTATTACAAATTATGTGAGAAGACTGCAGTTCCTCTTAAAATATGCATTTTTTTTTTTTTTGCTAGACACCTCTGGTTCCTCCTGTATTGAATTGTATTGTACATAGTTACATAGTTAGTCAGGTTGAAAAAAGACACAAGTCCATCTAGTTCAACCATAAAAAAATAAAATAAAATAAAATAATAAACATCATACCGACAGTTGATTCAGAGGAAGGCGAAAAAAAACAAACAGAAAAGTGGGATCCAGATTGTACCTGTACTGTCCGCCCCCATGTTGTAAAGCGTCGCGCAAACTTTTGGCGCTATATAAATCCTGTATAATAATAATACTGGTAATTACTGTAACCCCCCCCCTAAAAAGTATATATTTTCTGAAAGCAGAGAAAATGGGGGGAAAAATTACGGTAGTTGCAATTTTTTATGCACCACAATATTTTGGCAGAATTTTTTTTATTTTTTTTTTATCAAATGCATATTGTCAGAAAAATATGTGCAAACAAACATTATTATACCCAATATTTTGGTAAAATATAAAAGATTGGGTTGCACCGACTAAACTCATATCAAACATGTCAAGTCTTTTTTCTTGTGAAAAAAAAAACATATCAAGTGTTTAAAATTTGCGCACTCGTGGAATCGCAAAAAAATATATATATATATAGGCCCCAAAATTCTCCATAGGCGACGCTTTAAAGGATTCAGTGTGAACGGGGGGCATACAGGTTTTTAGAGGCAAGCGGGAGCGTTTTTGGGCAAATTAATATTCTGGCCAGTGAAATAAATAAACACCCAAAGGCCCCAAACGCGTCTGCAAAACGCGGCTTTAGGCGCATTTTTTGTAACGCTGTTTTTTCCTCCACTGGAGTAAAGGCGCCCGGGGAGGGAGGAAAAAAAAAAAACGGCACTGTGTGTGCTCCGGAATGTTCACAGTGTTACATTGTTTCTACAGTTCCCACATGGCAACAAACAAAATCTCTACATTCTTCCTACAGCACAAAGGGGACTTTATATATAGCCGTGTAATCCTAACAAAGCACACACACCATTTACACAGCTGATTTTATTTTACGTCAAAGCAGAGGCTACCCATACATACATATACAAGAGCAGTCAGGGAAAAAACAAAAAAATGTGCAATTATTTTGATTGTTTATTTAGAAAAAAATTAGGACTGGGGAAATTAAAGATTAATTCCTCGATTAATCGTTAATTTTTTTTGATCGATCAAATTTCTTTTGATCGGTACTCACCTCTCCGGGTCTTCAGGGAGTTCCGTCGGAGATCCGGTGACGTCACGGACATCGACGTCACCGGACTCCTCCGCCCCTTCCCCAAGTGCCTCCATCTGCTAACGAAGGGAAGGGGGGAGGAGTCCGGGTGACGTCGATGTCCGATGTGACGTCACCAGACAGCCTGGACAGTGATGGTAAATACGGATGTGGTTAACTGGGATCATTCAGTGAGCTATGTATAGGCAAATTTGATAACCTCCATTTTTAACATTGTTGTCCTTAGTGGCTGATAAGCTGTGATATTTTTGCCGTGTGGATCGGCTTCTGCTTTTGCCATGACGGCGGCGCTTGCTACAGTTTGAATTTAAAACGTATTTGTGTGAAGTGTGAAGTTAAGTCCTGGATTGTAGAAACTAACTAGTGTCGGGTGACTGTATATATAGTGTATACCACATTTACCACTGACTAATGCAGAGTTGCAATGCAAGGAGATCAGCTAAAAGTAGTTGGATCTGTATGTGCGTTATAATTAATCGAAATATTGTTTGATTAAAGAGTAATTTCACTTTTATGGAGAAAAAAAATTCAAAGCCAACCAGAAGGCGTTCTGTACACAGATGGTATACAGAACTACAACCCCCCGGGCCAGGGACAAGGGGTGGGCAGGAGGGGCAGCTGCCCTGGGCACTGTTGAGGTGGGCGGGGCACTGCAAGGAGGTTGGGGGGAGGGGATTTGTGTTGGGAGGGGGAATTTGGGGGGTGTTTGTGAGGTGGGGGGGCACTGCAAGGAGGTTGGGGGCAGGGGATTTGTGTTGGGAGGAGGAATTTGGGGGGGCGGCAGGAGATGAGAATTGTTCTAGGAGGTGAAATTTGGGAAGGTGTGCTAGGAGTGGTGATTTGAGGGGATTCATGTTGGGGGGGGGGGGGTGAGGGAAGATGATTTGTGCTAGGAGGGGGAATTTGAGAGGTCAGTGCTAGAATAGGCAATATGGGGTGGGGGGGGGGGGGGGGTTAGTGCTAGAAGGGAATTTTTTTTTTTTGGACGGGGGGGGGGGATTTCTGCTAGCAGGGATGATTTACGGTATTTGTGCTAGGAGGGGAAATTGGGGGGAGGGGCTATTTGTGCCAGGATGGGGGATTGGAGAGGATTTGTGCTCAGAGGGGAAATTTGAGGGGTGCAGGATTTGTACTAGGAGGGGGGCATTTTTTTCACGGGGGGGGGGGGATTTGTGCTGGGGGCATATGGGGCATGAGAGGATTTGAGTTAAGGGGGATTGGGAGGGCAAAGATTTGTGGTGGAAAGGGGATTTCAGCAGGGGGGTAGATTCGTACTGGGAGGAGGGAGAATTGGGTGATGGGTATCAGACCCGCTTCCCGATTGGCGGGGAGGAGAATCAGTGTTGCAACAGCGAATATTCATTCGCTGCTGTAACACCTGGGTGGGTTCCAAACGCAATGCTCTACACCCGGAGACCACCCTATTTTAAAGCCTATTAGAGCCCCTGGTTCTAATTAGGTGCTTCAAAAAAACACCCCCGCCGCTGTAATTCATGCGCCCGGCGTCCTGAAAGGGGGTGGCGGCTGTGGATAGAGGGGGTGTCGTCCGGGCGCCCCTAATGGATGGGCCACCACTGGAAATAGGCTCGGTCTTGAAGTGGTTAAATCTGCTAGTATATCTAACAGTCCCCTCCCCCCAGACTGACAATGCTGCTGTCCAAAGGTGCCCCCTGTGCTCCTTCATCCAGAGTGGGGGGCGCTCTAATACAGGAGGTGTGTTACAGGCCAGATCACCAAGTAAAAACAGAGGGGAAAAAAGACTAATAAAAAGCCGCCACATCTAATGGTTGGTAATCTGCAATGTATGACATTGTAGGTTTTGGGTGTAATAACGCTTTAATAAGATTAAATTACAACATGGCATTCAATATATATTTATATATCTTTTTTTTTTGGTTTTTTTGCTATTTATTTTCTGACAAAACAAATCCTTTAACCTTCAAAGACTATCCAGAGGCCGGGGAATTCACTTGGAAGGGTGAGCGGTGTAGCGGGGTCTGTGCCGCGGCCTCCTCCCCCCCCTCTCCTTCCTATGGGCACGGACAATGTGGGCATTCTCAGCTGAATGGCACAGCGTGGGTGGCTGAGGTGCCATTGTGCTGCCGTGCTTTCAGACGGGCAGGTCACGTCTGAGGTGGATGCGCTTCCTGTCTTGGAATTGTGTCATCTGAGCCTTGGAAGCCCGGCGACCCCGGGACCAGGGAAGACTCCGCGACCTGGAAAGACCTCTCCTCTTCTATTACTTTTTTAAAGTTACAGCTTCTCGTTTTGTATTCTGAAGTAGAACAGCGATCGTCTACACCAGTGGGGTCTCCAAACTTTCTAAGTAAAGGGGCCAGTTTACTGTCCTTAAGGCTTGGGGGGGGGGGGGGGGGGCAGACTGTGGCTAGTGGGAGTAGAAAACGCATGGCTCCCAACCATCCCTGATTTTGAGGGACTGTTCCGGATTTGGAACAAAGATCATTTGCATTAAAACTTCATTTTTTAGTTTTCGATAGAGGGATTATACTGCTTGTCAGTTTTTATTGCTGTCCAAGGATATCCCCCCCATCCTCTCTATACCATTATTTTTTAAAGTAAAATAAAATCCCAAATTTTAGGTTTTCCCCAGAAAAGTAATAGAGGGCAAATCTTCCAATGGGGACACTAGTTCTGGTGACCTGGGGGTGTCCCCGAGGAATTCCATTCATTTTCAGGGATTTCCTCTCACTTCCTGTTTGGCTATGGGACAGGAAGTGAAGGAAAATCTCCGCAATGGGACACAGATGGCGAAAAGAGAATCTGACAGGGGTTTTAACTAGGGATGCACCGATACCATTTCTTTTTTTACGAGTACGAGTACCCATACTTTTTTTTTTTTTTTTAGTACTCGTCAATACCAATTACCGATACCTACCGCAACTGTTTTGTTTTCGCTTCAGCTGTCCGCAGTGGTACAAAGCATTGTAAAGTTATTTACAAACAAATTAAATTTTTTTTTAATCTTGCGCTTTTTCAATGTGAAATGTGTAAATATATGTTAATATATATGTGTAAAAATATTTACTAACAAAGCAAAAAAAAAGTTTTCATTGTTTATCGTTTATAAAATTGATGTAAACAAAAAAAAAGCAAGAAAATAATAATTACTGTATTTATTGGCATATAACACTCACTTTTTCACCATGAAAATTGGGTGCAAATAGTGTGTGCGTGTTATACGTCAATACTTCAATTTCAGCTGCCTCGGAGGGGACAGGGAGGGGGGCGGGACGAGCGCCGTCAGATTACATACAGTGAGAATCTCCTGTTTACTTGGCAGCCTCTGTAACAGGAAGTTCCGTCTCCTGGGCCGCCATTGGACCACTTTTCTGCCTATCATAGCAGATTCTCACTGTATGTAATCTGTCGGCGCTCATCCCGTCCCCCTCCCTGTCCCCTCCAAGGCAGCTAAAATGGAAGTATTGGCGTATAACACGCACACACTATTTGCACCCAATTTTCATGGTGAAAAAGTGAGTGTTATATGCCAATAAATACAGTAATGGGCATCGTTCAAGCTGCACTGATGGCAATGGTGAGGCTGCTGCATTGAAGGCAATGGTGAGGCTGCTGCATTGATGGCAATGGTGTGGCTGCTGCATTGATGGCAATGGTGAGGCTGCTGCAATGATGGCAATGGTGAGGCTGCTGCATTGAAGGCAATGGTGAGGCTGCTGCATTGATGGCAATGGTGTGGCTGCTGCATTGATGGCAATGGTGAGGCTGCTGCAATGATGGCAATGGTGAGGCTGCTGCAATGATGGCAATGGTGAGGCTGCTGCATTGAAGGCGATGGTGAGGCTGCTGCATTGATGGCAATGGTGAGGCTGCTGCATTGAT
The DNA here is from genome assembly GCA_037952925.1 of Lithobates clamitans. Taxonomy (NCBI): domain Eukaryota; kingdom Metazoa; phylum Chordata; class Amphibia; order Anura; family Ranidae; genus Lithobates; species Lithobates clamitans. Next base: position 617,369 of record JBBGZY010000858.1, on the reverse strand, counting down.
GGCAATGGTGAGGCTGCATTGATGTGGACTGATGAGGCTGCATTGATGGCAATGGTGAGGCTGCTGCATTGAAGGCAATGGTGAGGCTGCTGCATTGATGGCACTTGTGAGGCTGCATTGATGTGGACTGATGAGGCTGCATTGATGGCAATGGTGAGGCTGCAGATGGGCACTGATCCTTATTTTGCTTCAAAGTCCCTTATTTAAAATTTAATTTTTTTTTCCTGAAAATTTCCTCTTAAAATGAATGTGCGTGTTATACGCCAATAAATACGGTAAATGGAGGAGAATAGGGAGTTAATTAAGGCTGATTAGAGTAAATGAAGGGTTAATAAGGGACTAAACAGAGGATCATTTATTCATCCCTTTGATCTGCAGATGAAGAAACAGAAAGATACAAAAAGAAACAATGTTTCGTTTTATTTTAGTGTTTCAGGCTGAGCAATGTTGTTAATAAACATTCCCGGTTGCTTTTTTTTTTTGACAGCTCCAATTACCGGACTTCTTTAACACTTCAGCTGTCAACAGGGGAGACCCCACTGATAGCTCAAAGAACCGAGCCTTAAAGTATCGGATTCAGGTATCGGTGCATTCGCATGAGTACCGATACTTGTGCAAATACTCGGTATCGGCACCATAATAGTATCGGTGCAACCCTAGATTTAATCCTTCCTTACTCTATCCAAAATGTAAAAAAAGTTTTGTTTCTATTTCTACCCTAAGTGTGGTCACCCTATCACAGGAAGTGTGCTACTGGCAGGATCACCCAGGTAAAAATAGAGAAAATAAAGCCTGAGGATCGGTATACAGATTGGTATACGGATTGGTATATGGATTGGTATACGGATTGGTATACGGATTGGTATACGGCACTGTGACATTTTTCTTCTTGGGTTTGGATACATTGTAACACAGCCGGGTCTCTTCATAGCAGCCTGTGCTTGTTGTAGCATGAAAGTGACAGCGAAGCCTCCACAAATTCCGCTTTATGACTTTCCTGAGCGTAAAATAAGTTCAGAGAAGGTCAAATTGACCAAAAGAGGCTTTTATCTGGCTCTAGGGGATTTCGCTCCGGTTTGATCCAATCACCGCGCCAGGACGTGGAGATTGACGAGCAATCTTTATAAAACTCCGAAGAGTCATAACCGAGCTGTAGAACTCAGCAGAGCCTGCAAGTCATACGCAAGACGGTCCCTGTGCAGACGTATAGCGAGGATATAGTGCCGCGTTGTTCTGAACCACCTGCTCAGAGGTGGGGGGAGGGGAGGAAAGGGGGGGGGGGGGCGCTCGCCAACATTCATCGCCGGTCTGATGTCTCTATCAGAGCCGAGTTGTGTTCGTAAGGAATTGAAGAGGAGAATTTTAGAGCATGACGGTGCCGGCAATTATTGGATTTCTACAAATAGCGCGGCTGGTTTTAATTGACGAGGACAAACGGTCGCTTATATGCATTTGTTATCGTCGGCCCCGGCTAACTAATCCTATAAATTCTGCAAATAATCCGACAGCGATCCGCTAAGCGCCCTTGTTATTTCCCTAACCGCTTTTATTCTTGTCCTGCGTCGGCTTCATTGACTGCTGACTTAACCGATTCTTGGAAGGAAGGGTTTGATAGCGCCATGTTGTTGGTCATAAAACCATCATGCCAATGCCATAAAAATATATAAAAGGAGATAAAATAAAAACTAAAGGATGCCGGTTTGAGAAGAATTCCAGCTATGGATATACACTATATTACTAAAAGTATTGGGACGCCGGCCTTTACACACACATGAACTTTAATGCCATCCCAGTCTTAGTCCGTAGGGTTCAATAATGAGTTGGCCCACCCTTTGCAGCTATAACAAATTATTTGAACCACTGCACAAAGCAAGGTCCATAAAGACATGGATGAGCGAGTTTGGGGTGGAGGAACTTGACTGGCCTGCACAGAGTCCTGACCTCAACACGATAGAACACCTTTGGGGTGAATTAGAGCGGAGACTGCGAGCCAGGCCTTCTCGTCCAACATCAGCGCCTGACCTCACAAATGCGCTTCTGGAAGAATGATTAAACATTCCCATAGACACACTCCTAAACCTTGTGGACGGCCTTCCCAGAAGAGGTGAAGCTGTTATAGCTGCAAAGGGTGGGCCAACTCAATATTGAACCCTACGGACTAAGACTGGGATGCAATTAAAGTTCAAAGGCAGATGTCCCAATACTTTTGACAATATAGTGTATTTACATAGTTACTTTGATCAAGTCCGTACCAATGGAAGTATGTGTACCTGGCTGATGCCTGTGGAAGCTGGAAATCTCTGTGGTAGTCACCGCTACTTCAGTGATCTCCACTAACTTCTTGGTCCTGAGGTTGCTTGCTCAGAACGGGCGCCATTCAGATCTCAATGCATGCAAAGCTTTCTCTGATTGGAGGAGGTAGCGATTGTGATGTCACTACCCCACCTTTCCACCTTGTCCATTCAGATAACGCTTTGCATTCATTGAGAAAATACAAAGTACTCCCTGAATGGCTCCTATGCTGAGCAAGCGACCTTCTGTGTTCACAATGCAGCAGAGCAGCCACTCAGCATGGGACACGGAAGCCAGAGGAGATCACTGACATAGCAATGTCTATACAGTGATTTCCAGCTTCCACAGGGATTCCACCGGTATGGCACATACATACATACCAAGCTGGACCACTGTAAATATGCAAAAACTGCCATACCAAAGCTTTAATCCCGAGTTTACTTCATGAAATTGTCCCCTACAGGGGGCAGAGGTGAGAGGTCATCTTGCGTTTTACCAGCTGCTACGAAGAGCCTTGTTTAGACACTTCCCATTTTGGGGTGACCACTGTCCCCCAACTGTCCCCCAACTATCCCCCAACTGTCCCCCAACTGTCCCCCAACTGTCCTCCAACTGTCCCCCAACTGTCTCCCAACTGTCCTCCAACTGTCCTCCAACTGTCCCCCAACTGTCCCCCAACTGTCCCCCAACTGTCCCCCAACTGTCCCCCAACTGTCCTCCAACTGTCCCCCAACTGTCTCCCAACTGTCCTCCAACTGTCCCCCAACTGTCTCCCAACTGTCCCCCAACTGTCTCCCAAATGTCCCCCAACTGTCCTCCAACTGTCCCCCAACTGTCTCCCAACTGTGTTCCTGAGATTTCACTTTGTCACATGTCCTCCTGCTGGTGCTGGTAAGCAGTTGTGCTGTCACATGTTGCTCAGGCGTGGTCCACCATTGTTACTATCAGGAAGCCGGTCCAGAGCAATGATGTGCGGCTGACAATGGAACAGATGAGCATCAATGCAACAAAGGAAAAAAAATGTTATTTATTAAAAAAAAATATTGTTTAGGATACACAGTAGCACTTTAGTAAAAAGTAACATGGTAAGTCCCCTCCTTCATTATCTCTCTCTCTAAAACTCTCTCTCTTGCTCTCTCTCTCTCTCACCTTCTTCTTGCACTTTCTTTCTTCCTTCTCTCTCGCTTCTCTTTTCCTCTCTCTTCTCTTATGTTCTCTTTTCCCTTTTCTTCTCTTTCTCTCTATCTCTCTCTTCTCTCTCTCTCTCTTTTCCTCCATCTCTCTTTTGTTCTCTTTCTCTCTTTTCCTCTCCTCTTTTCTTCTCTTTTCCTCTTCATCTCTTTTCTTCTATTTCTCTTGTTTCCTCTCCCTCTCTTTTCTTCTCTCTCTCTCTTTTCATCTCCCTCTCTTTTCTTCTCTCTCTCTCTTTTCCTCTCACTCTCTTTTCTTCTCTTTCTCTCTTTTCCTCTCCCTTTCTTTTCTTCTCTTTTCCTCTTCCTCTCTTTTCTTCTTTTTCTCTCTTTTCCTTCTCCTCTCTTTTCTTCTCTCTCTTTCTCTCTTCTCACACTCTCTCTCCCTCTCTCTCTCTCTTTTCCCCTCCCTCTCTTTTTTCTTTCTCTCGTTTCCTCTCCCTCTCTTTTCTTCTCTTTCTCTCTTTTCCTGTCCCTCTCTTTTCTTCTATTTCTCTCTTTTCCTCTCCATCTCTTTTCTTCTCTTTCTCTTTTTTCCTCTTCCTCTATGTTCTTCTTTTTCTCTTTTTTCCTCTTCCTCTATGTTCTTCTTTTTCTCTAGTTTCCTCTCCCTTTCTTTTCTTCTCTTTCTCTCTTTTCCTGCCCCTCTCTTTTCTTCTATTTCTCTCTTTTCCTCTTTATCTCTTTTCTTCTCTTTCTCTTTTTTCCTCTTTCTCTATGTTCTTCTTTTTCTCTTTTTTCCCTCTTCCTCTATGTTCTTCTTTTTCTCTCGTTTCCTCTCCCTCTCTTTTTTTCTCTTTCTCTCTTTTTCTCTCCCTCTCTTTTCTTCTTTCTCTCTTTTCCTCCCCCTCTCTTTTCTTCTCTCACTTTCTCTTCTCTCTCTGCTTTTTTCCCCCCTCTCTTTTCTTCTCTTTTTTCCTCTCTTTTCTTTTCCTTCTCTCCTTTCCTCTCCCTCTTTATCTTCTTCTTCTCTCTCTCTCTCTCTCTTTTCCTCTCTCCATCTCTTTTCTTCTCTCTATCGTTTCCTCTCCCTCTCTTTTCTTCTCTCTCTTTTTACCTCTCTCTTTTCCTTTCCAACTGATTTCTTCTTGTTCTATTGTTTCCTCTTCCTCTCTTTTCTTCTCTCACTTTCTCTTCTCTCTCTCTGCTTTTTTTTCCCTCTCTTTTCTTCTCTTTTTCTCTTTTTTCCTCTCTTTTCTTTTCCTTCTCTCCTTTCCTCTCCCTCTTTTTTCTTCTCTCTTCCTCTCTCTTTTCCTCTCCATCCCTTTTCTTCTCTCTATCATTTCCTCTCCCTCTCTTTTCTTCTCTCTCTTTTTACCTCTCTCTTTTCCTTTCCAACTGATTTCTTCTCTTTCTCTTGTTTCCTCTCCCTCTCTTTTCTTATCTTTCTCTCTTCTCTTTCTCTCTTTTTTCTCTCTCTTCCTCTCTCTCTCCAGGAGTCTGAAATGCCTGTAGTTTGAGAATACTCGGTCTGCTTCTCTGCAGGCTCGGGAACAGGTGTTCTCAGAATATTTCTAGCAGTCAGTGGCCAGGTGTACTACTTTAAAAAGAAAATTGACTCCCCTATTATTTTTTTAGAGAAGTGGTTCTCAACCCTGACCCCAAGTACTCCCAATAGGCCATGTTTGCAGGTTTTCCTTTATCTTGCACAGGTGCTTTAAATCAGAGTCCATGGCTTGGTATTTTGGACTGCTATTTTAATCTTAGGCCCCTTTCACACTGCTGCGACTTGAAAGTTGCGCTATTTTGACGCAATTTCGTGGCCGTGATTTTGACCCGATTTCAGGGAAGGTCTGTGTAAACTTGAGGTCTATGGACCTCAACTCGCATGAAAGTCGGACCAAATTAGTACAGGGACTACTTTGACGTCTGCATGACTTGAAGTCGCACAGATATGAATGGTTATCATTGAAAATCATGGGGCACGACAAGTCGCACAAGTGTGAAAGGGGCCTAAGAGAAATTCCCAAAACATGGCCTGCTGGGGTACTTGAGGGGGCATCATTTTAGGGTCATCCATGCGCCGCCCCTTTTCAAAATGTCATTATCACAGTGTCATGGTCAGAGACTGCAGGCGTAGTAAAGTCCCTAGGATAAGTAATGGATAATGGCCGAAAGGCCCTTTTACAAGACCCAGCGAAACTACAGAAGTGATCCCTCCGGCTGGATGATCGCTCACTCTGATTCTGGTCAGTAGTCTAGCATGTCTGTACTCTGGCAGTGGCTCAGTCTTTCTCTCTCTGGTGGTGCTGGGTAGCGTGGCTCTCTCTCTCTGGCGCTGGGTAGCGTGGCCCTCTCTTTGTCGCCAGGTAGTGTGGCTCTCTCTGGTGGCACTGGGTAGCGTGGCTCTCTCTGGTGGCGCTGGGTAGCGTGGCTCTCTCTGGTGGTGCTGGGTAGTGTGGCTTTTTTCTCTGGTGGCGCTGGGTAGCGTGGCTCTCTCTGGTGGTGCTGGGTAGTGTGGCTTTTTTCTCTGGTGGCGCTGGGTAGCGTGGCTCTCTTTGGTGGCGGCGGGTAGTGTGGCTCTCTCTGGTGGCGCTGGGTAGTGTGGCTCTCTCTGGTGGCGCTGGGTAGTGTGGCTCCCTCTGCTGGCTCTGGGTAGTGTGGCGTTCTCTCTGGTGGCGCTGGGTAGAGTGGCGCTCTCTCTGGTGACACTGGGCAGCAAAGCGCTCTCTCTGGTGACAGTGGGCAGCAAAGCGCTCTCTCTGGTGACAGTGGGCAGCATGGCGCTCTCTCTGGTGACACTGGGCAGCGTGGCGCTCTCTCTGGTGACACTGGGCAGCATGGCGCTCTCTCTGGTGACACTGGGCAGCGTGGCGCTCTCTCTCTCTGGTGGCGCTGGGCAGCATGGCGCTCTCTCTCTGGTGACACTGGGCAGCTGGTGCTCTCTTGCTTCCACCCAGCACATGCCTTTTTCTTTGTCCTGTAGCACTCACTCCCTCAGCTTTTTTCCAGGCTGCAGTCTCTCAATCCCTCTCTTGATCGAGCTGTAGCCTCCTTCCTGTGGAAAATGGAGCCACCAATCTTCGGGACTACATGTCCCATGATGCTCTCCTCTCCTAGTCTCCTTTGATTGGCCCACAGTTATGGCCAATGGGGAAGGAATGGAGCGGGTAGGAAGCTGGGCGGGGAACCTGGTGAGAGCCGCCGTCTCTTCTCCTGGACAGGAGAAAGGGGGGCGAGCGGGGGGAAACCTCTGACAGCTCGCCTTTCTCCTGTCACAGCGCCGCCGAGTTCTTTGGGAAAAGAGCCCGCAGTTACACTACACTGATGGGGGGCTTGACAGCACCTTGATTGTGTCAACCCACTGGCTGCCCGCACCTGCATAGCGATGCCACTGTTCTGAATGTGCCGATCCCTGATTCCAGGGGGGGGCACTTGACCCCCCTTGCCCCTACCTGCAGACGCCAATGGTAGTGCACATAGAGCAGTGTACATGACCACAACTGACATGCACTGCTTGTTCCAAAGAACAGGAAGTGAGGGGAACAAGGAGAGGTTTAGGTGATTACAAAGGATGTTAGAAAAGCACAGTGTACCAAAAATGTCCTGAAAACGAGGTTACAGGGTTATTAAGTAGTGGACATGTATGGATTCTTTTTGGAGACTAGGGCTATTGTTTAGTGTCACTTTAAGGCTGCGTTTTCAGTTTTGTATCTCGCTCCACATCTGCACCGCGGGGCTGTTTGGGATTTCATGACAGAAAAGCAAACCACGACTCTTTATTGTCTATCTATTTTAATAAAGCAGAAGACACATTGCCTTATCAGCTTTTTTTTTCGTAGCGGGGGGGGGGGGGTCGGAGGTCACACCTGCACAGCGCCTAACATATTCCAACGAGCAGCGGGGCGTTCGGTCGGGACTAAAGACGGATGAATTGTGTCAGTTTAATATTCACAGTCCCCACCTCACATTCCACATGAGCCGCAGGAACAATGTGCTCCAGGAAACAGTGCGACATCCTGAGCGCTCACGTGATCTTCCTGCTGCACCGCCGCCACAGGGCCAAGACAATGGGGGACGTTTATACAACGCACGCAGGCTGAAAACCGCGCTGTTCCTGCGGCGTAACGAAGACTCACAATTTTTGGTAATTCTTTTGCAAAAAAAAGTCTAATATCAGCAATGATACATGGCAAACACATTATCCCCGGGTCACAAAAAATATACAAAAAACAGATGCTGCCTTTTTTTTTTTTTTTAGTTTTATGTCCCAGAACTTGGCCATACGTCATTTTTATAACCCCCCCAAAATAAAAACATAGCCATTCATCCAGCTAATTTGCATGTGAATTCGTTCCATGCAAATTGGACAAAAACAAATGTTCTTTAGGCTGATTTCGTTTCTGAACAAAGGTTTTTTATTCTGGACAGTAGTAAAATACTGCATTTTGGCCAGTAGATGGAGCTAAGGATCATAGGAAGATACAATGTAACAATTCTAGAGAACGTCAGAGGGAGTTAAAACGGAGTTCCACCCTGAATTTTTTTTTCCCCCATAATCAGACTCCTTTAAACCTATAAATAAACATTTGGAGGAATTTTTTTTTTTTAGACTTACCAGAAACGCCCTGTTGCTATGTAGTCCTCCTAATCTGCCACTTTCTGGTCCGCGGAGCTCCTCGTCACTTCCTTCCTCGCCTGTGCTCCTGGGAAATGATGTGTCATCATTTCCCAGGAGTCTGCTGGAAAAATCGCTACGGCCGCCGGTGAATCGCGCATGCGCGAGTTTAAAAGGGTGCATTCTGGTTAGCCAGCATGCACCTCTCCAGCGCTTATCCCGGAAGAGTTATCGATTGGGCTTCACATGCCCACAATCATGAAGGCCACAACAGGAGGGACAAGCTTGAAAGTATTAAATTTATATATTAGCAACATCCACTATTAACCTTTATATAATCGTTTTTTTTTATGTAATAATACATTATGCTCGGATCAATAAAAAAAAAAAAAAAAATGTGGGCGGAACTCCGCTTTAACACAAATTAACATATGATAATTCCCTCTAGTGTTCTCTAGAGTCATTACGTTGGGGGGGGGGGGGGTGATTTACTAAAGCTGCAGCACTCTTTTAACTTCAGCTTGTTCAATTAACTAACTACTTAAAGACCAGGCCTTTTCTTGGCACTTTTTGCTTACAAGTTTTAGCCCTGGTTCACATTGCAGCGATTTGGCATGCGATTTGACATGTCAAATCGCATGCCAAATCCGGCGGCTATTGCCGGCAATGGCACCATCCGAATCAGGTGCGCCGCTGCGCCGATTCCCAAAAGTAGTTTCTGTACTACTTTTGGCGACTTCAGGGTGCGATTTTTCAATAGAGATCTGTGCAGAAATCCGCACAGACATCTCTGAAAAAGCCCCCGAAGTCAGGACTGACATGCGGGAATAAGGTAGCTGAACTTGCACGATTTCATTCCCGCTGTCAGTGTGAACCTGGGTTAAATCTGTATTTGTTGCTAGAAAATTACTTAGAACCCCCCCCCAAAATATTATACTTTTTTTTAGCAGAGACCCTAGGTAAAAAAATGGCGATTGTTGCAATTTTTTATGTCACAGCAATTTTTTGGGAAAAAAATAAATTTTAATGAATTAAAATTAAAAAAAAAAAAAGAAAAAAAAACACAATATTTACCCCAATTTTTTGTAAAACTTGAAAGGTGAAATTATGCAGAGTAATGGCGATGGTTGCAATTTTTTATGTCACAGCGATTTTTTGGGAAAAAATAAATTTTAATTAATTAAAATTTAAAAAAAAAAAAAGAAAAAAAAACCCCACAATATTTACCCCATTTTTTTTTTGTAAAACTTAAAAGATGATGTTATGCCGAGCAAATAGATACCTAACATGTCTTACTTTAAAATTGCGCACGCTCGTGGAATGGCGACAAACTACAGTACCTAAAAAATCTCCATAGGCAGCGTTTTAAACGCCTTTACAAGTCACTGGTTTAGAGTTACAGAGGAGGTCTAGCGCTAGAATTATTGCTCTCGCTCTAACGTTTGAGGCGATACCTCACATGTGTGGTTGCGAACACCATTTACATATGCGTGCGCGACTTACGTTTGCTTCTGGGTACGAGAACAGAGGGATTGGGTGCTTTAAATTTTTTTTTTTTTAACTCTGTCCCTTGACATTTTTATTTTTTTTCACTTTTATCTCTATTATAAGGAATGCAAACATCCCTTGTAATAGAAATAAGGGATGACAGGTTCTCTTTATGGAGAGATCTGGGGGGTCAAAAACACCCCAAATCTCTTTTTTTTTTTTACCCTTAAAAGGAAAAGATAAAAAAAAATAATAATTTTTTCTTTTGCTTTGTAAAAAAAAAAAAAAAAAAGATTTACTTTTAGCCTGGACCGGAAGTGACGTCATGAAGTCACTTCGGTCTTCCAAGGCCATAGAGTCTCTTTGATCGCCCATGGGAGCAGTCGGCCGCACCATCGGATCGTTTCTCGGCCGGACCGGCAGAAACGGTAAACCCAAAAAACACCAGTGAGTGGCGGGGGGACGGGGAGGGAACGTCCCTTCCGTTGCATCTTGTTACAATGACTCATGTACTTGCTGTGCTCCTCAGCTCCATCTAGTGGCCATAAAACAGTATTTTACGTCTGCCCAGAATAAAAGACTGATATTAACCTATCAAGGTACTTTGATAATCACTTAACTCCTCCCAAAAGCCAGCCCGCTGCTTGCGTCAGGGCTGAGGGCTCTTGAGAGGCCCCTCCCACCTGCATAGAGAAGCATAGAGACCCAGTGATGACATCGCTATGTCTAAAATAAATCATTTAAATGCAAAGGTTTTATTTGCTTGTTGTTGGGCTGGAGATCAGTGAAGGCCAAATTTTAAGAAGGTTAAATTTCAGCTTTAACATGTTAGAGATATTAGTTAACATCTCCTTTAAGAACTTGTTTCAGTCCCCCCCCAACCCCCCCGGCACAAATGTCAGAAGGGGTTCCATAGTCTAGAGTGTCTAATGTCTCAATTTTAACATGACTTTCCTAATTTCATACCTGTGCCCCTCCGCCCCCCCCCCCCCCTCCCCGTGGTGACTTGTCTTTCACAGAGCGGGTAGGAGCTCTTAGACAGCTCTCAATACCTGCTGCTTGACATCTTACAATGTGTCTGGATCATTGTGGGGATCAGCAGGCTGTAAGTTAGGCTTTTTCATGCAGATAAAACGTCTTTAAGTGCTCGGCACCCAGCTGCTCCCTGGAGAGGCCTGTCAGCTGTTTCATCTACTGCTCCTTGATGGCTTATGGATTTCTGCAGCAAATTACGTGCTATAGATGTTCTTCTAACCTTCATTGAACTATGAGTGTCAGGAGCGAAACCGAGACGCCGAACGAGTGGAACCGTGTTATGAAAACAGAGATAACCTTTTGTACTTAGATTTTTTATTTACCTTTTATCCCAGCATTATGATTCGAGTGGGCTTAGGAAACGTTCGTCTTTTATTCCTGTTGTTGAAAAAACATGTAAATCTTTCTTCAGCATAAGGAGCTTATAATCACCTGGCGGCATGAGATGTGTTCTTTTTCACAATGTCAAACAAATATTATAGGAATGTATAGCAGTTGGCTCCTCTCTTCTCCTTTTCTTCTTCCTTTCCTTTCTTCCTTCCTTTCTTCCCTCCCATCCTTCCTTTCCTTTCATTCATTTCCATTCCTTCCCTTCTTTTATGCCTTTATTTCCTTCCATCCTTCCTTTCCTTCCCTCCTTTCTGCCTTTCCATTTCCTCCCTCCTTTCTTTCCTTCCATCCTTTCATTCATTTGCATTCCTTCCCTTCTTGTATGCCTTTATTTCCTTACATCCTTCCATTCATTCCTTTCCTTCCCTCCTTTCTTTCATTCCATCCTTTCCTTCATCCCCTCCCTGCTTTTTCCTTCCATCCTTTCATTACTTCTCTCCTTTCTTTACTTTCATTCTTCCTTTCATTCCCTCCTTTCCTTCCTGTTCTTTCTTTTTTTCTTCCTTCCTTTCATTCCATCCTTTCCTTTCCTTCCTGTTCTTTCTTTTCTCTTCCTTCCTTTCATTTCCTTCCCTTACCTTCCTTCCTTTCATTCCATCCTTTCCTTATTTTCATTCCATCCTTTCCTTCATTTTCACAATGGCAAACAAATATTATAGGAATGTATAGCAGTTGGCTTCCCTCCTCTTTCTTTCTCCTTCCTTTCCTTTCCTTCCATCCTTTCATTCATTTCCATTCCTTCCCTTCTTTCATCCTTTATTTCCTTAAATCCTTCTATTCATTCCTTTCCTCCCCTCCTTTCTGCCTTTCCATTTCCTCCCTCCTTTCTTTCCTTCCATCCATCCTTTCATTCATTTCCATTCCTTACTTTCATTCCTTCCCTCCTTTATTTCCTTCTATACTTCCTTTCATTCCTTTCCTTCCCTCCTTTCCTTTCCTTCACCCCTCCCTGCTTTTTCAATCCATCCTTTCTTTCCATTCCTTCCTTTCATTACTTCTCTCCTTTCTTTACTTTCATTCTTCCTTTCATTCCCTCCTTTCCTTTCCTTCCTGTTCTTTCTTTTTCTCTTCCTTCCTTTCATTCCATCCTTTCATTTCCTTCCCTTTCCTTCCTTCCTTTCATTTCATCCTTTCCTTATTTTCATTCCATCCTTTCCTTCATTTTCACAATGGCAAACAAATATTATAGGAATGTATAGCAGTTGGCACCTCTCCTCTCCCTTTCTCTTTCTTTCCTTTCCTTTCCTTTCCTTTCCTTTCCTTTCCTTTCCTTTCCTTTCCTTTCCTTTCCTTTCCTTTCCTTTCCTTCCATCCCTTCATTCATTTCCATTCCTTCCCTTCTTTCCTCTTTTATTTCCTTACATCCTTCCATTCATTCCTGTCCTCCCCTCCTTTCTGCCTTTCCATTTCCTTACTCCTTCCCTTCCTTCCATAATCTCATTCATTTCCATTCCTTCCTTTCATTCCTTCCCTCCTTTATTTTCTTCTATACTTCCTTTCATTCCTTTCCTTCCCCCCTTTCCTTTCCTTCACCCCCTCCCTGCTTTTTCCTTCCATCCTTTCTTTCCATTCCTTCCTTTCATTCCTTTCTCTCCTTTCTTTCCATTCCTTCCTTTCATTCCTTTCTTTCCTTTCATTATTCCTTTCATTCCCTCCTTTCCTTCCTTTTCTTTCCTTTTTCTTCCTTCCTTTCATTCCATCCTTTCCTTTCCTTCCTTTTCCTTCTTTTCTTTCATTCCATCCTTTCCTTTTTGTTCATTCCCTCCTTTCATCCCATCATTCCATTTCCTTCATTCCCTCCCTCCCTCCTTTCCTTCATTCCCTCCTTTCCTTCCTTCCCTTCTTTTTTTCCTTCCATCCTTTTTCTTTTCTTTTCTCTTCTTTTCTTTTCCTTTCCTTTCTTTTTCTTTTCTTTTTCTCTCTTTTTTCTTTCTTTCCTTCCTTCTTTCAAATACTTTTTGATTTTTGCCCGGTAACTATGAAAGTCTGCTTATCAATATTTTGTATTCCTATAGCCATCCAGCAGATGGAGCTCTTAGGTGCTTTCACGTATTTGATTGATTGGTTTAGCTAAAGCTAAAATATGCACCCACAAATGACCGAGTCGTGGCAGTGTTTGAAAAGAGATAACGTGTTCTCTCCTTAGAAAACCCCTTAGAAGTGACAATCTTTTGTCATGTATTAAATGCGCAGGGCTCAGGAGTGCCTACTGCACAGAGTACCTGGGACAGGAGTGCATAACACACAGAGTACAGAGGACAGGAGTGCATAACGCACAGAGTGCAGGGGACAGGAGTGCATAACACACAGAGTACAGGGGACAGGCGTGCATAACACAGAGTGCAGGGGACAGGAGTACATAACACACAGAGTGCAGGCAACAGGAGTGCATAACACACAGAGTGCAGGGGACAGGAGTGCATAACACACAGATTGCAGAGGACAGGAGACAGGAGTGCATAACGCACAGAGTGCAGGGGACAGGAGTGGATAACACACAGAGTGCAGGGGACAGGAGTGCATAACACACAGAGTGCAGAGGACAGGAGTGCATAACACACAGAGTGCAGAGGACAGGAGTGCATAACACACAGAGTGCAGGGGACGTGAGTGCATAACACACAGAGTGCAGAGGACAGGAGTGCATAACACACAGAGTGCAGGGGACAGGAATGCGTAACACAGAGAATGTAGGGGACAGGAGTGCATAACACACAGAGTGCAGAGGACAGGAGGGCATAACACACAGAGTGCAGGGGACAGGAATGCGTAACACAGAGAATGTAGGGGACAGGAGTGCATAACACACAGAGTGCAGGGGACAGGAGTGCCTACCGCAAAGAGTACCTGGGACAGATGTACATAACACACAGAGTGCAAGGGAAAGGAGTGCATAACACACAGAGTGCATAACACACATAACACACAGAGTGCATAACACACATAACACACAGAGTGCATAACACACAGAGTGCATAACACACAGAGTGCAGAGGACAGGAGTGCATGACACACAGACTGCAGGGGACAGGAGTGCATAACACACAGAGTGCAGAGGACAGGAGTGCATAACACAAAGAGTGCAGAGGACAGGAGTGCATAACACACAGAGTGCAGGGGACGGGAGTGCATAACACACAGAGTGCAGAGGACAGGAGTGCATAACACACAGAGTGCAGGGGACAGGAATGCGTAACACAGAGAATGTAGGGGACAGGAGTGCATAACACACAGAGTACAGGGGACAGGAGTGCCTACTGCAAAGAGTACCTGGGACAGGAGTACATAACACACAGAGTGCAAGGGAAAGGAGTGCATAACACACAGAGTGCAGGGGACATAACACACAGAGTGCATAACACACATAACACACAGAGTGCATAACACACAGAGTGCATAACACACAGAGTGCAGAGGACAGGAGTGCATGACACACAGACTGCAGGGGACAGGAGTGCATAACACACAGAGTGCAGAGGACAGGAGTGCATAACACACAGAGTGCAGAGGACAGGAGTGTATAACACACAGAGTGCAGGGGACGGGAGTGCATAACACACAGAGTGCAGAGGACAGGAGTGCATAACACACAGAGTGCAGGGGACAGGAATGCGTAACACAGAGAATGTAGGGGACAGGAGTGCATAACACACAGAGTGCAGGGGACAGGAGTGCCTACCGCAAAGAGTACCTGGGACAGGAGTACATAACACACAGAGTGCAAGGGAAAGGAGTGCATAACACACAGAGTGCAGGGGACAGGAATGCGTAACACAGAGAATGTAGGGGACAGGAGTGCATAACACACAGAGTGCAGGGGACAGGAGTGCCTACCGCAAAGAGTACCTGGGACAGGAGTACATAACACACAGAGTGCAAGGGAACGGAGTGCATAACACACAGAGTGCAGGGGACAGGAGTGCCTACCGCACAGAGTGCAGAGGACAGGAGTGCCTACCGCACAGAGTGCAGGGGTCAGGAGTGCATAACGCACAGAGTGCAGGGGACAGGAGTGCATAACACACAGAGTGCAGGGGACAGGAGTGCATAAGGCACAGAGTGCAGGGGACAGGAGTGCCTACCGCACAGAGTGCAGGGGACCGGAGTGCCTACCGCACAGAGTGCAGGGGACAGGAGTGCATAACGCACAGAGTGCAGGGGACAGGAGTGCATAACGCACAGAGTGCAGGGGACAGGAGTGCATAACACACAGAGTGCAGGGGACAAGATTATATAACCCAAAAAAGCACAGAGATCAGAAGTATGTGATGTATAGAGTATAACCAAGAATTCTCATAGTACAATCCCTCCTCTCCTCAAAGACAATATCCCCCAGTACAGATCTCCCCCAACCAGTTCCTATTTCCTTGAAGAACAGAAACCTCTCTCCCAGCTCACCGTCTCTCTACAGAACCTCCCAGTACAGACTCCTCTTCCAGCCCTTTCTCAGTACAGACCACCTCCTTAGTACAGATCCCCAGCCCACCCCACAGTACAGACCCCCAGTCCACCCCACAGTACAGACCGCCAGTCCACCCCACAGTACAGACCCTCTCCTTCCCCAACAGTACAGACCCCTCCCCTTAAACTCGCTCACTACATGCTCAAGGATGAAGGGGCTGCAGGAAGACTTCCTCAGCTATGTGATGTGACTGGAGTAGAGGAGGAACCTCAGTGAGATTTGCATATGAATGAGCCGCATCATGCCATTCATTTGTAAATCCGGTCAGTGGCTCAATCATGTGTAAATCATATGGTGGCTCAGTCATATCTAAATCAAGCAACAATTTACATATTATTAGGAAGTGGGTATAATGTATGGGGGACTAAGCCTCTGTACACAGGGCAGCAGGACTAGGGTAAATATGTGGAACAGTCCTGCACAATCCAGGTTTGTTGGTAGATATGGACCAGTATTGCAATGTTGGTGTTCATCCAGTCTTTTGTGGTCTTCTGGAGTCTGAGAGAACCCCGCCACTTGACAGCCAACAGTAGGAAACAACGTGGATACCTTTGTAAAGTGAGCCCAATAACTGTTCAATGAAAACGTCACTCTTGCACATCAATAGCGGGCTGTTCATGTCTTATTTTTTTAGAAATATAACAGTGGCGAGGGTCTGTTGGGTATGTCAAAATATGTCTTTGAAATTGTCCCTCTTTCCCATCACAGAAAAGATCTAGCTGTAATAACTCTGCTTCTTTCTTCATGTACAGGAATTCCACATGGCCATGCTCAGAGCTCTCGGCCCCGAAGAGGAGGATGGTGAAGAGGAGCTAAGACTGAGACACGGACTCAGCCAGCTACAGAGCATCTACCTGCTGCATGAAGAGGTCGTCGGAGAGCTGGAACAAAGGATCCAGAACTGGTCAGTTTCTCACAGCTTTACTGCATCTTCCAGGGCAACCTGGTAATCTAGGCTGGAGCTACACGGGAGATTTTTAATCGCTTAATTGCTCTATTAAAATCACTAGAGCAGGGTTTCTCAACCAGGGTTCCTCCAGAGGTTGCTAGGGGGTTACTTGAGAAAGGAACAATTTCTGCCTCTCAGATAAGTTCCCACTGACACCATAGATCTTCTTAACTATCTGGGGGGGGGGGGGGGGGGTAATTCTTCCCATTGACTACTAATGTAAGGAACATTCTTCCCACTGATCACCAATGTAAGGAACATTCTTCCCACTGACCACCAATGTAAGGAACATTCTTCTCACTGATCACCAATGTAAGGAACATTCTTCTCACTGATCACCAATGTAAGGAACATTCTTCTCACTGACCATCAATGTAAGGAGCATTCTTCTCACTGATCACCAATGTAAGGAACATTCTTCTCACTGACCATCAATGTAAGGAGCATTCTTCTCACTGATCACCAATGTAAGAAACATTCTTCCCACTGATCACCAATGTAAGGAACATTCTTCCCACTGATCACCAATGTAAGGAACATTCTTCCCACTGATCACCAATGTAAGGAACATTCTTCCCACTGATCACCAATGTAAGGAACATTCTTCCCACTGATCACCAATGTAAGGAACATTCTTCCCACTGATCACCAATGTAAGGAACATTCTTCCCATTGATCACCAATGTAAGGAACATTCTTCTCACTGATCACCAATGTAAGGAACATTCTTCCCACTGATCACCAATGTAAGGAACATTCTTCCCACTGATCACCAATGTAAGGAACATTCTTCCCACTGATCACCAATGTAAGGAACATTCTTCCCACTGATCACCAATGTAAGGAACATTCTTCCCACTGATCACCAATGTAAGGAACATTCTTCTCACTGATCACCAATGTAAGGAACATTCTTCCCACTGATCACCAATGTAAGGAACATTCTTCCCACTGATCACCAATGTAAGGAGCATTCTTCCCACTGATCACCAATGTAAGGAACATTCTTCCCACTGATCACCAATGTAAGGAACATTCTTCTCACTGATCACCCATGTAAGGAACATTCTTCCCACTGATCACCAATGTAAGGAACATTCTTCCCACTGATCACCAATGTAAGGAGCATTCTTCCCACTTATCACCAATGTAAGGAGCATTCTTCCCACTTATCACCAATGTAAGGAACATTCTTCCCACTGATCACCAATGTAAGGAACATTCTTCTCACTGATCACCAATGTAAGGAACATTCTTCTCACTGATCACCAATGTAAGGAACATTCTTCCCACTGACCACCAATGTAAGGAGCATTCTTGCCACTGACCACCAATGTAAGGAGCATTCCTCCCAATGACCACCAATGTAAGGAGCATTCTTCCCACTGACCACCAATGTAAGGAACATTCTTCCCACTGACCATCACACTAATGTATCATTTTTAGCAAGAGTTCCCTGAAAAGTTATTTCCCTGCTGTTTTTTTTCTTCTGAGTACTTCTATGTATGGGGTCATATGAAACTAATATAAAGACAGATTTAGATAGTTCTATACATGATTTCTATATAAAAAAACTTAACTGGAAAAAAGGTGGGATTATTTCATCTGGATGAAGTTCACCTATGTGCGTTAAAGGGATTTTTTTTAATGAATCCTCCAGGGTCCAGGGACTCCAAAGATATTGAATACCGAGACGTTTGTGCCTGGCATAACATGAATTCATGCGACATTTTACCTCCTACCTCTTGTCCACAGGGAAGAGAACCAGAAAATTGCAGACATCTTCCTCGGCTGGGAAGCCAGGTTTCAGCACCATACGGCTTTTATCGTTGCCTTCGACAAGACGACCGCTGCGCTCGATGACTGTAGTATGAAAGCTCCCTGCGTGGCAGCCGCCGTAAGAGATTTCGAGGTACTTAAAAATCTCTATGTTATACATATATATGGAGATAGCGTATTAAAGGAGACCTCACAACGGTATTATGTGGCTGATTCAGTAAAGTGAAGGGCAATGTGTTAATTATGGTAAGGTGTAGCAGCCAATCAGAAGGAATATTTTATAGGTTTGACTTCAGTTATTATCTGAATAATTAGGTGCATGCGAGAATTTATGGTGTTCTATTGATGTTGCCCTCCCTGGTTCCTCCTCTCCCCCGCCTATCAACATGCTAATGAAATTTGTAGTTAAAACTTTTCCATTTCTATTCTATACCATGTTTTATACCCTGAGATATGAACACTGGGTCTCTGTGCTCCATTACACAATGCAGGTAGACCATTGCTGGTTGAGGGAGCCAGCAGGGTGCTGTACATAGCTTCCTGATTTGCAGCATCCTGCCTCAATACTTCTCTTTTGGGAGGAGTTATGTGATTATCAAAATGCCTTGATGGGTTGATATCGGTCTTTTTATTCTGGGCAGTAGTAAAATGCCACATTATGGCCATTAGAGTGAGCTGAGGAGCAAAGGAAGTATGTTGGCTCTTGTGGCTCTTGAGAGGAGGTATGCAAATATCAAAGTGCCTTCATTGGTGGATGTTAGCCTGGGGGAGCGGGCATTCGTAGGCAGACTGTATTTGCATGCAGACCACCCTAGGCAATGCCAATATGTGATGCTGAGCCTCCATCATTGAAAGAACTGGGGTGGCCAGGGACATTCCGACTTGGGAGGAAGGAACGGACTAGATAATACTGGACATCCTCCAGCCAGAAAAAAGGCAGGCGCTATCTGACTTGCTGCAGTTTTTAATGCACATTGTGAGAAAGGAGTGCATAACACAGAGAATGCAGGGGACAGGAGTGCATAACGCACAGAGTGCAGGGGACAGGAGTGCATAACACACAGAGTACCTGGGACAGGAGTGCATAAGACACAGATTGCAGGGGACAGGAGTGCATAACATACAGAGTGCAGGGAACAGGAGTGCATAACGCACGGAGTGTAGGAGACAGGAGTGCATAACACACAGAGTGCAGGGGACAGGAGTGCATAATACACAGAGTGCAGGGAACAGGAGTGCATAACACACAGAGTGCAGGGGACAGGAGTGCATAACGCACAGAGTGCAGGGGACAGGAGTGCATAACGCACAGAGTGCAGGGGACAGGAGTGCATAACGCACAGAGTGCAGGGGACAGGAGTGCATAACGCACAGAGTGCAGGGGACAGGAGTGCATAATGCACAGAGCGGGGCTAGATAATATTTGACATCCTCCAGCCAGAAAAAAGGCAGGCTCTATCTGACTTGCTTCAGTTTTTAATGCACATTGTGAGAATGCAGGGGTCAGGAGTGCATAGCACAGAGAATGCAGGGAACAGGAGTGCATAACACAGAGAATGCAGCGGACAGGAGTGCATAACACACAGATTGCAGGGGACAGGAGTGCATAACATACAGGGTGCAGGGAACAGGAGTGCATAACACACAGAGTGTAGGGGACAGGAGTGCATAACACACAGAGTGTAGGGGACAGGAGTGCATAACACACAGATTGCAGGGGACAGGAGAACATAACATACAGAGTGCAGGGAACAGGAGTGCATAACACACAGAGTGCAGGGGACAGGAGTGGATAACGCACAGAGTGCAGGGGACAGGAGTGCATAACGCACAGAGTGGGACTAGATAATACGGGACATCCTCCAGCCAGGAAAAAGGCAGGCTCTATCTGACTTGCTGCAGTTTTTAATTTACATTGTGAGAGGCTCAGAGTGTGCAGTGAAATCAAAGTAAACAGTTTCAGTCCAGGAAAGGACCCGGTACAACCGTGCAAGACTGAAGGGAAGGATGGAGCTGAGCCTTCAAAAGCTCCTACACCTCAGCTATCCGTCCTGTTGAATAGATAACAGGGATCTTCATAAATATTGCTCCAGCCCTCCTTCATGGCTCTTTCAGCACTGTGCATGTGACAAGTCCACTTTATCAATGACACAATTAATGAGCGTTTCATTTAGCCATTGAGCCGGGGAAAGCAGCCAGCGGCTCTGCTGTCCAATTGTCACTGCGATATGTGACGAGTCAATTCTCTGCTCATTTTTTGGAGCATATTTCTTTTTGTGCAGAAAGCTCATTTCTCAATCAGGCCAGCTCGTCCCAGATGCCGCGTGTTTATCTGGCCTGTCACTGGATTCCTGAACTGACGAATGTGGATCGCCATCGATGGATGACAAGGAGGCACCATCTCTGTGATATGGCTGTGGAGGGGATTCACCAGATGGCGCCTCACTGCTATACATTTACATGGAAATCTAATTATTGTAATGCTGCATTCTTAAAAACACTTTGAATAATCCCCTACAATAAAATCATAAACCGTCATTTTGTTGCCTCCCGCCAAACATAACAGCTAATAAAAACCAATAAGGTTATACAGCAAAATGACTGATATGAAATGCTATATATTTCCTTTTCATTACCAAGGTGGCTACTCATCCAGTGTTGTAGATGCTATTGTTTTCGGTTCCTTATAATGTAACTTTCGTATTAAGTTCAGTTTTGGTAAAACAATTATGGTTTAACCCAGCCATTCTCAAAAAGAGTTTCATGGAATTTTAGGGTTCCTCCAGAGGTTGGGCGGGTTCCTTGAGCTGTAGATGTCATTGTTTTCTTTTCCTATTATTGTAACTTGTTTATTAATTTCAGTTTTGGTATAATAATTAGCGTTGGTTTAAACCAGCCATTCTCAAAAAGGGTTCCATGGAATCCTAGATTTCCTCCAGAGGCTGCTACCGGTTGTTTGAGCTCCTTGAGCTGTAGATGTCATTGTTCCATGAGCTGTAGATGTAAACATTTCCTTTTCCTTACCATGTAACTATTGTTATAAGTTCAGTTTTGGTATAATTATTATTATTATTATACAGGATTTATATAGCGCCAACAGTTTACGTAGCGCTTTACAACTTGAGGGTCGACAGTACAAATACAATACACTTTAATACAGTAGGAATCAGAGGGCCCTGCTCCTTAGAGCTTACAATCTAAGAAATAATTAGAGATAGTTAAACCCGATCATTCTCAAAAAGGGTTCCATTGAATCCTAGTGTTATGATTAAGCGCACCTGAAGTATGTGAAACGCGTCTACCAGCATTCTGTTCCTGTAGTGTATGAGGGATGCCCTAATAAAGGATCTTGGATCAATTGTGGTCTGTGGCCAATTCTTTTATTTTACATTTCCTTTTCCCTACCATGTAACTTTTGTAATAAGTTCAGTTTTGGTATAATTAGAGATAGTTTAACCCGACCATTTTCAAAAAGGGTTCCATTGAATCCTAGGTTTCCTCCAGAGGTTGCTACAGGTTCTTTGAGCTCAAGATGTCATTGTTCCATGAGCTGTAGATGTCAACGTTTACTTTTCATTATAATGTAACAAGTTCAGCTTTGGTACAACTAGAGATAGTTTAACCCAGGCATTCTCAACCAGTGTTCAATGGAATCCTAGGGCTCCTCCAGATGTTGGTTGTGGTTCCTTGAGCGTTAGATGTCATTGATCCTTGAGCTGTAGGTGTCAAAGTTTTCTTTTCATTATAATGTAACTTATTTAATAAATGTAGTTTTGGTATAATAATTAGTGTTGGTTTATTTTAGACATTCTCAACCGGGGTTCCATGGAATTCTAGGGTTCCTCCAGGGGTTGGGTGGGTTCCTTGAGTTCTAGAAGTCATTGTTTGATTTTCAGAAAAAAAAAATTCTAATTGAACTTTTGTGATACGCTTAATTGTGGTATAATAATAATTATAAGTATAATTATAAGTATAATAATTAGAGATGGTTTCATTTAGACATTCCCATGCAGGGTTCCATGGAATCCTAGGGTTCCCCCCAAAGGTTGCTAGGGGTTCCTCGAGCTGTAGATATCATTGTTTTATTTTCATTACCATGTAGCTTTTGTGATAAATTCAGTTTTGGTCAGATAATTAGAGATCGTTTAACCCTTCCATTCTCAATAAGTTTAGACATTCCCATGCAGGGTTCCATGGAATCCTAGGGTTCCCCCCAAAGGTTGCTAGGGGTTCCTCGAGCTGTAGATATCATTGTTTTATTTTCATTACCATGTAGCTTTTGTGATAAATTCAGTTTTGGTCAGATAATTAGAGATCGTTTAACCATTCTCAATAAGTTTAGTTTTGGTATAATAATTTGTAATGGTTTAATTTAGACATTCTCAGCCAGGGTTTCATAGAATCCTAGGGTCCCTCCAGATGTTGGTAGAGGTTTCTTGAGCACTAGATGCCATCATTTCTTTTTCTAATAAAGCAACTTTTGTAATAAGTTAAGTTTTGGTACAATAATTAGAAATAATAACCCAGCCATTCTCAACCAGGGTTCCGTATAATCCTAAGGCTCCTCCAGAAGTTGGTGGTAGTTCCTTGAGTTCTAGATGTCACTGTTCCTTAAGCTGTAGATGTCAACATTTTTATTTACATTATAATGTAATTTTTGTAATACGTTCACTTTTGGTATAATAATTAGGGATGGTTTAGGCCAGCCATTCTCAAAAAGGGTTCAGTGGAATCCTAGGCTTCCTCCAGAGGTTTGGTGGGTTCATTGAGCTCTAGATGTCATGTTTTTTTCCTAATAATGTAACAGTTGTACTAAGTTTAGTTTTGTTATAATAATTAGTGTTGGTTTAATTTAGACATTCTTAACCCGGGTTCCATGGACTCCTGGTTTCCTTCAAAGGTTGCTAGGGGTTCCTTGAGCTGTAGATATCATTGTTTTCTTTTCCTTACCATGTAACTATTGTAATAAGTTCAGTTTTGATATAATTAGAAATATTTTAATCCTGCTCTTCTTAACCAGGGTTCCATGGAATCCAAGGGTTCCTACAGATGTTGATAGTGGTTCCTTGTCCCCTAGATGTCATTATTTTCTTCTCCCAATAAAGTAACTTTTGTAATACATTCGGTTATGGTATAATAATTAGAAATAGTTTAACCCAGTCATTCTCAAACAGGGTTATGTGGAACCCTAGGGCTCATTCAGTAGTTGGTGGTGGTTCCTTGAGCTCTAGATGTTACTGTTCCTTAAGCTGTAGGATGTCAAAATATTCTTTTCATTATAATGTACATTTTGTAAAAAGTTCAGTTTTGGTATAATAGAGATAATGTAATCCAGCAATTCTCAACGAAAAGGTTCCTCCAGAGTTTGGTAGAAGGGTTCCCTGGAATCCTTGGGTTTCTCCAGAGGTTGGTGGTTCCTTGTTCTGTAGACATCGTTGTTTTATTTTCCTTATAACCCAATTGACACATTATTAAGTTTTGGTATAATAATTAGGGATGGTTTAACCCAGCCATTCTCAAAAAGGGTTTGGTAGAATTCTATGGTTCTTCCAAAGCTTTATGGGAGAGCTGTAGAGATATTTTAACCCAGGGATTCTCAACCAGAGGGTTCCTCCAGAGCTATTGAGTGGTAGATGTCATTGTTCTTTGAGCTGAATATATCAAAGTTTTATTTTCCTGATAACGTAACTTTTGTAATACTTTCAGTTGTGGTATAATAATTTTAATGTATTCCTAAGGTTCCTCAAAAGGTTGGTAGGGGTGCATTGAGCTGTGGCTGATTAACCTCCCATCTGATGGTGCCTGCATAGTTTCGGGACCAACACCACTTGCCAGAGCTAGCAGCATGAAGCCAATGATCTTTTTATCTGTCTGTAAGGGTGGCATTTTGTCTGTTAAGGTGGCATTCTGACCACCAATATAAGGGGGCCTTTTTCCCATTGACGCCCAATGATCTGATTTTAGGTTCCTCAAGAGCTGAAATGTATTTTAAGGGTTCCTCTTGGGTTAAAATATTGAGAAAGGAGGGTTAAAAGCAATTTAAAGCATATCTTAAGCCAAACCTTTCGTTTTTGACAAAAAAGTGGAAGCATTAGATTCTCTGTCAAATTACATAGTTACATAGTTACATAGTAGGTGAGGTTGAAAAAAGACACAAGTCCATCAAGTCCAACCTATGTGTGTGACAATGTGTCAGCATTACATTACATATCCCTGTATATTGCGGTCATTCAGGTGATTATCCAATAGTTTCTTGAAGCTATCAATGCTCCCCGCTGAGACCACCGCCTGTGGAAGGGAATTCCACATCCTTACCGTTCTTACAGTAAAGAACCCTCTACGTAGTTTAAGGTTAAACCTCTTTTCTTCTAATTGTAATGAGTGGCCACGAGTCTTATTAAACTCTCTTCTGCGAAAAAGTTTTATCCCTATTGTGGGGTCGCCAGTACAGTATTTGTAAATTGAAATCATATCCCCTCTCAAGCGTCTCTTTTCCAGAGAGAATAAGTTCAGCGCTTGCAACCTTTCCTCATAACTAAGATCCTCCAGACCCTTTATTAGCTTTGTTGCCCTTCTTTGTACTCGCTCCATTTCCAGTACGTCCCTCCTGAGGACTGGGGCCCAGAACTGGACAGCATACTCCAGGTGCGGCCGGACCAGAGTCTTGTAGAGCGGGAGAATTATCGTTTTATCTCTGCAGTTGATCCCCCTTTTAATGCATGCCAATCAAATTTGTATTGATGTCTGTGTCCCTGCTGTGTTGATTCACCCTCCTATATTTTGTCATGGTCGCCGTTATCACTATGACAGAAGCTGAGGAGAGATCCAAAATTTTACAGTTGTCACCAGAACAGAACATACAGGAAAATCTTCCAACTGTATTTCAACTGTGCATTTGATTTCAGTATTAAATATACAATAAATACTGTAGGGTGTATTTATAAAAACTTTGCAAAGCTGCTGTTTGCGTGTAGGTAGGGCAAATTCAAATGTTCCCAGGCTATAATCTCTGTGGATCAAATGTGTGAATGGAGAAAATACCACAATATAGCTACTAGATGGCCAAGGCCATCACAGGAAATACAGTAAGTATGATCTTTAGCGCCATCTAGTGGCCCTAAAGTGATATTTTCTCTATTCACACATTCGATCTGCAGAGAATATAGGCTGAGAACATTCAATTTTGCTCCATTCGTACAGAATGGATTTACATGCAGTTTCGATGGACAAAGAGCCATGCAAATTATTTAAAAATACACCCCCTATGAATATAATCGCAAGAGAGCAGAAATGATACAAATTCTCGGTTTTTGAACAGAGAATCTTCCAGAGAAGACAGTCGAGCATACGGCATGAACTGATGAAAGTGGTGCAGAGGATCTTCCAGTATCACATGATCCTGACAGGTAAGGAATAAACAACTACTATAATACCGAAAAGGTATATAAAGCCACATTTTTGGTTGATGTTTTGCATAGTGCTAGAAAGTGTTAAACACTCTGGCTGGTTTACATTGCCACCAAGCAAGCTTTAAAAGTGGCGATTCTGCAGCTGAATCAATTTTGGCACAATCCCTCTGCATCATTGTGGTAGTCTTACATATTTTTTTTTTTTTTTTTAGCATATCAGTTACATAGTAAGTCTAAATATAAATGTGCAGTTTACTAGGCGCCAGTCTTTGACTACCATGCCCAGTGAACTCTATAATATAACAGACCTGGTCAGACACGCCCCCTCTATGGTCCGACACGCCCCCTGTGTCTGGTTTGCATTTCTCATAAGTATGCACCATAGAGAGGAATAGAATAGCCTTCGAGTGTATGTACATCCCAGCAATAAATTTCTTTTGTTTGATCTTTGAGTCTGTTAAATATCCCATTGAAAACATTGTGTTATATCTGCTTGATACATGCAATACAATACCTGTTGATGCCACCAGAAATGTAGAGCTGTCCCATGTCCTCCTAAAGTAATTGTAAAGATTGTGATTTTTTTCAAGTTCCTCCACTCCAAACTCGCTCATCCATGTCTTTATGGACCTTGCTTTGTGCACTGGTCCAAACCATTTGGTGGAGGGGGGATTATGGTGTGGAGTTGTTTTTCAGGGGTTGGGCTTGGCCCCTTAGTGCCAGTGAAGGGAACTCTAACAGGACCGTTTTTTCCATCGGAATGAACTCTTGACGGCATTTTCAACGGAGTTCCGACAGAGTTCCGCTGAAACGAACTTGCCTACACACGATCACTCCAAAGTCCAATTGTTTAGAACGTGATGACGTACGACGGGACTAGAAAAACAAAGTTCAATAGCCAGTAGCCAATAGCTGCCCTTGCGTCGTTTTTGGTCCGTTGGACTAGCATACAGACGAGCGGATTTCCCGATAGGAATTGATTCCATCGGAAATATTTAAAACATGTTCTATTTCTAGGTCCGTCAGAATTTTAGAAAGAAAAAATCCAATGAAGCCCACACACGATCGGAATAACCGATGGAATGATTCCGTCGAACCTTTTCTGCCGGAAAGTCCGGTCGTGTGTACGCGGCATTAAGGCGTCAGCATACCAAGACATTTTGGACAATTTCATGCTCCCAACTTTGTGGGAACAGTTTGGGGACGGCCCCTTCCTGTTCCAACATGACTTCAAACCAGTGCACAAAGCAAGTACCATAAAGACATGGATGAGCGAGTTTGGGGTGGAGGAACTTGACTGGCCTGCACAGAGTCCTGACCTCAACCCGATAGAACACCTTTGGGATGAATTCGAGCGGAGACTGCGAGCCAGGCCTTCTTGTCCAACATCAGTGCCTGACCTCACAAATGCACTTCTGGAAGAATGGTCAAACATTCCCATAGACACACTCCTAAACCTTGTGGACGGCCTTCCCAGAAGAGTTGAAGCTGTTATAACAATGTTTCAGAATTGCGCACCTGACTCAGGGTAGAGAAAGTTCACCAATTCTGTTTGGCTTTATGACGGTTCAGAAGAATCCTGCAAAGAACTGGCTGCCAAATCTGTCCCAGAGGAGAACGATCTCAGTCTCTTCCTGGCCTTGGACTGGAAATGTATTTTTCCTGGTTCAACCTCTTTGTTATATTAACAGTAAGTGACAAACTTGCGACGGCTTCTGTTTGTTGAAGGGGTGTAGGTCTTGTAGGTCATGTGCGGGAACACATTAAATGACGACACAAATGAAGAGACTGAATAGGACCTTATTTTCATCTTGACAGGAAAAATAATATATCATATTAGGGCGTCCTCTGGAATTTTTGTATGTCCCTTTTGTCACTTGCGATAGTTTCCACAAGTGACACCTCTCATTTTATGACTTTGGTTTTTCCGAGTTGGGTGTCAGCTGTCAGCAGCCCTACAGGTTTTGGGCAACTGCAAGTCCCAGCATGCTTTGCATGGATGTAATGGGGTCTGTATTTAGACAAACTAGATTGATGTAAGAATGTATACAACAAATATTCCACGCGTTATTAATTTAAGCCTCCTGGTGCTAAGGAATAATAACACAAGGCACTCTCTCACTCAGGGCTGGTGCAAGGATTTTTGACACCCTAGGCAAAACCTAGTTTTGCTACCCCCCCTTGGCTCCACCCCTGACTCCACCCACTTTGCCCTGCCCATGTATACCTCACCTTTTTAATGAAGCGTTAAACTACAGCCCACCAACACCCATCAAATGCAGCCTCACCAGTGCCCATCAAATGCAGCCTCACCAGCACCCATCAATGCAGCCTCACCAGCGCCCATCAAATGCAGCCTCACCAGCGCCCATCAAATGCAGCCTCACCAGCGCCCATCAAATGCAGCCTCACCAGCGCCCATCAATGCAGCCTACCAGCGCCCATTAAATGCAGCCTCACCAGCGCCCATCAATGCAGCCTCACCAGCGCCCATAAATGCAGCCTACCAGCACCCATCAATGCAGCCTCACCAGCGCCCATCAATGCAGCCTCAAAGCGCCCATCAATGCAGCCTCACCAGCACCCATCAATGCAGCCTCACCAGCGCCCATCAATGCAGCCTCAAAGCGCCCATCAATGCAGCCTCACCAGCACCCATCAATGCAGCCTCACCAGCGCCCATCAATGCAGCCTCACCAGCGCCCATCAGTGCAGCCTCACCAGCGCCCATCAAATGCAGCCTCACCGGGGCCCATCAAATGCAGCCTCACCAGCGCCCATCAATGCAGCCTCACCAGCGCCCATCAAATGCAGCCTCACCAGCGCCCATCAAATGCAGCCTCACCAGCGCCCATCAATGCAGCCTCACCAGCGCCCATCAAATGCAGCCTCACCAGTGCCCATCAATACAGCCTCACCAGCGCCCATCAAATGCAGCCTCACCAGCGCCCATCAATGCAGCCTACCAGCGCCCATCAGTGCAGCCTCACCAGCACCCATCAATGCAGCCTCACCAGCACCCATCAGTGCAGCCTCACCAGCACCCATCAATGCAGCCTCACCAGCGCCCCTCAAATGCAGCCTCACCAGCGCACATCAATGCAGCCTCACCAGCGCCCATCAATGCAGCCTCAACAGTGCCCATCAATGCAGCCTCACCAGCGCCCATCAATGTAGCCTCACCAGCACCCATCAATGCAGCCTCACCAGCGCCCATTAATGCAGCCTCACCAGCGCCCATTAATGCAGCCTCACCAGCGCCCATCAAATTCAGCCTCACCAGCGCCCATGAAATGCAGCCTCACCAGTGCCCATCAAATGCAGCCTCACCAGCGCCCATCAAATGCAGCCTCACCAGCGCCCATCAAATGCAGCCTCACCAGCGCCCATCAATGCAGCCTTACCAGCGCCCATTAATACAGCCTCACCAGCGCCCCCTAAATGCAGCCTACCAGTGCCCATCAATGAATGTTTGCTTGCTTCCGTTAATTCGGGAGTCAGAACACAGACACAGTCCTCCACTGCCGCTGCGCCTCTGACACTATGTGCGAATGGAGGGCCGGCTGCCTGCTGATTCTGAGACTTAGTTACTTGCTGCAGAGAGAAGAGAGTAGGGACACCAGTGGCCGGGCACCCTAGGCAGCTGCCTAGTTTGCCTAGTGGTAGCACCGGCCCTGCTCTCACTGCTAGCAGAGAATTAACTTTACATCTGCAGTCAGCCACTCGAGGTGTAGTGCTGGGCTTTCTAATTGGAAAAGCCCAGCATACCGTATTTTCCGGCATATAAAACGACCTCTTACACTTAAAAAAAAGACGGCCTAAAAGCAAGGGTCGTCTTATATGCCGGGTAGAAAATGCCGCCCGCCGGATGGTGGATGTGCAGTAATACTGTATGTAGCTTCAGCTATCCTGGCGAGCCAATCCTGGCGAGCGATGTATTCTATTAATGAATACAGAGCCTGCTTTGATTGGAGTAACAATCTCTGCCAATCCGAGCATTGCGTATATCGTTTAACAGCGCGCAATGTATGCCGTTTCCGTCTCCTCTGCATGCCGGGTCATTATCTTACACTGAGAATGACACAGAGGGAAGCCTCACGATGCTGCACTCTGATCCTCTCCTTCCTGGTTCTCCCCCTTGTGACTGTATAAGACGCTATGCCAGGTTTCGACGCTATGGCGCATGCGCGAGATTTGGACAGGGAAACGAAGTAAGGGCGGAAATGACGTCCACAAAAGATTCAACATACAGGAGTATGAATGGCGCAGCCAATACCCGGAAGCGGTGTTTGATGTGTCATGCTCCCGCAGCCTCTTACTATAATCTCATCACATAGCTCAGGAGCCCCTTCACAGATCAGCCAAGGAGTGGAAGCGCACACATTGGGGTCGGGCTGCCTGAGCCAGTCGGCCACTGGCTCCCACTGCTGTCAATCACAGCCAGTGAGGAAGGAGTTGGGGGCAGGGCCGAGCCGCAGTTATCAATGGACACACAGAGCCGGCTCAGGAGCGAGCATGCATGAGTGGAGGGGGAGAACTGAGCGATCAGCGGTGTTTGATCGCTCAGTTCTCAATGCAGAAGCAGCAAGGGGGAAAGATGTAGCATTGGAAACTTCTCTTTAAATTAACTTGGGGGCCATGGTTCCACCCCCTTCACAATTACATTTTCTTTTGGCGGGGGGGGGGGGGCTATTTCTGTTTTTTTTTTTTCAGGCAGACCCCCTAACCATTCTAACCTTGGCCAGAATGACCTGTCATGTAGGTGGGCTAAAATAGAGCAATCAAGATGTTTCTTTCAGAGGGAACATCCAAAAAAGACCAAAATATTTCAGGTACTCAAAGCTCCCCCTTCATCAAGACTTGTGTGTTGGCAGTGGGATCAAACTTGTAAAACGGATAATATGGGATCTAATTCGGCAGACCTGGTGACCCCGATCTCATAATATCAATATCATTAGATATGAACCCACCACCAGCACAAGCACTGATGAAGGTGGGGTTGAGCCCCCGAAACATGTTGGCTTTTTTTGATTACTTGGGCCTGGATCGAGCTTTGTGGTGCTCTCTTCCTTTAAAACTTTTTCAGAAAAAGAGCTAGGAACAAAAATTGTACTTTGGCAGTAGACGGGTCTTTTATATAAAAAGGAATGGACAATGCAGGGCGTTCTCTTGGGATGCGTGCGTCTGTGACAGCCACATATTTAAAGCCGCGTCGGAAATCATCTTTGCGCAGTTGTGTTCTTCCAGACGGTCCTCTGACGATTGAGCGCGGTGATATTGTTCCGCTCGGCACA
Source organism: Lithobates clamitans (assembly GCA_037952925.1). Taxonomy (NCBI): domain Eukaryota; kingdom Metazoa; phylum Chordata; class Amphibia; order Anura; family Ranidae; genus Lithobates; species Lithobates clamitans. Next base: position 586,523 of record JBBGZY010000858.1, on the reverse strand, counting down.
ATCCGTCAGAGGCCGCGATGAGACAGACCCGTCACACCGGACTCTTCGTCTTATTTTTAATAAAATGTATGTCGATGTATTATTATTATTACTGTGTGAAGACGATTCCTCCAGGTGCATAAATATTCTTTGTGTTTTCTTTGTATTAATTCAGCCGTTTACCTGGACAAAAAAGATTAAACACAAACTGTAATACCTAAAGAGACCCTGTCACCCCACCACTCATTCCAACACGTGTATACCCATAAGATTATAGGTTTATTTAACATATTTTATGCATGTTATATACCTGTAATAGCCTCCCCGATGTAGACATCCAAAAGTCCTGAAACTGCTGCTGGGTGCCGCCATCTTGGATGTGATGTCAGCAGCCCCAGCAGACTCAGAGCTGTCACTCAAGTAATACTCTATAGCCGAGGTCTACAAACTGTGCCCTGGTGGCGGGATGCAGCCCTCTGCTTGCTTTTATCTGGCCCTTGGGGGCATTATTCCCCCCACTGTTGCTGACAGTTCCTGCCACTGACACCAACGATGGTACACTTTTCCTTCCTCTGATACAATGATGGGGCACTATTCCTTCCTCTGATTCAATGATGGGGTACTATTCCTTCCATTGATACCAATGATGGGGTACTATTCCTTCTATTGATACCAATGATGGGGTACTATTCCTTCCATTGATACCAGTGATGGGGTACTATTCCTTTCATTGATACCAATGATGGAGCACTATTCCTCCCACTGACACCAATAATGGGGCACTATTCCTCCCACTGATACAAATGTTGGAGCACTATTCACTCCACTGATACAAATGATGGGACACTATTCCTCCCACTGATACCAATGATGGGGCACTATTCCTCCCACTGACACCAATAATGGGGCACTATTCCTCCCACTGATACAAATGTTGGAGCACTATTCACTCCACTGATACCAATGATGGGGCACTATTCCTTCCATTGATACCAATGATGTGGTACTATTCCTTCCATTGATACCAATGGTGGGGTACTATTCCTCCCACTGATAAGAATGATTGGGCACTATTCCTTCCACTGATACCAATGATGGGGCACTATTCCTTCCACTGACATCAATGATGGGGCACTATTCCTCCCACTGATACCAACAATGAGGCATTATTCCTTCCATTGATACAAGCAACGGGGCACTATTACCCCTCTTAATACCAATGATGGGCCATTGTTCACTCCCACTAATTCCAGGACATTTTCTACTCCCACTGGCCAGTTTGGAGACCCCTTCTCTATTGTATTCCACCTTGCTCCTCCTCCTGCATCTAAATTTTATGTAAGGAGGCAAGGGGAGGAGCTGGGCCAGCACAGATGGTAATTAGATACTCCCAAAGGAGGAGAGGGCTATGACCTGCAAGAAAAGGTGTGAGGGGGGGGGGGGGGGAGCTGTGGTTTGGAACTTATTCTTCCCTGAATAATGAAAAAATTTTAGCAAGTTAACAAGCACATTGGAAGTGACTAAAAATCATTTCTAGAATGGAAAAACACTGCAAGTAAGCAATTAAAATATTTGATGCCTTTGCAAGGGCATTTTCTTCAGATCTTAGTAAATGAGGGGAAGCTCTGCTGACTTCCAGCATCCAATCATGTGCAAGCAATTAAAGGGTTTTTTTTTTTTTTTCCTTGCTTGTGATTGGGTGTTCTTTGCTTCGCCTCATTTACTAAGCTCTGGAGGAAAATTCTCATGCACAGTCTATTTGCCTTTTAGTAAATCAACCCCTATGTGTTTCTGTAAATATGTGTTCTTTTCTTTCTTTTTTTTTTTTATTATTTTGTTGTGATTTTATGTACTCATCTACTCCTGAAGAAGTAAAGGTTATTTACGAAATGCGTCGACTTTTTAGTAATTTGGCAATACATGTATGGATCAATTCTGACAACACAATGTGTGTTTTAGGCTGCTATATATCAAATCTAATTAACCAGCTTCTTGTAAAACAACAAGCTAGTTAATTAGATTTGATATATAGCAGCCTAAAACACACATTGTGTTGACAGAATTGATCCATACATGTATTGCCAAATTACTAAAAAGTCGACGCATTTCGTAAATAACCTTTACTTCTTCAGGAGTAGATCAGTGATCTGTGAGATTTTCATATAACGTTAAAGAAATCGATGTATTACATGTAATCGATTTAATCTTATGCCTCGTTTAAAGTCACTTGATTTGGTTTGTGTACGTGTTTCTGTAAGTATATGTTCTTTTCTTTTTTTTTTTTTTTTTTTTTTTTGTGATTTTGTGAACTTTGGCACAAAGAGAGGTCCAGGATAGGGAAAAGCAGCTTTGGTAACCCTCAGGAACCCATTGCATTAAAAAAAAACACCTAAACATATTTAAAATGTATATATAGGATGTATATATTCATTTTAGATGGATGGGGATGGGTTAAATCCTTTTTAGTTTGTCTGTGGCCTACTAGGCAGATTTCCCTTTACTTCCTGTCATTGGCAATACAACAGGAAATGAGAGGAAATCTCCCCAAAATAAGGGGAGTTCCCATCTTGGGACAGTTGTCAACTGAAAATGTGTCCCCATTGGAAGGTTTGCCTTCACTTCTGACTATCTCAAAGGCAGATAGAGGGTGACATAGACCACGGTGAAACATTGGAAGAGGGTCTAACCCTTCCCCACCATATCCACAATCAAAAATTAAACCTATGCCGTTACATGCACTTTCATTTTTCCTGTTGATTTTAAAATGGTGAAATTTCACCAAACAGCCTGATTTTCCAAAATTTTTGAAAAATTAAAACACTCAAATTCTCTCATCCCTACCCGTGTATCTCCAGTTCTCCACCATGTTTTTAGCTGAGGTTCTGCTTCTAAAAAAAAAAATGTCTCTCTGTCTCTTCCTGCAGATTATCTGAACAATCTCTGTCCAGACTGGGCGGAATACGAAGATACACAAGGTGAGTGACCGTACGCTATAAGGACAGGCGATCTGAGCCAAGATAGATCCCCCCCGTCTCTATGAGTCTGGTCCCTAAGGAGTTAATCAATCCCTCAGCATCATCTGGTCCAAGTGAAGTGCTCAGAGTCTATTCACCATAGTCACACTTATAGGAATTCCCAGCTCCGATCTGCTGCTTAGATGTGCAAATTTCCCACTGCGCCATTCATCAAACTCACTTGTGCACAAAAATTCAGACTGGGCGGATTTAGGATGAAGAAATATTCCCTTCTCTAGTCATGTCATTATTCTGTACAATAAAAATAAATAAATATATAAATATATATAAATATATATATATATATATATATATATAGATAGATAGATAGATATATATCTATCTATATAGATATATATCTATAGATAGATATATATATCTATATATGTATGTAGATATATATATTTTTTATTTTTATTTTTTTTTAAGTGCTACCAAATTAAATTTAAAAAAAGAAAGACATGATACCCACATTTTAGATTCATCCATAATATATTTTTAAAAGAGAAATATCATTTTTTTGTAGCAATCTTATTTTGAAGTTTGAAATAGATACACTGTATATGTGTGTATATATATATATATATATATATATATATATATATATATATAAATATATATACACAGACATATACTGTGTATCTATTTCAAATTTCAAAATATGATTGCTACAAAAAAATGGTATTTCTCTTTTAAAAATACATTATGTATGAATCTAAAATGTGGGTATCATTTCTTTCTTTTTTTTATTTCATTTGGTAGCACTTAAAAAAAAAATAAAAAAAAATATATATATATATATCGTCTCTTTTTCTTTTTTAAACCAATGACCAGGATGGAGGCGAGCATCCCTTTGGTGCCAGCCTCATCTAGAGTCCCAGATTTACTTTTCCTTTTTTGAATATATATATATATACATTTTTTACATGTAGCAATCATATTTTGAAATTTGAAAAAGATACACAGTATATGTTTGTGTATATATATATATACTGGTATATATTTTTTTTTTTTTGGTGAATCATGACACTAATAAGGAGGTGTTTTTGTACCAGAATAGGTTTTAGATAGATGAAAAGGAGCTTTATAAACCCTCAGGAGACATTTAAAGCCCTGTGCACACTTGAATCTACCAAAACCACCTTAATTTTGCCTTCCCTACTGACTTCAATCCATTTTGTCAAAATTAAAAAAATAAAAAAATAATAAAAAAAATCCCAAAATTACAGGGCAATGAAAACTACATTCATCAAAAATAAACCTTGTCTTAGAATAGTCAGAGAAGTAATGGCACCTGGAATAGAAGTTCTAGGAAATTAGCACTATCAAGATGCTGTTTTATATAGTTAAATAAATTGTGTAATGCTGGCCATACACTGTACGAAAAATCGGCCGAAATTCGGTCATTTAGGCAGTTCGTTCATTTTTTGGCCAGTTAATGACTACAAAATCGATAATCGTTGGGATGTTTTTGAGCCAAAAAAACAAAGGACAAGTTTGGACATTTTTCTGCCGAACGAACGATAAATTGAAAGGTTATTGTGTTTCCCGTCCGAACTGTCTGCACTAGGTATATGTAAAAAGATGAACGAAAAATGCGTTCATTTATGTCCACTGAACGATTTATCGGTCATTACATGATGGCACTATCGTTTGCGCTCACGGCCGAATGTTTCGTATAGTGTATGGCCAGCATTATTATTATTATTATTATAATACGAGATTTGTATAGCGCCAACAGTTTACGCAGCGCTTTACAATGTATAAGGGGGACAACACAATTACATCACAGTACAATACAAAAGGTACAGGAGGGCCCGGCTCGTAGAGCTTACATTCTAAAGTGGTGGTGGTACAAAAGGTAATAGCTGCAAAGAATGATTAAGCCCAGAACATTTTGTTGGAAATGGGTACATTTTACATTTTTAATTAATCTAGTTCTAAGCCTACCTAACAGTTTGGCTATAGTTAGAAATTCATTTTACAAACATTTTTTTTTCTTTTCTGTAATTCAAAACAGCACACATTTTATGAGCCTAGCTTAATTTTTTGCTCACCAATTTCAAGCTTGATAAATGGAAATCTATTTTTGGCACGTTGGATGCCTCCTCTTGTACATTATTTTCTATATTTATTTTATATGTATATTCTATATTTTTTATGTATATTCTATAATTATTTTATATGTTCTATATTTATATGTATATTCTATATTTATTCTATATGTATATTCTATATTTTTTATGTATATTCTATAATTATTTTATTTGTTTATTCTATATTTAAATGTATATTCTATATTTATTTTATATGCATATTCTATATTTTTTATGTATATTCTATCATTTATTTTATATGTTTATTCTATATTAATATGTATGTTCTATATTTATTTTATATGCATATTCTATATTTTTTATGTATATTCTATCATTTATTTTATATGTTTATTCTATATTTATATGTAAATTATATATTTATTTTATATGCATATTCTATATTTTTTATGTATATTCTATCATTTATTTTATATGTTTATTCTATATTTATATGTATATTATATATTTATTTTATATGTACATATATATGTGTTTACGTTTTACCTCGTTTCGTACTTCATTTTTAGATTTAATGCAAAAAACTTTATTTAATTTTATGAAAATAATTTACAGCATGATGTTATATATACACCTTATCCATACTGTAATGTAAAAAAAAAGCTGTCTTTTTACTACCATCACATTCCAAAACTTGTTTCTCCAGACTCAGAAAGGTAAAACCTGTAGTGTGGAATTTGTTTTGGCTGGGGTGGAATATCAATATGTCGTATGGAATTTGTCCTGACAAGATTTAAATGTAAACAAATTGAATAAAATGTAATCTAGCAAAGCAAAAAATGTAAATATAATAAGGACAGTTTTTGAAGGTTTCTGCGATATCTGAGAATAGAATCAGTAAAATGTAAAGAAAACGTATCTCGAGAGAATATGGTACTGATCTCTCCTGCTGATAATACCAGGTGCCCGGCTGTCACGCCGATTCATTGGCTTTAGTGCCATCTGATGCGCTGACCCGAAACAAGTACACGAGTTTAGAATTCTGACTTCAGTCTTTTTGATCTGCTGGCTTGTTTCAGTTTAATTTCTCAGTAAGTATTTCAACCAGAGACAGCCAGGCACCTGGTAGTTTTAGAAGTTGTCAACCAATAGCAGGCTGCATGTTTCTCTCAGTGCAGGTTTACTTTAAACCAGCTAATCAGATTTAAAACAGGTCCAGACCTTTTTTTTTTTTCGTAGGTGGGGGGGGGGGGTGGGGGGGAGGGTAGAACTTCTGTAAACTAGGAATTGTCGCACGTGTCTCCTTTTGGGAGATTTCTCAACACTTCCTGTCTAAATCTCCCCAGCATTAAACTTGATAGATTGAATCTTGGAAACCAGAGCTCCATACCATTCATGACCCCATCTCTTAGCCCATTGCACTTAAACTAACAATTCCAGATTTGCACCCTGAAGAAGTGGAAGCACCCTGAAACGCGTTACCTGTTTATATATTCAAAGTTAAAAATCAAGTTAGGTGTTTATTACAAGTGGAAGTTCGAGCTTTTCCAGAGCTCCATACCACTCATAACCCCATCACCCAGCCCATTTGCACTTAAACTAACAATTCCAGGTTTGAACCCTGAAGAAGTGGAAGCACTCTGAAACACGTTGCCTGTTTATATGTACAAAGTTACAATAAAGTTAGGTTTTCTTTACAGTTGGAGGTTTGAAGCATTACAGAGCTCCATATCACTCATGACCTCATCACATAGCCCATTGCACTTAAACTAACAATTCCAGGTTTGAACCCTGAAGAAGTGGAAGCACCCTGAAACACGTTGCCTGTATATATTTACAAAGTTAGGTTTTTCTTACAGTTGGAGGTTTGAAGTACTCCAGAGCTCCATACTACTAATGACCTCATCACGCAGCCCATTGCACTTAAACTAACAATTCTAGATTCAAACCTTGAAGAAGTGGGAGCACCTTGAAACACGTTGCTTGTTTATATATTCAAAGTTACAAATCAAGTTAGATGTTTCCTACAGTTGGAAGTTTGAGCTTTTCCAGAGCTCCATACCACTCATGACCCCATCACCCAGTCTATTGCACATGAACCAACAATTCCAGATTTGTACCCTGAAGAAGTGGAAGCACCCTGAAATGCGTTGCCTCTTTATATATACAATGGTACAAAAAAAGTTAGGTTTTTCTTGCAGTTGAAAGTTCAAGCTATTCCAGAGCTCCATACCACTCATGATCCCATCACCCAGCTCATTGCACTTGAACTAACAATTCTAGATTTGAACCCTGAATAAAAGTAAGGAACTTGAAATGCGTTGGATGCTTATATATACAAAGTTACAAATAAAGTTAGGTTTTTCTTGCAGTTGGAGGTTCAAGCTATTCAATATAGCGCTCCTTACCTCTCAATGGGTTTTGCCACAGCATGAAAATCCCAACCCTTCCCCCTACTCCAGTAGAAAATGTCTTCATTTCTGTCTGTGTCCCCATCAGGGAGATGTTCCCCTCACTTCCTGTTCTGTATAACGCCCATCAAATACTCAGATTCAGAATACTTTGGGATTAATAAAGTATTCTGAATTTGAATCTGATTATTTGATGGGTGTTATACAGAACAGGAAGTAAGGAAAACATCTCCCTGATGGGGACACAGACTGCAAAAAAAAACATATTAGTAGGAGGAAGGGTTGAGATTTTAATGCTCTTGCAAACCTATTGATGATGACTGTAAGAAAACCCAATTCTATTGGTAACTTTGTATAACTTTGGTAACTTTGTATATATAAGCAGCCAACGCATTTCAAGGTGCTTCCACTTCTTCAGGGTTCACATCTGGAATTGTTCGTTTAAGTGCAATGGGCTGCGTGATGAGGTCATGAGTGATATGTGGCTCTGGAATACTTCAAACCTCCAACTGTAAGGAAAACCTAACTTTATTGTAACTTTGTAAATGTAAACAGGCAACGTGTTTCAGAGTGCTTCCACTTCTTCAGGGTTCAAACCTGGAATTGTTAGTTTAAGTGCAAATGGACTGGGTGATGGGGTTATGAGTGGTATGGAGCTCTGGAAAAGGTCAAACATCCAACTGTAATGAACATCTAATTTGATTTGTAACTTTGAATATATAAACAGGCAACGTGTTTCAGGGTGCTCCCACTTCTTCAGGGTTCAAATCTGGAATTGTTAGTTTAAGTGCAATGGGCTGCGTGATGGGGTCATGAGTGGTATGGAGCTCTGGGTTCCGAGATGCAACTAACATTCAGTCTATCAATTTTAATGCTGGGGAAATTTCCCATCACTTCCTGTCCAGGATCAAACAGGAAGGGAGGGGGAATCTCCCCAGTGGGGATACAGATAGCAATAGAAAACTCAACATTGGCTCTAATTGCTCCCAATCTAATTAATACTAAATAATAACATTTGGCTGAAGTTGGGCTTTTTAAAGCTAATTTTTAACCAATCAATGCAGGTTTTTTCATATTTATAAATTTTATGAAGATTTGCCGGTTGAGGTGAACTATTACTCGGTGTTTCTGTCCCCCATGAAAAGAGTTCCTGGATAACGGATTGTGTGTCACGGGGGAAAGGAGAGCCCTTGCACAGCCAGAAGTGATAACGATGATATATTTCTCTTATTACAGCTGCCTTGCTCATTGTCTCAGAAGTCGCAGACCGAGCTAATGAGAGTATGCGTCACGGGGTGAGTTCCAGCTGTCACTGTATCTTGTCCCTGTGAAAAATAGTTTATCGATAAAGTTGCACAGTTCAAGTGTACCTCTCGCCTACACGGAATGGAAGCCGCTGTCTTGTAGGCTTGTCATTGATATAAATAACAGGTCCTTGCGTCTCAATGCTGTCCAGTTTCTGGTCAACTGATTGGCTTTGTTCATGGGGAAAACAACACGGCCGGCTGAGAAATAATGAAAAACTGTGACAAGGTGGTTGCTTGATGGGACCCGAAAAATTT